>OZ030021.1:61939004-62516504 GCA_964023405.1 Apodemus agrarius | reverse complement strand
TGCTAACTTCATAATGGGTCTATATTTCTTGTTGTCAGTCCTGTTTACTATGCAGTCTTAATAGGAATTGGTGCTATCAATAAAGTTTCTTACGCTGAAGCCTGAACACTTCAGTCTATATAAGTCACTTATAAGAATGAGAACTATATAGATTTATTTTTTCAAGGCCAAGAGGATAAAATAGAGCTTTTGTACTTGGGTAATGTCTTGACTTTCCCATATGTAAAACGAATTGTGCTTTCCTTTTTATAGCTTCTTACTAATAGGCTTGGGTCTGTGTTAACACATGCTTGTGCTGCACATGTCTAAAGCTGTGAGATGACTGGTGTGGGAAGCTTCCGCAATTCCAGGTGTTCCTAGACAGGAAACTGTGTAGCATCCTGGGCCAGGCCGGGTGTGAAGGTAGGTGTCTTGACAACAGTTCCTTGTAGGAAACAACCTTCTCTCAAGGATAAAGATAGAAGTCCTCCTGAGGCATTCCAAATAGGTTTTTGTGCTATTTGAATAGTACAGCTCTTCAGATTGTAGTGAGTTTATAAGAATTTAATTGAGTACAAAATGTGGAGTTGTCTCCTCAGTGTATGCAGGGAGAGTTGGTTCCAGGAGTCTGTAGAAATGAACATCTCCAGATGTGGATACCTTTACATAAGATGTCAGGTTTGCAAAAACACATCCTATCATATACTTGAAATCATGGCTAGCTGACTCATCAAATATTATAATATGTAGATGCTGTGTGCATAGTTAGGTTGCTTAGGGAACATGACACAAAAGCCTGCACATGTTTGGCATAAATGCAATTAAAATATTTTCAATCAACAGTTGTTGAAGCCTAATGCATATTAAGGGTCACATGTACTGGCTTGACTAAATTTCTTACCCAGTTCTACTTTGCTACCAGAAGAGCAGAGTAGTGCCAAATAGAAGAAACTCATCTTAAGCAAATTTCAATTAGCTTAAGGAAATAAGACAGTTTCAAAATGATAAAACAGAACCAGATTTTATTTTAAATACTCTTGTTACATTGTACCCATTTAGATTTTTTTCTTGTGTTTTCCATATAAACTGAAGATCCTAATGCTTAAATAATTAGGATGAGCTGACAATACAGCTCAGGGGTAATACACTTAGCTAGAGTATATAAGACCCTAGGTTCAATTCTGTTTTTTTTTTTTTTAATGAAGACATTTTTTTCTATTTTGACTTTAACTTTTCAACCTTGTACATTGATTAATTTTTTTGATTGTTTGCCTAAAGTGGGCCATTGAGTAATTTTTTATTATTTATTTTTATTTTCTATATTCTTTGTTTACATTCCAAAGGCTTTCCCCTTTCCCAGTTCCCCCCTCACCATATGTCCCATAAGTCCTCTTCTCCCACGGCCCCTTGCCTATTCCCCAATCATCCCCCCTACACACACACCATTTCTCTGTTCTGGTACTCTCCTACAAAACTGGATCCAGTCTTTTCAGGACAAGGGTCCTCTCCTTCCTTCTTCTTGGGAATCTTTTGATTTGCTAATTGTGCCTTGAGTATTCAGAGCTTCTGGGCTCATTAATATCCACTAATCAGTGATTGTGTTTCATGTGTATTCTTTTGTGATTGGGTTAACTCACTTAGGCTGATAATTTCCAGATCCAACCATTTGCCTACAAGTTGCATGAATTCATTATTTTTAATTGCTGAGTAGTATTCCATTGTATAAATATACCACATTTTCTGTATCCATTCCTCCTTTGAGGGACATCTGGGCTCCTTCCAACTTCTGGCTATTATAAATAAGGCTGCTATGAACATAGTGGAGCATGTGTCTTTATTGCATGCAGGGGAATCCTATGGGTATATGCCCAGGAGTGGTATGACAGGGTCCTCTGGAAGTGTCATGCCCAATTTTCTGAGGAACTGCCAGACTGATTTCCAGAGTGGTTGTACCATCTTGCAATCCCACCAACAGTGTAGGAGTGTTCCTCTCTCTCCACATCCTTGCCAGCACCTGATATCTCTTGAGTTTTTAATCTTAGCCATTTTGACTGGTGTGAGGTGAAATCTCAGGGTTGTTTTGAATTGTACTTCCCTGATGACTAATGATGTTGATGCTTCTCAGCCATCCGAATTTTTTCAGGTGAAAATTCTTTGTTTAGCTCTGTACTCCAATTTTAATAGGGTTATTTGGTTCTTTGGGGTCTAACTTCTTGAGTTCTTTGTATATATTGGATATTAGCCCTCTGTTGGATGTGGGGTTGGTGAAGATCTTTTCCCAATTTGTTGGTTGCCGTTTTGTCCTTCTGACAGTGTCCTTTGCCTTACTGAAACTTTATGCATGCAAAAGAGAAGATACACCTTGTAAAAATTAAGTGAAGTGAATAAAAATGCTTAGTATAGTAAAATACCAAACTTGAAATGATACCCAAATGCACAGCCATCACTCCAACTGAAGAGATGGAACAAGAAACTGACCCCAGATAATCTGGAGACTTGGTGTGTTATCAGCCACCGTCCAAGCTCCCAGAGTGAGTTTGAAAGTGATAAATGTAAAACTAATGCCAAGTTTCAAAACATGGATATTTTAAAGCGCTTCGACTTAACATAGAACCTAGTCAAATATTAAGGTTTATTTTTTATTGTCAGTAAATATTTAATATACCCTATGGAAAATAAAATACAGATAACATTACAGGAACATGAGAACACTTCTCAGTTTTTATTTATACAATGAGCTATGACATAATGTCTGTAAATTATGAGTGATGTAAAGAATTTAAGGCAGACAGATGATTCTCAGAAGGACTAGGAAAAGTGTAGGCTATTATATTTGATGCTATTAGAATGTATACAGCTTGAGTTAGGGAGAAAATCTATCTTTCTAGAGAAACTGCTAAAGAAATGTCATGAAGACAAGAAGCCACCTGGAGGGGGTAGCATTCCACTTTAATCCCAGTACTTGGGAGGCAGAGGCTGGAAGATATCTGAGGTAGAGGCTAGCTCTACAGAGCAAATTCTAAGAAAGCCACCGTTACAAAGGGAAATCTTGTTTCCAAAAATCAAAAACAAAACCAAGAAAAACAAAACAAGGGAACACTAAGTTTAAGGCCTTAGACAAGTTCAATGGAGTTGAAAATTGTTTTGTAATAGTTGTAGAAAATGCCGTGGATTATGCTAGATTCCTAGGTATGTAATTAAACAAACAAACAAACAAAAAACCAAAAACCAAAACTCTTTTACAGCATTTGGACAGCAAAATAATATCCAAAATCTTAAACACAGCCATGTTCAACAGCTGCAGCATAAACTCCCTGATTTAGAATCATTTCTGATGTCCGGTATAGACATGAATGAGCCAAGGACAGAGGTAGGAAACAGTGGATCACAAGTAGTCTCTTCAGTGTGAACAGACTTTTGCTTACCAGGAAACTAATCTTCACGAAGATCAAAGTTAATCTCATACCCTAGGAAGCACAAAAAGTTTACTTTATATTACTGTATCTATTGATTTCTTTAAAAAAAATCCAGCATTTCATTTTTATGAGTTTCAGGAAATTTAGTAAATAAAATATACTACATAATTGATATCATATAACTTCTTTAACAACCAGAAGATGCCATGCAGATCTTTTGCTCCATATTAGAAGCAGTAATTCAAGTCACACAAAAGCCTATAAACTTACTTGTTTGTTGCATAGCTTTCTTTGTAGCAGCAAAAGTAAAAGATGAAAGTCATTTTATAATTTTCTATCCTCATAATCTATTATTTGAAGGTTTGAAGGTTTTCTTTTTTTTAATTTTTATTTTCTATATTCTATGTTTACATTCCAAAGGCTTTCCCCTTTCCCAGTCCCCCCCATGTCCCATAATTCCTCTCCCCCCAACTATTCCCCAATCATTCCCCCTCCCCCCCACGGTTTCTCTACAAAACTGGATCCAATCTTTACAGGCCCAGGGTCCTCTCCTTTCTTCTTGGGAATCATTTGACTTGCTAATTGTGCCTTGAGTATTTAGGGCTTCTGGGCTCATTAATATCCACTTATCAGTGATTGCATTTCATGCGTATTCTTTTGTGACTGGGTTAGCTCACTCAGGATGATATTTTCCAGGTCTAACCATTTACCTACAAATTGTATGAATTCATTATTTTTAATTGCTGAGTAGTATTCCATTGTATAAATATACCACATTTTCTGTATCCATTCCTCCTTTGAGGCATATTTGGGCTCCTTCCAATTTCTGGCTATTATAAACAAGGCTGCTATAAACATAGTGGAGCATGTGTCTTTATTGTATGCAAGGGAATCCTCTGGGTATATGCCCAGGAGTGGTATGCCAGGGTCCTCTGGAAGGGACATGCCCAATTTTCTGAGGAACCGCCACACTGATTTCCAGAGTGGTTTTACCATTTTGCAATCCCACCAACAGTGGAGGAGTGTTCCTCTTTCTCCACATCCTCGCCAGCACTTGTTGTCTCTTGAGTTTTTAATCTTAGCCATTCTGACTGGTGTGAGGTGGAATCTCAGGGTTGTTTTGATTTGCATTTCTCTGATGACTAATGATGTTGAACATCTCTTAAGGTGTTTCTCGGCCATCCGAATTTCTTCTGGTGAAAATTCTTTGTTTAGCTCTGTACCCCATTTTTTGATAGGGTTATTTGGTTCTTTGGGGTCTAACTTCTTGAGTTCTTTGTATATATTGGATATTAGCCCTCTGTCTGATGTGGGGTTGGTGAAGATCTTTTCCCACTTTGTTGGTTGTCGTTTTGTCCTTCTGGAGCCACAACCATCCAGTGGAATAAAGATAGCCTCTTCAACAAATGGTGCTGGTTCAACTGGAGGTCAACATGCAGAAGAATGCGAATTGACCCACTCTTATCTCTTTGCACTAAGATCAACTCCAAGTGGATCAAGGACCTCCACATAAAACCAGACACACTGAAACTATTAGAAAAGAAACTTGGGAAGACCCTGGAGGACATAGGCACAGGGGGAAAGTTCCTGAACAGAACACCAATAGCTTATGCACTAAGATCAAGAATTGACAAATGGGACCTCATAAAATTACAAAGTTTCTGCAAGGCAAAGGACACTGTCAGAAGGTTTGAAGGTTTTCTATGCTACAGTCTTAACTTTATAACTGAATGTAGTTCTACTCTAGAACCCATGATACAAGGTATTGAAACCAACATGAACTTTGCTGTTTCTATTAAAATCTGACATCTATGTGGTGGTGACTACAAAATAATTATGTGTCTTATGATGATTATGCCTTGGGAGAGGTGATGAATTACAATTTACCCAACACCAGCAATGACCAAACATGTAACGGCAGTGGTGGGCCAGTGAGTTTGTTGAGAATGCTTATGACAGCATGGGTAGGCTGGGTCTGAGCCAAGGTATTCATGTCAGTTCCCAAGCCTTTTACATTTCTCATAGCATTTGTCTTTCAGTTCAGAGGACAATGCTGTGCAATAGTTTGTAGACTAGAAGCCAATTCTATTGTCTCATTATGCTAATATGCCAGCCAGATGAGACTGAGAAAGGAAAACAATTGTTGAATATCAATTTTAATTACTTGTCTATATTCTTTTCTCTACTTTTATTTTAATAGCCTATCAAATATTAAAATATCAAATATATTTACATATTAAAATATCAAAATATAAATAGCAACTATGTAATAATCTAGCAAAATTTTAATATCACTGATAATCAAATAGAGCACAATGGTTTTGAATTTGTACAGTGTCAATACCTAATGCCTGACCATGCTTCTGCACACGTAAAAGTATCCATATATATTTTTAATTTACCTCATATATTAAATTCTAGCATACATTAATGAATTATATTTTTATTTTATAAATTTGATACATTATTATATAATTATTCATAACTTTTTCTTAAGCATAAGATAAGTTCTAACAATGAAGACAAGAAAGAATGCTATTAAGTACATCAAAACTTGCTTCCTGACATAGAATAATGAACCTCCTCAATATAGTTTATGCTACACAGCCACTCTGATTTCATTTAAATCCACACTTAAGTTAATTAGTAGTCAGATTATATATTTTACCCTTTTTCTTTAAACTTCTTACAAAACTGTACAAAGAACCTAGAAAGACTTTGAGCCATGAAGCTAAGAGAATTTTAATGGATTCCTTTTGTTTTCCCAACCACTCTGGGCAGGTCTAACATAGTTCTGGATGAGTAACTTTGATTGGAAGAGTGTGCTTTTTCAAGTGGCTGGTGACCTCCTGCAATACCTCTATAGTGTTGGTCTAGGTGGCTCCATAGATCCAAATTCCAGAGTTTCAAATTTATGAAGCAGATAAGTTGTTTTTCTTATGTCTTTGGATATATTCTTTATTTACATTTCAAATGTTGTCCCCTTTCCTGCCCCTCCCAAATCCCCTAATCGATCGCCCCTCCCACTGCTTACCAATCCACCCACTCCTACTTCCCTGTCCTGGCATTCATCTATACCAGAGCATCTAGCCTGCTCAGGAACAAGGGCCTCTCCCCTATTTGGTGTCCAACAAGGCCATCCTCTGCTACATATGCATATGCAGCCTTGGGTCCCTCCATGGGTACTCTTTGGTTGGTGGTTTAGTCCCTGGGAGCTCTGGGGGTACCTGGTGGTTCATATTGCTGTTCCTCCTATGGGGCTGCAAGCTCCTTCAGCTCCTTGGTTTCTTTCTCTGACTATTGGGAACCCTCTTCTCAGTTCAATGGTTGGCTGAGAGTTTCCCCTTCCATATTCGTCATGCACTGGCAGAGCCTCCCAGGTGACAGCTATATCAGGCTCCTGTCAGCAAGTACTTGTTGGCATCCACAATAGTGTCTGGGTTTTGTAACTGTATATGGGATGGATCCCTATGAGGGGCAGTCTCTGGATGGTCTTTTCCTTAGTCTCTGCTCCACACATTGTCTCTGTATCCCCTCCTGTGGGTATTTTGTCCCCCCTTCTAAGAAGGACCAGGGTATATTTTGTTCTTCCTTCTTCTTGAGCTTCATTTGGCCTGTGAATTGTGTTTTTGGTATTCTAAGCTTCTGGGCTAATATCCACTTATCAGGGAATGCATACCATGTGTGTTTTTTTGTCATTGGGTTACCACACTCAAGATTATATTTTCTAGTTCCATCCATTTGCTTAAGAATTTCATGAATTCATTGTTTTTAGTAGTTGAGTAGTACTCCATTGTGTAAATGTAGAATATTTTCTATATCCATTCCTCTGTTGAGGGACATCTGGGTTCTTTCTAGCTTCTGGCTCTTGTAAATAACATGCATATATGGGATACATTTCATGTTGTTGTCTGTTCATGTAATTGCAAGTGAATGTATATTTCCTTCTCAAAACTGCCTCAACTTATACTACATAATCATTTCTTCATGAGTCACCATAACTCCAAAGATTTTTGTCCAGTGTTAGGTAACTTGGACAGGATAGCATTCAGATTTATAACAGCAAGGACACGTCTGGAACACTAACACACAAGACCACCATTAACCTGCGCATCAAACTTTAATTTTCAAAGTATAATTTTCTCACTTGTAATTAGACTATTTTCCTTTCCTTTATTATTTCCCATGAAGTTTTCTTTCTTATCCCAGAGTAACCATAAAAGAAGAAGCTTCTAGAGACCATCACCAATATTACCTTTCTATCTAATCAAATCATTTACTTGTCCTGCTTGATATGTAGCAATAAAAAGTAAAGTTAGAAGACTAAATGTGAGATTATACCTTCTGGAATATGGTGTCTCAAAAATAATAGCAAATATCAGTAATTTTGTGCTTTATTTAAAAGACTCATCCTCTCTTCATTGTCTTTCTCTTAGGACCACTGAGGTTCCTTTCCCAGACCGAGTCTATCACTGCCTTCATGGGAGATACAGTGTTACTTAAGTGTGAAGTCATTGGGGAGCCCATGCCAACAATACACTGGCAGAAAAATCAACAAGACCTCAATCCAATCCCAGGAGACTCGCGCGTGGTTGTCTTGCCCTCTGGAGCATTGCAGATCAACCGACTTCAACCCGGAGACAGCGGCATCTACCGATGCTCAGCTCGGAATCCAGCCAGCACAAGAACAGGAAATGAAGCAGAAGTTAGAATTTTATCAGGTATTTCAATACTTACTGAATTCTTTACAATACAACATAATGTTCCCTGGACAGGTATTTTCTAAGGATTAAATACTGTTTTGCTTACAAAGGGTTTTTTGTTTGTTTGTTTTATTGATTTTTTCCCTATTATAGTATATGAGGCAATAACAGCTGTTCTTAAGTTTCTGTATATTGCCAAATTGTTTCGAAAATGTAAACACACAGTGTCATTCATTTTCTCATTTATTCTTTTATTTATATATGTCTATTTCATATTACACCAAAAACCCATTTATAAGCAATTCTCATGTTATTTCATTTTTCTTCTGACAACAGTCTAAAAGACAGGTATCATTCCTATTTATAAAAATGAAAGGATTTGTGAGGTTGAATATCATACTTAGGTTGATACTTAAAAAATTATCTATTAAAAATTTGTCACAATAATTGCTTAAATGCACTGTACTATGCATGGAACTAGGATTGATTAGAACTGACACAGGGCCTGGACTTTAAGAGTTCTGTGTTAATACAAACATACAAGTAAATATGATACAATGAATTAATGCTATGATACAGAATTTTGTTCCTTTCCATCTTTCCTCCTTTCTTCTCAGGTAAATTGCTATGACTCTGGCCATCTCATTACCTTCTCCTAAGTAGCCAGAGTTTGATTATCTACATCTACACCACTGTGTCTTCCAGGGACTGATACTATCACACACGCCCATAGTATCTATGCTCTCAGTTGGTCTCCTTTGTCAGGCAGTCCTATACATACTTTCATGAATCACAGACCAACATGAGGCATTTGAATAAACTGCTCTTCAAATGGTAGATGCTGGTGTCTGTCCTACACTCTTAGTTGTTTGTAGTTATAAATATTTCACATATAGACAGTATAAATCGTTCTAAAAGGAAAACTAGCAATTCAGGTGATGCTTATTCAGTGTGATGAAGAAGGCAAGTTTAAAAGCCTTCTCATTTCCTTTTATCTTCTATGCTCCATCAGTGACATAGATACAGACTTCCGTGTACATGTATTGTACGTGTTGACCTTCCATCTGCCTTGCTACAATAACGGAGCATTTATTAGCAACACATGCTCAGATTTATTTAGGAACCAATTTCATACCCACAAATCAAATATTCATATTTCTATGCCATAAATAATGTATATACTGAATCATCAGATAGGGAGCCAAAACAAGTCACATTTAAAGTATTCGACAAGAATATGCTCGATTATCTCATTATGTCAGAGAAGCCTATTTCCAGTAACGTTAAAGAATCACAGTGAATTAATCAATTATTAAATTTTAAATGGAAAATGCCAAATAGACATTAAATTGATATTGCCTTTATTTGTTCACCACATACACTGTACTGTAATTGAAATGTGTGGAGATTTATTTAAAGTCATATTATTAATCTGATTCAAATAAAAAGACATCAGTGTAGTTTGGAGAGATGAAGATATTTCTTATTAGAATGAAAATTAAAGTAAAGTAAGGCCAAGTGTTGAGGTGATATGGAAAGAGTTGGAGGGAGAGAGATGAATATGATCTTTTCAAATTATAAGCATATAAGTTATGGCTTTTAGCTTGGTGTTTTTGTGGAAGTCCTAACACAGGGAACCAGTGTTTCTCTGGTTCTTTTGTCTGCTCTTAAGACTCTTTTCCTCGTGTCTTCCGTGTACACGTATTGCACACTTGAGTGGCCTAGTGTAGCCTTCATTACGAGAGATTTGCCTTGTCTGATTGTATCTTGTTTTGCCATGTTTGGCTATTGTCTCTTGGAGGATTGCTCTTTTCTAAAGAGGAAATGAAGGGGGCATAGATTTGGATGAGAGAAAAGGGATGGGAGAGTTTGAAGGAGTGAAGAGAGGAAAAACTGTGGTCAGGGACATATGATAGAAGATTTATTTTCAATAAATACAAAAGATATTCTCAAGGGAAAACTGAAATGATGTAAGATATTTTACTTAAATTCCTGTTAATTTAAATATGCAATCATAAACTTCCAAAATGTTATAAGAACTAACACACACACACACACACACACACACACACACACACACACAGGAGATCATACTTGACTGAGTCTGTGCATGCACTGTAAAGGTCTGTGTAAGAGGAGTTCTGTTTGATTCATTTGTTCCCAAGTTTTCCTGTTTCTTTAGAAGTAAAACACAAAAATCTACAAAAGTTATAAGATTATACAAGAGAATGAGTAAATCATTATCCTTAATGCCGAGTTGCTAATTGTGCTTCTCTGGTTTTAACATCTTGTTATTTTTCCTGAATCAGTTTCCACCTTCCAGAAGCAGCAGCTTGAAGCACTAATTGTTTCATATACATAGCATACATTTCTATTCTAACTTTAATTTAATTAAAAATGATACAGCCAGGAAAATGGGAACCATAATGTGATTGGCATGAATTAGTAGTATAAAAACTATAACTGCATGCTGAGTTAGCTTGTGCATGTAGTGTATACACTGTGTAAACTGAGGCAGAAATATGTTCCTATGCTTGAGATATGACTAGCTAGCCTACGTAATGAATTCCAGGTCAGCTTGGGATACAGAATAAGATGGCTCACAACAAAACAAACAAACAAAAATTAGAAACGGTGTTGGAATCATTAATCATTAAAAATACTTTTGTGGTAATGCCTAAAGTCCTGTGCTGGTTAAGTTATATATTTCATTAGTGCTAACATGAAATTTTAAAACTTACCAGCACATTTATCAGCATTATTTGCTAAAGTATTTAGATTTATTTATTTGTTTTTGTTTGTTTATTTTCTTTGCAATACTTGGGAGTAAGCCTAGGGCTTCCGACATCTGGAGTAACAGTTACGTCATTGATTGGGATCCCTGTCCCTTCTTTCTTTTTATATTTTAAGAAAGTGTCTCACTAAGTTTCCTATGATGGCCTTTTACTCACCCTGTAGCCCAGAAAGTCCTTGAATTTGGGATGTTCTTGCCTTAACGTTCCAATTATCTGGTTAGAAACCTCTGTCACACCCCAGCCATTGTCAATTTTAGATAAAGCCCTGTTTCCAGGAGTTTATCTAATTCTAAATAATTTTAACTTTAACCAACTCATGGAACAGATTCCCAGTCACAAACATATCTATAGTAACTAGGCTCTGTTAAATTCTCATTTTAATAAGTAAGTAGTAGTGATGAGTTTCATTTCATAATTACTGCATCCCAAAATGGTTACACCATTTTGAGTAACTCCTACATTGCAGCCTTCTACAAAAAAAAAAGATAGTTGATAAAATCCTGGAAAGGAAATCCATAAAGCAAATAGATCACACTGTGAACAACACAAGTCAGAATGTTCCTTCACTGTGTATGAGAGAAATGTCGTTTGCTTGCTGTGATGATCTTGTGGTATTTAGCTATGGCAACTATATAGAAGGAGCAAGAGGAGCAGAAGATTGAGAAAGTTTCAGATTCTGCTAGAGGGGATTAAAACGAGAAGGGTTGGTGGGGGAAGGCAGACCAGAAGAGAAGAAGTTAAACTGGGGAGAAAGACAGGTAGCAATCACCATGATAGTCCTGCAGAGAGCTTGACCAGGACCTGCTCCCAGGTGGCATCAGGAGGGATTAAGAAATGGTGATGGTTTCAATATTGTTAAGAGCAGGTGTTGTATCTTAAGAGGGATGAGGTGCCATCGGGGTTCAGATGGAAGCTGGGAAGTAGGATGTGAGTAGAGACAGGCCTGTGGTCTTTACAAAGCCTGGGCATCAAATAAGATGGCTGTTGTAGATAACATCAATGACATATTTCAAGAGAGGTTTTCCACGGTTTTTCATCTTTTCCACCTGAAAATAATTATTTCTTTCAAAAGCAGGAAAATTGATACCTAATTTAATTTGTTGATTAACGATTTAAGACAAATTGAGTTTTTCCCTATGAGCAATTAAATATTTTTGATAGAGTAAATTAGCAGTGAATAGCTTTAGTACACTTTTTTTTTAAGTATCAGCTGAAGCAACACAGGTTGTGATGTTTCAAAATAGCATATGTAATGGGGAGTATGTGATAGATTGAAGCAGCCAGCAATTGTGGTTGTAAAATTAACTTTGTAGTTCATCACATATGAATGCCAAGCCACAGAGTAGATTGCTGATTTATAAATCTGCTTTGAGCAGTAGATTGACAAAAAGAACTGGTCCAGGCACTGGAATTCCTGTATCTATTTTCTTAATCATCTAATTGAATTAATCAGTTGATAATTCAATCTACTGTTTATTTATATAACTATAGTCAAATGATGCTATGTCCTCTATAGAACCAGAAGTATTAACTTTTGAAAGTTTGTTGAAAATATATTCTATTTTTATAATGTTTAATTTTATTTAAATATAGTAGGGGCAGTTTTTTATTTTTAATCTTATTTGTGAGTGTAGAACAGATAATTTCACAATATCACTAAGAAGACATTATATTCAACACTGTATTTGAATAAATTACCCTTTTAATAAAAAAATAATTGCAGGCTTTCATAGAAAGTATTCCCAGGTATGGTTTCAGACTCACTGAAATAATGTAACTCCCATACATAAACATTTTTGATTTCAAGTATGTATAGTATTTATACTTACGCTATTGTATAATTTATGAAAATGTTCAATTGTATTATCTCCCACAAACAACAACTAATGTGTGTGTGTGTGTGTGTGTGTGTGTGTGTGTGTATGTATGTATTAACTGTATTAACTTGTTATGGTGTTGCAAATCTAAATCTCAGAGGTTGGTAAAGTGATGCAGTAGGATGATAACCTTCAGCCAGTTTGGACAGTAGAGTGAGAAGCTGGCTAGCCAGAGCTGAATAATAAGACTTCTACCAAACACAAACAAAACAAGTTGATAATCATCTGAATCTATAGATTCTGCCACTGCTGATTGATCAGGGTGGTAGCTGTTGAAGATCGGAGCAGTTTAACAAGAGCTTAAGATTAGACATGACTGGGGTTTGCTGCTGTAGCAGGGCTTAATGTTTAATAGACATGATGTGAGTTTATGATGTTGGACAAACATGGTTTTGACAGACAAACAAAACACCCAAACCAAGCGGCAAATATTTATAAAACACAACCAAAACAGAAAAACATAAAGATGTATCAGAGAACGTGACCACATTTTCTTATAATATATCCAGGGTAATGGTTTGCAAGGGATGGTGAACAGTATAATAAATCTAATTTTTGAATTAACCATCAAGCTAGGTTGTTAATTAATGAGAGTATTTAACTAAGACTAAGACATAAATGTGAAAATAAAAAGCTGCAAATAAGCACTGATAACTAAACAAGCTTCAGTGGAGATTTGCATAGTCTTGAAGTCCATCTATATTATCAGAGGAATACTTTGTGAAATGTGATTCCAGAGGATGTTAAATATGGAATATAAAGTTGAACTCAGCATACTGAGAGTCTTTAATCTCATGGTTAGGCATTTAAAGTGAGTATATTTGTGTGTGCTTGGGAATATTTGCAAGTGCTGCTTAGGATTATATGTTCTGAGTATAGCTCAAAAAAAGGAACACAGAAGCCAATTAAGTACAAGTCATCTATCATGAAATAGTTTTCTCCTATACTCCATGTTACCTGAAGTAAAGGATTTTCCACTTTCCATTGAAGTTTTTTGTAAAGGATACTTTTGAATATACTGTTTCTGACCTCAGGCTATAAGCAGGACATGTGGCCTTTTGTAGATTTGAAAATGAATGAAATTATTACCTGTGTTCCTTCTGTATATATTTTTAGGAAAGAGTGAATTATGTTAGTGAATTATATTAAGCTCTGTGTAGTACAGATTTTCTACAAACCATAATTTATCTGGACTGCACGAAAGGGTCTGAAGATGGCCCACCACAATCCATTTTTCTAGGTTTGGCTCAGATTGAATTAATATCCCAATATATTATTATGAAAAATGGTAAAGGTCATGGATCTTAACATCACACTAGGCCCGAATCTTGGTTTCTCTCACCCTACTTGGACGATTTAGAACAAATTACTTAATTTAAAGCATTATCTTGTGGAACAAAGAGAGAGAGACAGGATATATTTTGTAGAATGATTGTAAAGATTAAATTTGACAGGCCAAATACATTTTGTAATCCTCAGAAGCTACTGTAATTTTTCTTGCATTTTAGAAGCTTCCTCGATACTAAACAATTTGATTCTCATGCGAAGATTATTTTCCTGATTATTTACCTTGTTTTGTTTATGGGTATACAAGCACCCTGGTAGTTAAATGTCTGTAACTTGTCTAGTCTTCTCCTTCCATTTTATATATAAGCCACAGATACATGAAAGCACTTTCCTTCAGTATCTCATTAAACTATGATTTCCACCCCATGCCTCTCCATCTTCTGCTGTACTCAATAAGCCACACTGGTTTAAATGAGAATGAGGAGAAAAATATGATTGCTTGTATTTGTTCTTCAAAGTCCATTAGTAATCCATACAACACTAATGTCTTTTGCTCATTTCTCTACTGAAGAGAGGTAGCATGTGATCTGACTTTGCAAATGTCTTCACTGCCAAGGATACTAGTTATCATTTCATTCCCTGATCACCTCCAATACACTGCCTTTCAAGGATTTAAGAGTTCCAGTTTACCATAGAAACTCCAG
The DNA here is from genome assembly GCA_964023405.1 of Apodemus agrarius. Classification (NCBI taxonomy): domain Eukaryota; kingdom Metazoa; phylum Chordata; class Mammalia; order Rodentia; family Muridae; genus Apodemus; species Apodemus agrarius. The sequence continues at coordinate 62,501,743 of OZ030021.1, read as the reverse complement.
TTTTTGGAACATTCATGACAATTGTAAGCATGCAATAATTATTGATGAAAGGGTCAGAATATGAGGAATATTTTCCATGTTTAGATGAATAAAAATCCCTTTTTTCAGTTTATATTACTACAAGATTCCAAAGATAAATGACCCCATGTCTTTCATTGTATAGAGTTCACCAAGAAACTATGTGGTCTCTTACCATATGGGAGCTACCATAGGTGGGAAACTGGTCTCAAGGGCTCAGGAATGAGTGGGCATTGGTGTGATATTAAAATTAGATACACAGGATAAGGTCATGACTTAATGGACAACTGAGAAAGTCAATATTGCAATGGGGTTGATCAATATCCTTTTGGAGGCTGAAGAAGAAATGTCTCCATGGTTAATAGCACTTGTTGCTCACCCAAAGGGTTAATTAAGTTCATATCACAGCACCTACATTTTAGGCTCCTAACTGTCTGTAGTTCCAGTTATAGGGTTTCCAGTGCACACTGAACTAGGACTATGTGTTGTACACATACACACATGCATGGAAAATATGCAATATGTAAATACATCTAAAATATATTAAAATCATATCAATTATAACAATATTTAGCATGCTAGTAATATGAAACTTAATTACTATGGATAAATGAGCAGTCTCTAAGCTTGAGTCAGTCATTTATCACAATTGGGGTAAGAGGTCCCCAATTGCTATTTGAAAATGAAATACTAGGGGGAAGTATATCACAATCTGTCTGCCAATCACTCTCATGTCACCCAATAGTTATCCCATCATCGAAAGCATTACTGTTTCTTCTTTTCTATCAATGGTGAATATGTTAATTATTGATTTTTTTATATTCTTTTAGCTTCCATTCTATGAAGAGTTACTATATCCCAATAGGTAAAAAGCAAAAATAACCTTCTTTTGATAGGCCTCCAAATGGAGGAATGGGTGTTTTTTGAAGAGAAGGACTCCTGTGTACTCCCAAGCATAATGAGCCAAAGATATGCTCAACACCAATGAGGTAGTAGCAGGCAGTCTTTTCTAATGCAGACATAAGGGTCTGTAGAAAAGAAAACTGTAATTTATTTGTGCAAGCGTGAGAAACAAAAACTGAAATCACCAGAATACTTGCCTTTTCTACACTGTTTAATACTAATTACTTCCTAGGAAAATAAAAGCATATTCTGTTTTAAAGTGTAACATTTTTGCCTTCATCTCCTTACCATAGTATAAATAGCAAAGAACCCAGATAGTTTTAGTTGAAACTAAAACTATTAAAAACAAGTGTTGAAATAAAAACTGCATTACTCTTCTGGAGAGTTTCCAATGTATGTGTGTGTGTGTGTATGTGTGTTTTTGTGTGTATGTATGTATATATATATATATATATATATATGAATTATGAAGATTTTTTAAATTAACTTTGGCACACTATAATGACAATATTTGTAATTCTAAGTCAGCTTTTAAAAAATTAAACCTTTATGTAAAAGAAAAATCACTTTCTTCAGATCTGCTTCAGTAGTTATTGAACCAAAATTTCCCCCAGAGTCAGGAGAGACTTAGCCATACGGTAGTGACAAGAATAGATTTCTCTTTCTTCCAGATCTAACCACAAATAGCAATAAGAGTACATTTATGGAAAAAATAAGAGGAAATATGAACAGATGTAGGGATATTTACAGAAAGGATGTAATTTTTAGTTCCAAATTAGTATAAAGAAAGAAAGAAAATGATAGAATTCCAGAGTGGAGAATAACTCTGGGAAAGGGGCTTCTTCTTGCTTCCTCTCAGTCCAAAGCTCCAGTGTACAGCCAGATGAAAATGTTTAGTTTCTATTTATTTTAAATTTTATTTTTTCTTTCAGACAGGTTGAGTGTGTGTGTGTGTGTGTGTGTGTGTGTGAGTGTGTGTGTGTGTGTGTATTCTTGGCTATCCTGAAACTCACTTTGTAGAAAAGGCTCGCCCCAAACTCACAGGGATACACCTTCCTCTGACTCCAGAGTATTGGGATTAAAGTGTATCCCACTACCACCCATCAGCTTTTTAAGTTTTTCCTTTTATTAAATACTTTCTGGTTTTTATGATCTAGCAAGATTAGGTTGGTTTTACAAAAAAATTCCAGACAATGAGTTGGGAGGAGTTCCATGGAAAATACCATTGCATATGCCTGATGGTGTTAGAGAAATGCAGACCCGCAGAAGCTGACTGGAAGGACAATGGCTACACAGCTAATAAGGTGACTGGCAGGCTCACATGAAGGTGGGAAAGCAAACAGAGAAGCTGTCGAGTTAAATGAACTTGTAAGTTGTGTGGTTGAGATTGCTCTGCTCTTCAGTTGGGATGTACATGATAATCCATTCAGGTTTGATATTAATAAACCACACCAAAGAGTATACAATGGGGAAAATGGTTGTACATCCAGAAAACATGAAAATTAAAACCATTACTAGTTATTTTTAGAGTGACAGTTATTAAGCTGTGAAAACTAGTCATTTTTTCTTGCTGACACAGATTCCAGAAATCTATAATTTAATTTTTCTATGCCTCAGTTACTTCTCAGAATCAGCAGATAACTTTAATGGTGAAATTCCTAAATAAGGGTTCTGGAAATGGTCCTGTTAAGGACAGGCTATCATCACAAGGTGAAGACTCACTTCCACTTATCTGGAATCCTCTATCACCATGTCCCATGATGTATGAGGAATACATGACAGTTTCCTTCTACTCTAAATATCAGCTCCAGTTAGATAACTTATATGGTCAAACTAGGCATTTGCCATGAAGTTCTCAAATAACAAAGGTCTGATATATTAGGAAATAATCTATAAATGAAGCGTGTTCCTAAAAGCCTCAGATTCAATCATAATGCTTGACGGTCCCCTTTATCTCAGAAAATGCCACTCAAAACTACCTCTTCTCCAAATGCACTAGTAAACCTTTCATCTACCTCTTTGTATCAGGGACTCTAGTAACACTTGATGGGATTTTTTCCACTGCATATATCAATATTAGACAGAGTGTCATAGTATATGATTCTAGAGGATCAAGGAATAACTATCAGAGTAGTCCCTTCCTGAATGATGATTAGATTTGTTTTACTGTCTTATATAATAAAAATAAGGATAATAAAGATGAAACCAAGGAGAAGGAAAAGCAAAACAGAAGGGGATAGAAAGGATGTAGAGGAAGAGGGACAGGGAACACATATCACTAGCTCCTATTTGATAAATGCAAAGCTGTTCTTGTGCTGATAGGGCATATGCTTCTTGGTTCTCAACAATGATTCCTCCTCTGATCTGTCTCTGCAGGTTGTCAAAGACTGTTTGATATCTTAGTTAGGATTTCACTGCTGTGAGAGACATGATGACCAAGGCAACTCTTATAAAGGACAACAATTAATTAGTGCTAGCTTACAGGTTCAGAGGCTTAGTCCATAATCACCATGGCAGGAAGCACAGCAGTGTGCAGGCAGCCACGACCCTGGAAGTGCTGAGAATTCTTCTTCTTGTTCCACAGTCAGCTAGGAGAAGACCAGTTTTCATGTAGTTAGGAAGAGGATGACATTGCCCACCCCCACAGAGACACACTTCCTCCAACAAGGCCACAGCTCCTAATAGTGCCACATCCTGGGCCAAGTATATTCAGACCACCACAGAGGATTTCTATGGTCTGAACCCGTGAGGTCTGACACTCGTGCTATATACTTTCTGTAAGAGTTTTCCCTGACTGCCCTGGAATGCCCTTGATAAACAGTTAAACTTATTAAGCTTGATATTCTCTATGTTAATTTGATTTTATCTTCTATTGGTCAAATGTAGAAAATGCACATGAAGGATATCACTGTACACTGTACTTGGTACAGTAAACACTTCCGTGATAATTTGGATTACAGACACAGAACTAGCTACTTTTTTGTTGGCGCCCCTTTTAGCTTGACTAGAAAAGACAACCAGCAGGAGGGTGATATCTTTTCAGATGATGATACTTGTGTGAGTTATTTTTTCAAAAGTGAAAATCTTGAATGAGTCACTTGAGGAAAAATATTTTCTACCAAGAATTAAATTCAAGCTTCTAAGATAAAATTATAGATTTGAGAAACTTGCAAATTTGACTGGTACTTTGACAGCTTTCCAACATTAAGAGTCATTTCGATGAGTTTGATGGTGATAGTAACAAATGAATTTTTCTATAATGATTCATGTTAACAGTTGGAAATCCTGACTAAAATAGTATACTATTCCAAATTACCATCAGCTGATGTGACAAAATCATAAATGATTCATTTAAAGTAGAAGATGGGCCAGATGAAAATTTTTTTGTAAGAGAGTACAGAATGTTTATTGATACCATGTCAGATTCTATATTACAACTAACTGTCAAGAAACTAGGTGTTGAGATTTGGTATAGTGTTAAAGGGATACTTCTACAATTATCTGAGAAATCTATCAAAGGTTGCCTTTGAATACCATAAGTGGTAGAGGTTTGAGGGGAAAGTCTTCTCCACTGGAAATGTTACAGTTTTGAATGGGAATGTAAGTATCTGCTGGGACTTAAGTGTTACAGCTCTACTGCAGGTGCAGATGAGGTGTTTGGGGGAGAGATGTTAACTCTGAAGGGAAAAGTATCTGACAGTCTAGTCCTGACCTTTGGCTCTTCGTCCTGGAAGGGTAGAGTTGGCCACCTGCTACTGGAAGGGCTGGCTCTAGTCTTGAAGACCATTAGTGTTCTGTTGGCAGAACCATATGGTTGGAGGTCTTCAGGGGTGGAGTTGGTCACAAACATGCCTCTGGACTATTTATATGAAATGCAACCAAAAATTTCTATGAGAAATGTATGAATTAAGAAATCATCTTATGCCAGGCGGTGGTGGTGCACACCTTTAGTCCCAGCACTTGGGAGGCAGAGGCAGGCAGATTTCTGAGTTTGAGGCCAGCCTGGTCTATAGAGTGAGTTCCAGGACAGCCAGGACTACACAGAGAAACCCTGTCTCGAAAAAACAAAACAACAAAAAACCAAAAAAAAAAAAAAAACCATAAAAAAAGAAAGAAAGAAAAGAAAAAGAAATAATCTTATAATCAGCTTATTATATTATTCATTTATTTATGTATTTGTTTTTGTTTTTCAAGACAGGGTTTCTCTGTATAGCCCTGGCTGTCCTGGAACTCAGTCTGTTGATCAGGCTGGCCTCAAACTCAGAAATCCGCCTGCCTCTGCCTCCCAAGTGCTTGGATTAAAGGCATGTGTCAACACTGCCAGGCTAAAAACAGCTTATTTTAAATTAAGCCACACATTCAAGAAATTTTTACAAATGTAAGAAATCACCACTATTATCCCTGCTATTTTTGTTGGAATATCACATTATTCTTGAAATACCCATTTTGTAAGGTTCAGTTACCTTACAAGAATTCTTTGGAGTCCTCAGTAATAGCCAGCATACTTAGATCCTCTGTTGACATTATCATGTAATTCTCTTTTTAATGATTTTAGAATAGTCCCCTCCAAGTCTGACAACTGGTGAAGCTTAAGTAGGCCAAAATTTCCATTTAAAAAGAAGTGAAAAGGAAAGAGAACTCAAGAGGAATAGTCAAAGACACTAAGTTGCTATGTGTAGTTCTGTGCTCCAAGGCATCCTTATAGTCCAGGGGAAAACTGTGCACGACCCTGTAATAACTATTTTCTGGATCCCTGTTTACATACCACCCTCTCGGTTTCTAAGGATGCCCACTCTGGGGACTGGCAGATCAGCTCAAAACCAAAACCAATCCAAATAAAAAACAAGCCAACAATGTTTTTTCTTTTCAACAGCAAAAACAAAACTGGGTTTTAGTTGAAATACGTTATGATTGTTACGATCAAATTAGAATCACAAGTCATATAATTTTGTATATATTCGTGAGTTTTACATTACAGAAGGTTTATTCACAGTTGTTAATATTAGGATTTGGTACAGGAAAAAAATTACTAGTTTTACTGAAGAAAAATTGTCAAATCTGTCATTCAGTAACACACAACTCTCCAAATTTTATCTTAAAATGCTTTATATGTATAATACTACATAAAGTATATGTATAGTTTAATAAATAACAGTAATATAGTCTGTCACCCAATTTATAAAACACAACATTGGAAAACGTATATTCACATGACCTCCCTTTACAGTAATGGAGATGGACTCATTAATTCACTTGAAAACATTTCACATGTTTTACTAGGACTTGAATAGCCATTGCTCATGTAGCTAGAACGCACACAAAATATTTATCATTAATTAATAATTCCATTCTCTTCTTAGTAAAGTCAGTTTAGATAAGTAGAGTTATAATCTAGAATTATAAGGTCACACCAGAAGGAATTTTTCATAATACAACTCTGGAGCTTAGAAGAACTTTCATTTGCTTTTAAATATTTGCCTGGAGTTTTAGTCATTAACTTCTATGATTCCGTTTCTCTTTGCAAAAGTTCTATATACCTTGCAACAGTGGAGGCTAAAATAACTTCTCACTCTAAAAATACTACATGCCATTTTGAAAACCTTTAGAAACTACAGAAAAATTTAAAGGCAAAAATAAAAACCACCTGCAGTTCTAGCACACAAAGTTAACCTTAGCAATTGTCGTTGGTCTACAGAGTTAAGAAGTAGGCATGGTTTTTCAGATGCTCCTCTAAAAATATTTGCTTTAATGGTGGGGGTGGGGATAATATGAATTTGAGTATTATCTCTGCAGAAGGCCCAATCATCCTAACAGTATAGAATAATAACCCAAGTCAAACAACAATAACAACAATGGCCAGTGGGTATTTGAAATTGTTCACATGGGTTGTCTTGCTTTCATTTTTATGCATGTATTTCAGTTGCTATTCTATTTGAGACTAGATAATAAAATGTAGGGACTTGAGACAGGGAAAACTTTGTTACATCTTCTGGTTTTGTAGGGCCTCACCTGGATGGTTGGGGGCTCATTTAAGATTGTCCTCTCTATTTGGTGGCTTATACCCCAGGGAAGGGGGGGGGTGCCTGGTGTGAGGGATACTTTCTCAGAGGTGAAGGGGAAAGGAGGTGGGGTGAGGTCCTCTGGGAGGGGGGACTGGAGGGGTTTAATATTTGGAATGTAAATAAATAAAATAATTAATTTTTTAAAAAAAGATTGTCTTCTTAACAGTCTGACAATTAGGTTTACGACCGTCACCTGGGCTTCTATTGCTCTCCATGGTTTTTGTCACTTTCCAGTTAGACTCAGAGAGCCTATACAGACCAACACTACACAACCTTTTGATCAAAGCACAATACAAGGCCACATCAGTACTGAGCACAGAATAAGAGCCACTCAGTTGCAGGTAGGAGGTGCTTCAATTATTTTATGCTGATATCTAAGCTGAAAAGGATTTGCCCAGCAAAACCATTTGAGAAAATGGCTATCAGATTTTGAGGGAACACCTATAGAATCTTAATTTAATAGATTAAATACAGATAAATACATCTGAAAGTTAAAACAGTAGTTCTGTAGTAAATGCTTGCACCTAACATGACTGTCCTCTGAGAGACCAAACAGCTGAAAGAGTCAGACGCAGAGCAGATGTCTTCATCCAACCAATGAATAGAAGCCAGAGAGCCCTGTGGTTGAATTAGGGAATAGCTGAAAGCAGCAGAGGAGGAGGCAAACTCCCTAGGAAGACCAGCAGTCTCAACTAACCTGGATCCCTGAGAGCTCTCAAACATTGAGCCACTAACCAGGGAGCATACACCAGCAGATTTGAGGCCCCTGACACATATCCAGCAGAGGGTTGCCTGGTCTGGCCTCAGTAAGACAAGATGCACCTAACTCTCCAGAGACTTGAGGTCCCAGAGAGTGGGAATGTCTGGTGGGGTGGGGATGGGGGAGTAACATCCTCTTGGAGATGTGAGGAGCAGGAATAGGGAGGAGGTATGGGATGAGGAACAGTCAGAGGGGCCGACCAGAAAGGGGATAAAAATTGGACTGAAAAATAAATAGCAGAAAGAAGAAAAGGTAAAAAGTAATGATAGGGGATTATAAATTCCAATGCTTGTGAAGCCACAAGGGCTCTGATAACACCACACCAAAAAGGACAGGACCATTGTAATCAGTGATATATTGTTTGTTCTAATGGGTTTAGAAGATTCTTTCTTTGGTAGCTATATGGGTGTCATGATGTCAGACTACAAGTATATAGAAACAACGGCTCAAATCCCAGCAAGGTGTTTTCTGGATAAAACCAAACACATTCTTACATTTATATGGAAAGAGGCTACACTGTAAGTACAATGAGAAAAAGGCTAGAAGGCAGAAGATGGACAGTATCTGACTTCAAGTCTTTTCAGTACCTTTTCAGTAGGTATACAGCAGGATATGACAGAAAACAGGGTGCTGGATTGAAGAACAAAAGTGAGCTCTCATAGATAAATTTCACAAACAGAGCAAATTCTTTCAATGGAAGAAATTAAAGTATAAATAAATAAATAAATAAATAAATAAATAAAGTCCTCCCATGAAGGGATGTTGGGAAAATTGGAATGCCTTCCATAAGATGAACCCAAAATGGATCATCATCAGGCCAAATACATGCAAAATACAAAAACTAACTTTTCCGGATGATACCATAAGACTTCCCATGGGCTTGGATGGGATCATGGCTTTCCAGATGTCACACATTAGAAAAATGTAATGGAAAGTATGATGATATTTTAAAATGCAGAATTTATATTCCAATAAAAAGCAGTGTTAAATGAACAAACCAAAAGCCCATGTCTCAGAAGAATATTTTTATAACTCACATAAAAGGTCCTATCTCCAAAAAATAGAATGAACTGTTTAAATCAGCAGTCACACACACACACATACACACACACACACCATGCCAATTAGAAGGAGGAAACGATTTTAACAAACAGTTCACCCAAAGAAATGCACAGCGACAACAAAGCATGTGATGGTCTACTGCATCTCAAACTGCTTTTTGATGCAACTGTAATAAAACTACCACACACCCAATGCAATGACAGAGTAAAATCATACCAGTTCCTGACAGGAAAACCTTCATTGTCAGTGAGAATAAGAAGACTGTACAGTAACTTTGGAAGAAGTCGGAAAGTTTTCCCGAAAGCTTACCAGAGTTTCTTCTCCTCACAGTTTACCAATTCTTCTCTGAGGAATTGGACTCATCGGTAGACAATACATTTATATGTTTAAAGCTAGAGAACATTGTAGAGGACAGAGGCAGGAAGCACTTAAAAGCCAAAGTACATTGAAATGACCATCTAGGTTCAATATAACTATCATTTTGAGATCATAACAGTTATATGCACTGATCCCATACTGTTGGTTTTTCCACATGGTTCATTCATCTGCCTGCACGCCGTGGGAATGCGCCAGAGATGCGGGGCCACAATGAGGGGTCACACCAGACCAAACAGTTCCATGTGGGGATTTATTTAAGATGGGGTAAAGGTGCAGTGGGCAGGAAGAAGGCAGGAAAAGAAAGAAAGAGAGAGAGGAGAGACGCTACCCAGTTATATACCAGTGATGATGTAAATCACAGGTAAAGGTAGGCCCATTGAATTCTGGGTATATGGCGGCCATTGCCTTGGTAACAGGCCTATAGTCACACTGTGCTAATTGTCGCCTATATGACGTCACAGGTCTAGGTACTAACACATACTAGACAGGTCCTGTCAATATGCAGTCATGTGAATGGGAGGCTCAGAGGTCCATGGCCCTTATAACCTTTAGCTATTCATAGATTCTAGGGGTATGGAATTATTGTGTACCAGGCTCCATTACAGAGCTCAAAATCAAATTTATTAGGCCTAATTAAACTCAGTAGATCACAAACAAAACATGAGAAATAGATTTTTAGGAATATAGGGGGAATAGAGAAGATTCTAAGAGGAAGAGGGTGGGAACTTAGAGTGGTCGGTATGCATTGTGTACATGTATCAAATTGTCAAACAACAAACCTAATTAATAGCACTTCAAAGTCTACATAAAATAGTAAAGGCTTGCTGATCAACATCAAACACTGAGTAACTAAATTGTTCCTCAATCAGTGAACTAATAAACTAATAAACAAACAGGACATATTGGTACAATTATATACTACCCAACAATGAGAACCATCCTCAAACTGGAGAAATGTCAAGGCTATAATGATAAGTTTTCAAAAAAATCTAGTTTAAAATGGTAGCATACTGTGATTAATAATTACTAATGTAAATAATAATATTTAATTAATCTATAACCTGTTGTGTTACTCAGGTAAAATCTTAACACAGAGACAACACAAATAATTTTAATTCCCAAAGGAAAATTGGACATATAAGCAATGATATGATTAGTTGTTTCTTAATATTTGAAGCAGGGCTAATTGAGAAAAATTGAATAAAGAAACTACATACTATAATTATGGATACATGACCTGCATTTGTATAAACTCATATAAAATAATTAGCTGTAATTTAAACTATGGTGATAATTTAATAACTGTGTTAACATTGGTTTATAAAGTGTTGTTGCTGCCCATAGCTGCAGTAAACTCCGGCCCTGGAAGAGAAGCTGGGGATAGATTGGGGGCAGCGAGAAAGAAAGAAATGACATCAGGACAACAGTTGCTGTTCGAGATGTACCGTTTATATGGCAATTTGACAACATATATGGGCTACGGAGTGACTGGCTCAGCGTGTGTTGGCTCCATCATCAGCGGGTGGCCTGCTGGAATCAGGAAACTGTAGGTCTGGCAGATCAGCAATGCTCTGTCCCAAGGCTAGCTGGCTAGCTGTGGCTCCCAGGTGATAAGCAGGAAGCTATATTGTTCTATTCACAGCAAAGGGCCAGGACCTTCAAGGGCTGAGAACTAGTGATTAGCGCGGAGGTTTGGAAAACCCAGCACAAACGCTGCGGGAGGATACAAAGTGTAACAACTAATATACTATGATATATGATATTCGCGATAGGGAAGATGGTGGCAGAAGATGGGAAGCAGCCACTGAGATATGACCCCTGTTTTATTTGTTCAAGTTTTTAATGCACTGAGTATTTAAAAAGTATTAAAACTGAAGTATTCTGTGTGGAGGTTGTGTGTTCTGGTAAAAGAAAGTACAATAATTTGTCTCGCAATATTTGCTCCTTAGTTGGTAAATAATTTACCTCTATAATACCTCAAATAAAATTTCCTTGAGGTAGAATATAAAATGGAACAGATCTCACCAGGGTGCGACAGAGCAGCCTTGTCCAGCATGTGAATGTTGTTCTGAAAACAGATGGTGAAGGGACCCATCTGAATGGTCTGCCTTTACAAGGACCCTGATGAGCAAGTGCACGTTGTGGGGATTTGACCATTTCAGAAAATACTTTACTTAGGCATTATTATCTTACAAACCACATTTGTTTATTTGAAAAGTCACTTTTGAGGGAAAATAAAATATGCCACTATGTGATTTCCAAAAGATTTGAGGTATTTTCTATAACATTGGTTTAAGAACAATTACTACATTTAGAAAAAAAAATGCTTTAAAGCTTTTCATCGTAAAGATGATTGATGTTCAAACTATGAGACAAATGTGGGAAGACAGGAAGTAAGAATTTCTATACACAGAGTATTAAATGAAAATTACTAAGCCTAGCGTTTTCTTTTTCTTGTTTTATGGCTGGACAATCAAAGACTGTGGGATTGAATCTGGGTAAGGACAGTGACCACGCTCAAACACATTCCACACTCAGATCCATCCTGAGGAGATCAGCAGCAGCCTGCACTATGGTGTGGTTGTGTGCATTCTCACATTGTGATTCTCCACTTACCTCTGTCCTCCATCAAATCAATTTCTGTGCATTCAGATTTTTGAAAACGTTTGAGTTTTCAGCATTACTGAAATTTAATTCATTAAGGTAAAAAATACCCTTGACTAAACTTTCCTACGGGGATGTGGATTTTAATAGGAATTAAGAAACTTAGTAATATGTCTTAAGTAAATCAACTCTGATGGACATCGATCAGGTAAATGGATAATGGCTATTGAATTGATTGATAAGTCTCCAGGCATTATGCCTGGAAATCAGGTAATGAAAACACGGGAGCGATTTACTTTGAAGAGTATTTCCTGAGTGTTGACTCCTAGGTTTAGAACTTCTGGATCTTCCGTAGGATGAAAAGTCAGTGAGAATTGATCAACTGAGTCTGATCAATTCTCAAGATCAACTGAGTCTGATCCTGAATCACTAGGTCACACATCTATCTAGAAAGCATGGACAGCACATAAGACGCATACAGATTAAGTAATGTTGAGATAAGGTGGAAGAAGGCTGAATTCTTCATTCACCCTAGGTCTTAGCTTTAAGGACAAGTTCACACTTTGGAAAGATTTTAAAATTTGGTAATGACACTGTTGTTGGGATTGCAAAATGGTAAAACCGCTCTGGAAATCAGTGTGGCGGTTCCTCAGAAAATTGGGCATGTCACTTCCAGAGGACTCTGGCATACCACTCCTGGGCATATACCCAGAGGATTCCCTTACATACAATAAAGACACATGCTCCACTATATTTATAGCAGCCTTGTTTATAATAGCCAGAAATTGGAAGGAGCCCAGATATCCCTCAAAAGAGGAATGGATACAGAAAATGTGGTATATTTATACAATGGAGTACTACTCAGCAATTAAAAATAATGAACTCATGCAATTTGTAGGTAAATGGTTAGATCTGGAAAATATCATCCTAAGTGAGCTAACCCAATCACAAAAGAATACACATGAAATGCAATCACTGATAAGTGGATATTAAAGAGCCCAGAAGCCCTAAATGCTCAAGGCACAATTAGCAAGTCAAATGACTCCCAAGAAGAAGAAAGGAGAGGACCCTGGGCCTGTAAAGATTGGATCCAGTTTTGTAGACCTAGAACAGAGAAATCGTGTGTGGGGGGGAATGATTGGGGAATAGCTGGGGGGAGAGGAATTATGGGACATATGGTGGGGGGGAACTGGGAAAGGGGAAAGCCTTTGGAATGTAAACATAGAATATAGAAAATAAAAATTAAATTAAAAAAATTGGTAATGAACAGAAAACTAATCCATCACCCAGTTTATTTTTAGAAAGCAAGGAAGCAAAATTAGGCAAACATAACTTCCATTTGGTAAATAGGAAATGGTTCCTCAGAATTGTATATTCTAACATACTATTCATATCACGTGTAAAAAGATACGTTCTAATATGTTTGTTCAATTTACATATAAATACATGGCAGTGATTTTAAAAAACAGAAAAGAGTGCAATAGAGATGGTTGCATACCTAGTCAACTATCAACGTTTTATATGATAACATTCAGACAAGTTACTGTAAATATTATTTGTTTCTCCAATAAATAAATGATAAATAAATAAATAAATCCTGGAAACCAAATAAGGATCTTCTAGCATCTACCTTATGCAATTTGACTTATACTTTGATTTCTTAGTAGCAAGGAATAGTCTATATTCTGAAAGTGGAGAAACCCTTTTGAGATTTTTTTTTTTTTTTTTTTTTTTTTTTTTTTTTTAGGTTTTTGAGACAGGGTTTCTCTGTGTAGCCCTGGCTGTCCTGGAACTCACTCTGTAGACCAGGCTGGCCTCGAACTCAGAAATCCACCTGCCTCTGCCTCTCAAGTGCTGGGATTAAAGGCATGAGCCACCACCACCCAGCTCCTTTTGAGATTTTTATCTTCGGGTGTCCACTTTTCTAATTTCATTCTCAGATATGATTTTTTTCTTTCTATCAATTCTTTTTAAAATTTTATTTTATTTACATTTCGTATGTTATCCCCTTCTGGGTTTTCCCTCCACGGACTCCCTATGCTTCCCCTTACCTCCATGAGGGTGCTCTCCCCACACCCACCTACCCCCTCACCCACTCCTGCCTCAGCGCCCTAGCATTTCCCTATCCTCAGTTATGGAGCTTCCACAGGACTGAGGGGCTCCCCTCCCAGTGATCCCCGATAAGACAATTCTCTGCTAAAAATCAAGCTGGAGCCATGAGTTCCCCCCTATGTGTACTCTTTGGTTTGTGGTTTAGTCTCTGGAAGCTTTGGGGATGTCTGGTTGGTTGATATTGTTGTTCTTCCTACAGGGTTGCAAACACCTTCTGCTTCTTCAGTCCTTGCCCAGATATTTGTTTTTTAAAAAGAGGGTCACTCTGACTTTTCTGGAATTCACAGTGTAGACTAGGTTGGCTTCAAACTCATGGAAATCTACTCCCAGCCTCTGCCTCTGGGGTGCTAGGATCAAAGCTGTGAGCTACTACCTCAGGCTATTCTTCATTATTTTACATCGTATTAATGATGTCAATCTATGAGTAAAAGCTAAAACAGATTAACGAGATTATGTGATCCTGTGTTTTCTTTCCACAGACCCAGGCCTGCATAGGCAGCTGTATTTTCTGCAGAGACCATCCAACGTAATAGCCATTGAAGGAAAAGATGCTGTCCTGGAGTGCTGTGTTTCTGGCTATCCTCCGCCAAGTTTCACCTGGTTAAGAGGCGAGGAGGCCATTCAACTCAGGTATTACCCACCTGGGCCCTTGAAAAGTGTATCATATTGCTTCTTACTTTCTGATAGGTCCAATTTTCTTAAAATAACTAGATTTGTTCTCAAAATCCTTGTCATGATTAGAGTACGAAAGATATTTAACCATTGGGATCAGAATTAAAAACCCATAGAATCAGTTCTGAAGGGAAACTGAAAATGTCGATTGGTATCAAGATATAAGGACATTCAGATGATGTAATTTCCAGGAATATGATAAAGAGAAGATAGATCCTACCTATATCTTCATAAAACAATGCACACATACATGTTACTAAGCTTGACACAGCAATCATTTCATATTACATGTACACGTTTGCATTTCATACATAAAAGCACCCCATGTTATAATAGATGTAAGCAATTTTCACTGTCCATTCTACTTCACTAACAGTGAAGGTAATAATGAATAAATAAATAAATAAATAATAAATACAAATAAAGCCCCTCTTCAGTTTAAAGTAGCACATTTCATTGAAAAGTCTGAATAGATATTTTAGTTCTAAGTGTGCATCTTATTATCCCAATAATTATAAATATAAGATAATGCTGGCAAACATGGTGAACACTCAATTATCTCAAGATTAGTAATAAGAGAGAGTTTGAAAGCAAGGCCATATTAGAAAGTAAACATGTTGATTGAATGGATCTCACTTGAGAAAATAGGTTCATTGATTAGAATGACTAGTACAACCCTTTTAATACATTCAATTTCTATGACTGGATATATACATGGATCATAAATTATTAGTAAAATAATTTGTAAAATTGATCAGCACATTGGAATTTCAGCCTGATATTCCGATAAGTTAACAGGCCATCTTACAACATGTGGCCTCTGTCTTACAGGTCTAAAAAATATTCATTGTTGGGTGGAAGCAATTTGCTCATCTCTAATGTGACAGATGATGACAGTGGAACCTATACTTGCGTTGTCACGTATAAGAATGAGAATATTAGTGCCTCTGCAGAGCTCACAGTCTTGGGTAAGTAAGTGATTGGAGATGAGTTTACACTATACATTTCAAGATATATCCCTGCAACATTTTAAATGCGTATTGTCGATTGCTTGCCAAATGTATCAGTGTGAAATTGAAAGGTACCATTACTCTACACATGCCCCCTCTTTGCTTTGATTAATTCCACAAGGGTTAAATGCACAGTTCGTATGTGCCCTCATTGATTAAAAGCCATATTTATTACTCCTTACTCTAATTTTTTTTGTGATGTGCTGGAAAGTGCCCCCAAAGAGTTAATATACAGATGGGTTGTATAACAGTGAAGACTTCTAAAATATCATATATGCAGAAAATAAATGACAACAAAAGTAGAAGTTATGTAAGTGTGTGCATGACTAGAAAAGCAGATGAAAATTATGTCTGATATTAAATTCGGTGTGCTGAGAAGATTGGTTTATTAATATGGAATAACTGTAGGTGTCATGTGAAAATAAACAACTAAAACCCAATCTATTTAAGGAAAACTTGCATAGCAAGCGTGTAATTTAAGTAGCTTAAAGTGCATGGTTGTATTTATGTCCTTCAAGAAATCAGGGATTCCTATGCCTTATTGTAAATTAAGAATGGTGACCTGTGGTACTAGCTCAGACAAATGAGTACTCTATCCTGGTCTTCAAGTTTGTTTTGTGTACATTGGAAAAAAATACCTTAATATTTTACTTTCTTTTCTCCGGTATACTACAAAAGTTTGACATTTTTGTGGGGGTGGTACTTGTTTCCAATTGAATGGGCTCTAGATCCTACTATTGCTGACTATAACTTATGTTTTAGAGCTAGATATTACTTCTGTTATCATTTAAAAATGTGAGGGTATAAAGTGAAGCATACTTTATTTAAAAAGAGGACAAATTAAAGTTAAACAGCTCAAAAAAAAACCACAAATACTTGCAAAATAAAAAACAAAAATAATCCAATATCTTCAACTTTGTATGCAACAGGTAAGACCAGTTCTTTTTTTTATTTTTTTATTTTTTTTTAAATTTATTTATTTATTATTGGATACAGTCTATATTTACAATTCATTTCCCTTTTTCTGGTTCCCCACCCCCCAAAGGTCCCAACATGCCCTTTTCCCTCCCTCTGCTTCCTCATCTACCCCTTCCCACTTCCCTGTTCTTGTATTCCCCTACACTGATGCTTTGATCCTTTCCAGCACCAGTGTCCACTCCTTTCTTCTTGTCAGACATCATTTGGTATGTGAATTGTGACTTTGGTATTCCAAGATTCTAGGCTAATATCTACTTATCAGTGAGTGCATACCATGGGTATTTTTTTGAGACTGGGTTACCTCACTTAGTATGATGTTCTCCAGCTCCATCCATTTCTCTAAGAATTTCATGAATTCATTGTTTCTAATGGCTGAATAGCACTCCATTGTGTATATATACCACATTTTTTTGTATCCATTCTTTCGTTGAGAGACATGTGGGTTCTTTCCAGCTTCTGGCTATTATATATAAGGCTGCTATGAACATAGTGGAGCATGTATCCTTATTGCATGCTGGGGAATCTTCTGGGTGTATTCCCAGGATGGTATGGCTGGGTCCTCCGGTAAGACAGTTCTTAAGTGATGTCTTTTCTAGGCCATGCTGCCAGTGACCATATAGGGTTGACTCTCTCAATCAGATGTAGTTGAACTTCTCAGCTTTTACCATTGTAATGTCTTAGTCTATGTGTGTGTTACGTGTGTGTGTGTGTGTGTGTGTGTGTGTGTGTGTGTTTCTTTCTGAACTGACATAGAATTAGAGCAAAGTACACATTTTGCTCCTGGAAATAGGAAAATTTGGGTATGGCAAAATTTGCGTTTCACTTAAAGATGAATTACAACTTCTCCTTGTTGTTGGTTTTGCATATTCTCCTGCTTTGTTTTAAATTAGATAGCTTGAAGTCATCATTTTACTAAATTATATTTGAAAAGAATAAAAATTGCACTCAATTATTAAATATTTATAAATAAGAAAGTAAGGAAAGGAATATAGGACTATTTTAACTCATAAAAATTGCAAGAATTTCTCCTACCAATGTAGAGACTTCTTACAACTAAATTGATGTTTCTATTATAACTAATTCTTTTTCCATAAATATGCCTATAGATTACAAATTAAATGTGTGAAATGGAATAATCTTTAAATTTCTTAACATATAGACAGAGCTATGCTTATATTTGAATATTCTTTACAATTTTTTTTGTTCCTAAGTAATCACTGATGGTAACTAGGTACATATCTTAAACATCCTGCATAGACATTTTATCACTGATAACTATCATTAAAAATTTGATTTAATAAAGAAGTTGGTGGGAATCTGTTGTGAATATTTAATCTTAGCTCTAAAATGAATGTTCATATTATAAAATGTTTTATATAGTCTCAGATTGTCATAATATAAAGTTAGTGTCCCTGTAGCTGTTTATATGAAAACATAATTTATTTCTTTTAGAAAGTGTGCAAGGAGAAAAAAGGATCCTTATTATTAATGTTATTCAAATGTATTTTCCTAACTTTTAAAAATTTAAGCATAGTTGTATTTTTCATAAGACTAAAGCCCCATAAAACATAAACTTGTACTTATAAATCTTTAATCATGCATTTTATCAGATTCCTGTTTTGCCTTACAACTTTTGATCTTTCCTGGACCTTTACTAGCTTTTAGTATGAACCTTCCTGAACTTATGACTTTTTACATTTTGAAAACTCTAGATTAAAGAGAATGTAACTGCCCTTTGCAGTAATTTAAGTCAATAAACATCAAGTATAATTTAAATTGTAGCATTTACCTTGCATTCTAATAAAATGAAAATTGAAAGTTTCATGAAGGTTAAGGCATCTGGAAACCAGTAATTTACAAAATATAGGATAACATTGACTCAAATAATAAGATAAGTTTTAAGATATATTTTAATAGTAACAACTTGGGATTGTATGTTTTTGAATGTAAAGATAGCCATCTGTAAATATCATTGGACATTTTTTAACATTAGCGCAGTACTTGACTGTTAGAAAGCCACAAAGGGTTTTAAAACAAGGCTCATGAACTTATGATATAATTAAAAATTTCTAAGTTGATTTCTCCAATGCTTATAAGGCATTTTAATACTATATATTAACCTAGAACATTTGAATAGATGATAGTTTCTATTTCTCTCTTTCCTCTCTCTCTCTCTCTCTCTCTCTCTCTCTCTCTCTCTCTCTCTCTGTCTCTCCCTGTTTGTGTGTGTGTGTATGTGTGTGTGTATGTGTGTGTGTGTGTGTGTGTGTGTGTGCATGTGTGTTTTGCTCTGTGACTGAATAATTAACAAGTTAAGAAAGTAGTTATTGGGGTCACAGTTTCAGGGCTCTTATTACATGGAAATTTGCCTTTCTCACTGTATGCCTGTAAGGAGAAGGACCCATAGTAGAACATAGAGTGGCATAGAGCTTTGTATCTAATGGTGGTTCAAAAGCAGAGAAGGAGCAAGAAGTGTTCAGCGGTATGTCATGGCCTTCAAAAGCGTACCTATTTCCCTGTGCTATTGCTGGAATCCTAAGAAATTTTCACCTCTGAAATTATTAATAGATGATTGCATTGATGATGACAATACTCCCATACTTCATTCATATCAATAAAGTCAGGAGTTCTGGACCAATCCTTCCACACCCAAAACTTTCAAAGTCTCTCTGCTCATAGAAGGAGGATCTGGCTTCAGGGAGCAAGGTCAGGAAGGGGCCTAGAGAGAAGAATACTTGCAGATGTTCTCTGAAGCATGGAGCCTGTGTATATTTCCATTAAACAGGAAGGATCATGGTTCTTAATTTTACAAAACATAACCATTTTAAAATAATTACACAGTTTTGTTTTGTCCAACCATACATTCGGCATCCTTTCCCTACAGCTTGAGTTACAATCAAATTATGATTTTAATCATATATCTATTCTTTTCCCCAGATACCCATCCTGACCCTCATACAAACCTTATGTTTACTGTAAGACAGCCTCAACAAACAAACTGAAGATTTGCTACTATTTCAGCTCAACATTGATCTGGAATCTAAATTTAGTGTCCAAATCAATGTAGACATGCATACTGTATGAGGTATTTAATCTCTTATCAATAAAGTATGAATTTTAAAGCGACCTGTTCAGAGTTCATGACCACAGAGAAGGGTGTGGATGGGGAGGTCATTTAGGAATGGCTCCTACTACAAGCCACAGTCCTGACATTGCTAAGTAATGAAACATTTTTCAACTTTTCCAGAAAAAGAATTCAGGAATTCCTTTTAAAGCAATGTACATCAATAAAAAATATCATAAAAGATTTATTTGCTTTAACAAATATCTGGGAAAATTCTAACTAGGGTGTGTAGAAGGCATTCACCTGGATATTTATACATGTGTTAAGTCAAACTTTTATTTATAAAGCCAATTTGGAAGCATGAAATTAAATCTAGGAATGTCCCATGTCTTCTACTGTATGTGTTTCTTCTGTGCTTGAAACTGGGGATTGCCCTGGTTGATTTTGGTCTCCTTCAGAAAGGATACACAGTTCAAGGCATTCTGGTGTTTTAAGTAGGGTGTTTTCTATGAACTTCAACAGGTCCACATTATTCAGGTCCATATTGAATTATGGCTTAATATACAGCCATATATCCATGTAAGGATGGTTCCTTGATATTTGAGTCAGTGAGGTTTTGTTGATATGTAGACCTCAGAGAGTACTTATTTATACCTAGACAGTGAAGCTCAGTCACATAACTGTCACCTTGAGCAGATATCAGGAGAGGTCTAAGGTTGATGTTGATTTGTACTATTTATCAACTATGAACTTTTTGCTGGAAAGCATACACTCTAACATGACTGCAAACATACACTGAATTCTTAAGTAAGGTAATCCATTACTATCATCATCATGTAAACAATTTATCTAATTTTAGTATACTTTTATATGATTAGCAGTGCAGTAGGTTTGTTTAAACCAGAAGCAGCACAAACATGTGACTAAAGTGCCCTCCTGCTATGTCAGTGTAGCTGTGATGTCATTAGGTTGTAGGAATTCTTAAGTTTCATCACAATTTTTGGACCATCATCACATATGCTGGCTACTATTGACATAAGTTATATTACAAACATACACACACACACACACACACACACACACACACACATCTATGTCTATGCCTATGTCCTTGTATATTATGTAAGTGTCCTAATATACACCAAATATGTATCTCAAAGGAAATGTATTTTCAGAACTGCTTTTTACAAACTTTTGGATGTAATTCCATATACTATTTCAAGTGTTCCGCAGTAGACTCTTGAACAAGCAGGCTTTAGAACAAGAAAGACGGATGTGGAAAAATAATAGAAGCGAGTTTGGAGAAGAGCAGCTCAAAATACACAAAGTCTGGCTGTGATGGCAAATGCCTGTCCTGTCTGCTCTCCAGAATCTGGACAAGAGGGTTAAGAGTATGGGGCTAACCTGGACTATAGAGCAAAAACTTCTTTTCCTTCCAAAAAAATAAAAATAAAAGTAAACAATGTTAACCATGTGCTAAAAATCTGTTTCTATGATGGAAATGTTGAATTTACCACCTCACTTTCTGATGAAAGAATGCCTCTTAATAATCATAAAGATATCCATATATGAACCAATCTAACCAGCTGTAGACTTAGATGAACAAGTCATACAAATGGAACCAGCAACCAATAGAGGAGAGCATCTCTGTGTTGAAAATTTTATCAAATAATGTGTGGACTCAGAACGGAAGACACCACTCGAGCCTAGGCTTCCAAGATGTGTTGGGTCAAAAGCTAAGACATTAGCAAATACAAAAAGCCAAAGTGATATACAGAAAGGCAGAAAGGCAAAGGATCTGATGAATATATGATGAGAAAATAAGACTTCAGTATAGAAATTCCCAAATTGGCAGGGGTGGGGTTGGCGGGGAGAAAAAACTCTCAGAGAAGAGAAAGAAATGCATGAAGAAATAAGGATGTAAATATGTCACATGTAAAGAATGTTGTTACAGAGGAATATCAGGCTGGATCGGAAAATTGGTCCAGTTTCTGAGTGCTCAGACAACAGCACAACTGAATTTTATCTTTAGTACAATGACATTTCAGTGCTAAGCACTTTGCTGTGTGGCTCTCATCTGAGCCAGTTTGGTAATCCTCAATTCCTTCACCTTTAAAAGAATAATTACTCCCTTGTAGGTTTCCATGACTATTTGGATATAAGAATTAGAAGAGAAAAATAATCAAAACAGCAAACATAGTTTGAATGTGCTAGGAAATAAAGAAAATAAGAAACCAACACATACAACACCTCCCCCCCCACACACACACAAAACAGCAAAAAACCCAAGTCTCTT
Organism: Apodemus agrarius; assembly: GCA_964023405.1. Taxonomy (NCBI): domain Eukaryota; kingdom Metazoa; phylum Chordata; class Mammalia; order Rodentia; family Muridae; genus Apodemus; species Apodemus agrarius. The sequence continues at coordinate 62,479,824 of OZ030021.1, read as the reverse complement.
CCAGCCCACAGAAGTCTGAAACTGAGTTGAAAAGATTAAGCAAAGGCAAACCGATGTAAAAATAAACGACACATTATTAAAACATTTCATGCAGTCTCTTGCCCATTTTCTTTTTCATCCACAAAATGTTTACAGCAGTAAATGTCCCTTCATAATTCTCATGAATTGTGGAGGAATCAGTGTAATGATGGCCTGATGATACACAGGGATGTTATTGGCTGTAATCACTAGAAACACAGACAAAAATTAGGGCTGTGGCAGAAGGATGATATCCATTTGTGCAGCATTTTACATTAACTATCCTCTGTGCTGCTCATACCCCGCTGGTTCTGCTTTGCATCCCAGCTAGATGAGAAGACGCAGAAGCGCACGGACCACTCATTCTTCGGCTTGGGGCATACATTTAGATGCTTTTCTTCGTCTCTGCCAAGTTGCAACATAAAAATGGGCAGAAAAACCACTATCTAACTCTCTATCATAATACCTTTTAAGCCGTCCATTGAGACTCGTGATTCTTTTCTACTTCATATATCACCGTAAAAAACTCAGCCGTGGTCTTTCCAAATTTCTATGTTGGAGCCTTAACTCTCAATATACCTGTGTTAAGACAAAGCGAAGGAAGATAGAGTTCATTTTATTTAAAATTTAAAATTAAATTTAACCTTAAAGTAAAAGTTAAGGATGGTAAAAATAAATATGAGGCACAACATGTACGTTGACTATTGTTTACAAAGGAACTTTCTTATTGTGGGACAGTCATACCTGGTCCTTAATTAAAGTAACAGATCTTTGGATGTGTGTGCAATTGCTTTAGAATATCTTACAGAATAACATAGTTGAATGAGCCACACAGATATGATCACTCAGATCATTTATAAGTATATTAATAGTAAGATTGATAAATTATTACTTATTTAAAATTAAGATTACCTAAAAAAAAAGACTGACAATTATTTGGCATGGGCATCTTACATGTTCTTGTCTCCTATTATCATAACCGTATGTACTAGGATACATTTCATATCTTAGCATCTGTAGATTTGTGTATGCAAGTTGATATACGGATATTATTTGGTTGGTACAGGACTACAATGAGCCTGGAATTAAAACTAAATGTATATAAAATTAAGTCAAATACAAGGTACAAGAGGTCCAATATGTCCTACAAGTTGAAGATATATTATCCATTCCTCAGTGGAAAACAGCCCAGCTGAAACCTTTATCTTGGGATTCTCAGACTTGAGATTATGAAAATATATTTTTTGCGCCAATGTGCTCAAAATCATGCCAACACAACCATTGTAACATCAGTTGGCCTTGGACTTGATTGTTAAAACAATCCTTTCCTCACGTTTATAAATCACTGATACAGGAGAAACATATAATCAATGTGGCTTACATACTAGTAGGAGGGAAATGGCAGGATTTCAGAAGCATGAGCACATAATGTCTACCATAGACTAAAATTTATTTCTTTATTGACAAGAGTTTTATTTTAATAGTTTTAAAGTCCTTATGTAGTATTATACCTTCCACTTGTGCCATTTCAATTTATTAAACAATTATAAAACAAGATGAACTATACAGTTTTTAATATCATAACTTACAATAAGGTATTCTAATTTTAACAATATATTATTAAATAAGATTGTGTTCATTTATTTTCTGTATCAAGTCTTAGGTTGCTAAAATTCAGTTTTGAAAAAGTACATGTATCTTTTCACACTGTCATCAACTTCTAGTTATTTCTCAAAAAGAAGCAATCTTGATAATTCAAGGTTGATACAAAATTTTATCTGTCTTTTCTTATGCTTGGTCCTGTCATTTTTAATGAAGCAAATGTGACATTAGCTACTCTTCTGGAGCAAGTACAATAGATGAAGTAGAGACTTCGAGTCACTCAACTGTCTATGTAAAATCTGGCACTTCCATGAAGCTCCTTATGTATTTGCTCATTTATTTTGTTTTCTTTACCATAAGTGGAGAACAGTAATTATGGACTGCATTAGTCTAACAATTATCCTTCCATTATTACATGTGATGCCTAATTTGAATGGTGTTTGCCTGAATTTACAACATCACTGCCTCTGTCTACATAATAGTCCTTAAATTTCATTTATATCTATAATTGCCCTTGTTGTCAAAGACTAACCCACCATAAGGCAATTTAATGATTACAATCAGATAAAAGGAAATTTTAGGTAAGTTTATACTGAGGTTTTTTCACTATTACCAGATGAATATGGAAGATGAAATCACAATGATATTTGTATATATAAAATATTATAATAATATATAATATATGATATATAATAGATAATGATATATAATATATAATGATAATCACATGATAGACATATGATCTAAGACTAAATTAAGCCAGGAACATGACTTTAAATCATCTGCCTGGGACTTCTTCCATTTCTCTTTAAGTGCTCTTCTTGACTCCTTTCTGTAGCTGAAATCATGGTTTTCCCAGGCAAACTTCTAGCATCTAAAACATTCTTATAAATGTTTATATGGGCTATGAGAGGCAAATTTAGACTTCATGCCAGTATTTGTTGCTAGTTCCAGCTGGTTACGGAAATCCTATTTGTATTGAAGGTAGGATTTGTTTTACTACAAAATAATTTTTCCATTGGTATCTACTGTGTTCTGATGTTCACATAGTTCCCTATCTTTTGAAAAACACAGGTTTGGTCAATGATTTTCATGTATCCTGGATTTTTTAATCTAATTTATTATTCTTATATAGGTGGGAGAGGAGGGGTAGAAGGAGGAGGAAAAGGAGAAGGAGGAGGAGAAGGAGAAGAAGCAAGAGGAGGACCCAAAAGAAAAGATAGAGGCTGGAGATTAACTAGGAACATAAAATAGGCAATCTAAGGGTATGATTTAATTAGTTCTAACAATCAAAGCAAGGTGAACTGACCATCTGTGGCTAACAGGAACTGCTGACAGCACTAGAAAGTTGTACTTCATGATGATGTTATCCAGAAACACCCAGACCACATGTTAGCCCAGGGGGAGTTTGACAGTGACAAGACTCAGACTCAATTAAATGATACCATTTTAATCTTAGCTCTTAGAAGTTAACATCACTAGTGCCTGCCATTTTTCTAATTTCAGGCTGCAAATTATTTCTGGATACATCTTTACATTATTTTTATCCTTTTAATTTATTGTTCAAGGTTCCTAGGTGTAATTATTTCTGTATTTTATGTAGTAAGGTTTTGAACTTTTATTGTAATTCATGTTTTAGCAGATAATTAGTAGAGTGCATATTTTTTTTCTTTTGAAATATATCCTTCAATGGTTTTCTGTTTAATTATAGTTGGATGCACACACACACACACACACACACACACACACACACACAGCTAGATATGGATAGCGATAGAGATAGATAGATAGATAGATAGATAGATAGATAGATAGATATGTATACAGAATGTTTAATTTTAGAACATCCTGACTATCTACGAAGACAACCCATGTCCTTCAGCCTGACCCTATTCTCCTCCTTTGCTGCCAATCCTAGCAGCTCTAAGCTACCATTTATCTGTTTCCAATCTTTGCATATTTCCCTGCCTAAGACATTTCACTTACATAAAATTACAGAATTCCATTTGCCTGTTTCTGCTTATTTCATTAGCGTAATATTTCAAGGTTCCTCCTTATTGTAGCATAGAGTAGAACTTTATTCCTTTCCATGTCCAATTAGTATTCTATTGTATGAGTACAACATATTTTATTTATGTTTACTGATGTATGAGTACTTAGTACGTTTTGACCACATAAATAATTCTGCTCTATATTTGAATATTTCTGCTCTATAAATGTGTGTACAATATATTTTTTGTTTGGATCTATGTTTTCAACTTCTTCTGCACCCATGATTGAAATTTATGGGCATGATATTAACTCTGTGTTTAATGATTTAATAACCATTTCCCAAAATGACTATATAATTTTCCATACTACCAGAAGAGCAGGGATCTTGCTATTTCTCTACCCTAATGCCAACCCACTGACCTAATTAGCTAGTGTTTAATCTGTTCACCTTGAATGTAGAATATGGTGCCTCTTTGTACTTATTATTTGCATTTCCGTTCTGACTACAGCAAGCATGCTTTCAGGGATTAATCATTTGCCCTTTGTGTAGTTCATTCTCAGAGGAGGTCCATCTAAGTCCGTTACTCGGTTTTTAATTTGTCTTTCCTTACTGAGTTTAAAGTCTTGGGTGTATGTTATGTGTTGGGTAAGTGTTGTTTCTTCCCCAGACGCACAGATGTGTGGAAGTATGATGTGAGTACACCTGTCTGGTAGGAATGGGAAACATGTGCATGTGTCGCTATGCTCTGAAACTGATCCTAGGTCCTATGTACCCTTTGCCTTGTACCTGGTGTCACAGGTAACACTTTCCCTTCCTCCATACATTATTAACACCACATGCGATGAGCAGTGAATTTCAGGCCCACACAGTGAAAGTTAATTTCCAAAAGAGATGGGCTGTATCTTAGTCGTTTCATATCCGGCCTCTTTTATATGCTATTTAGCAAGATTTAAAATTGGAGAACTATGTCAGATATGCCTCTTTTAAAGTTCGATTTTAGATTTTTATTCATGTACATGACAAATATTGTGCGAAATATTCAGTGATCTGAATGATTCTGTCTCCAGCTGTGATGTATGAAGGTGTGGAATGTGAGAGGTGACTTGCTTGTTAAGGTAACTCTGGAATTCAGATTAGTGGCCTTTGTAAAAGATATCTTACTGTGCTAGATGGTTCTTTTTTTTTTAAACCAAGTATTGGGTCAGTGGGAAATTGGTTATCTGCAGCCTAGACATGAGTCCTTATTAGAGTCGATTATGCTAACACCCTGCTTGTGGAATCATGGCCTTTGTGAAAATTATTTTTCTGTTGTTTATAGGTTATTCTATAGGTAGTGATAGCAGAGCAGATAAATATCTGTTTTTTTTTTTTTGACCAAAGAGCCTTTCATAAGTAATGCACACACTTCAAGTCTTCTCTCCCATTTAGTCTACGTTCTCCTGTATGCTATTGTGGGCATAAACTGTTAACTGCATTATATGTAAGATTGGACAAAATGTTCTTAATTATGATGTAAAGATTACGACATTGACATTTTGTGAAGTACAACTTTGATAATAGTATGGGTATGAATAAAATGGGCAACATCAGAGCAATAACCAATACTAATTTTCCTATTGGAATTGAAGGCTAGGTGATTTTGTTCACCCCATTTTTTATTAAACACTCTTAATAAAAATCATCAACAACCATAAACATGACAAAATGAACTGAAATTTTCCCTGGTTATAGCAGTTTGAATATTTCCTGAGTAATCAATGCTAAAGCCACTACAGATCTTCCCAGACTGTCTAATAGGCTTAAGTTTAGGAAACATTAAATAAAACTACAAGGATTTTGGAATTAAGCCTAGTTATTTACTTAAATTTAGATAGTAAAGACAGGTAAAGAATCTGCAGTATCAGCAGTAAAGATATACCAATTTAGTTCATATTTAATTGTAACTTACTGTATAATTTCTATGGAAATTGCTTGCCTAGCTAAAAGTTATTTTTTTCCCACAGTTAATGGGTATAGCCAATTATTTGTTCTTGCAGGTCAGATGCATGAACGCATTCTATAAGAAACAACATGATACCATTGTAATCACCTCACAGAACTGCTTTCCTGCTAAGAAAAATAAACATGGCACTTGTTAGTTTGTATCCGGTCCTTTTCAGAGGAGCAGGATTGAGAACAATTAGTCCAAGGGATGAAATTATGTAATTTGATTTTTCTTCCTGTGTGTTCCCTACTGACATTTGAAGAGTTAGTGAATTGACTCCTGGGTGTTCAGTAATAACATTTTATCGCAGACTTATAGTGTGTGAAAACAGAAGAAATTTTAAATAGCTGGGGGTTTTGTGAGAGTGTGCTTTTTCCAGGATCATTGGCCAAATAGAAATGGGGATTGTGCAAATAGTATTACACTTCTCCTTTAGCATGGTAATTGAGCTTCCCAGACACTTTGGGGATGAAGACCACACAGAGTTATTATGCAGATATATGCAGGAAGGTAGTAGAAGGAGGAACATTTTCATAGTTTTATTTTTACATAATAATAAATGAAATTTTGGCTTCAGCTTACCATTCACTTCCTTGTTGTAGTAGACCACATTGCTTTGCACTGCATGCCATTTGGTTTTCTTTCATTTGACTGAAAGTTTTGTGGATACATTATGATGATCAGACTCTCCTCTAAATAAGAAACAGCTATAGACTATGACCTCTATACTGTTCACAATCAGTCTCCCTTCTCGCCTCTATATTTCCTTTGACACATTGTCATCATATCCCAACGTTCACTTGAGGCTCTTGGGAGGAAGAATCTGTGAATGCATCGCCAGGTCATTAAACGTTGCCAGATAAGTCAATGAGTTGCAATGCAGGTTAGGCTCAGTAGGGTAGTGTTCAAGGACACTCCAATTGCATACCTGAAAGAGAGTGGACTTTGCTTACATAATCTTTTTTTTTTAATCTCTTGGTTAATGATGGAAGTGCATATGCCATAATATGTTCTTTGTTAATCTGATGTCAGAAAAACTTTACCCTATTGATATATTGATTCATCTTTTAATTCCCTTCTCTTTCTTTGGTTTTTTGTTTGTTTGTTTTTGGTTACTGATGATGTTTCTTTAACTAAGAGTGACAAGTTATCAGGTCTCAGGTCTTACGTTCATAAGCTTGATTGTTTACCTGAACTTAGGGGATATTAACGCTACCTTTTATTTCAGGGTAGCTCAAGAAAAATTTGTAATAAGAATACTATTATAAATGACCCTGAGAATAGAAAGTTGAGTTGAAGTGACTAGGATTTGTCATAGCACATATAGTCACTGAGCCAAAGTTATGACGATTTTAGAGTGATATTAGTAAGAGACTAAGGATTAGGTTTTGTGGTTGAATGGGTTGTATGACATGGTTTGACAGGAACCATGGTCTAGTACATTTGAAATATTATATAAAGTTATGCTATTAAAATAAAAAATAACATGCAAGAATATTGTCTTTCTCAAGGTAATTTAAAATGCTTAATAACATTATTTACACTTATAAAAGACTATGAAAAATTCTGACATTGTAAGTCATTAAGAAAATTACCAGGAAAATAGACATGTACAATTGAGTTAGCTTCTAATAAGAAAAAAAAATGATGATTCACATATATAACACATATGAAATCTGTCAAAAATCAGTAAATAGAGCTTTTGTTCAAGAAAATGTCTTCTTGGGATAATAATACATTAACCGTAGGCATCAGATTTAAGGCCTCTATTTCATATTCCTTACTGTAAATCCACCAAAGCCCAACCTTTAAGATCTATTTCAAAACTGCCAACACCTCTGCATTCTAATTCCCAACCCCTAAATCTGGTAGCTCCCATCCATTACTTGACCTGTCAAGTTACTTATTCCTTTTAATTTGTATCTCTTCCACTCTTGCTTCACTGTGAATCCAACTTTATTCATATTGATCAGAACTTGCATGCACCTTCTTAGAACTTAAAATTGTCTTGACCGTTCTCATTTCCTTAAACTAAAATCTCCTTTACACATCCTACAAATGTCTGTGGAATTGATGTTTCTGCTCTTGATGCCTTTCTACTTTATCCCTTAGGCCCTGGATGTGGGAATCCTGCATCTTTCTTAAATTATTGTGGTTCCTATTACCTTTGTTTAGGAAGCTCTCAATATCTGAAATTCTCTCCCAGCTCTTCTCAAGACTGAGTTCTCTTCCTATGATAGCACAAACACTGCCTGCTCTGGGTTATATTATCCTTTATCTAATGATAACCTAATTACTTAGAATTACTTCTTTCTCTGTTCTTTTTTTTTTCATAGTTCTTAAGATAATCTACTGTCACCTACCTATCCATTCATTGTCATTTGGTGATTCCAGTGAATTGTCAAGTACATTGAAGTAGAGTCCTCAAGACTTTTACAGACTTTTATATTCAAACCAATCTATTGAATTAATAACATGCAGCATTTATTGTCCACATTGATATTCTAATAATCCCCATATATTGGACATTATATGTGACAATACAGTTTCTGTAACAGTTTCACTAATCGTTGAGAATGATGCTGTTTTTATCTTCATTTATGTCTCTAAATGGGAGGAAATTGAAATTTAGTATCATGGGAACATGGTGTTTGAGGTCTGTGTTAAACTGGAAATTAAACTTGACACACTTGTTTCTAAAACTCCTGTGGGTAAATAACATTAGCATAAAAGCATAATACAGGGATAAACCCAAGTAAGAATGGTGTCAAGTCATGAAGAATAGTAACAGTGATTTAAAACATGCATTTTCAGACAAGGTGCAAGACCATTTTAACTGTAATGTGATATTTCTTAAGTTTTTTAGAATATTCTAAAGATGTTCAAACATGTTAGCAGACAGTCATACAAAAGCATTTTGTGTTGCTGTATGAATGGGTTAATTAATAGATGATACATAGCTATGCCAGAATAGTCTGGAAATAGAATGTAACATGATAATAAATTGAACTATTACATATTATACTACCATTTATTTATAGGAAAAACTGCTGCCAAAATCCAAATCAACCAACCCTTGTAAACATTCTAGTACACTAGCATGACTTTGCAAATGAACAAGTCAACCAGCTAGCAATAATCATCATTCTCAAATAAGGTGAACAATAGAGCTATACAATTTGTTCACATTTTTAAAAGAACTAATCATATCTTTACATCTGTAGTGAGGGACAAAATTCTGTACATTATACTCCAATGAGGCTTGAAAGATTTACAGAGATTACAAATGGAATAAAATAACAAGAGCAGGTGAGACTTTTTACTGTAAAAAAAATCAATGAATTAAAAAGTATAAAGTGAAGTTCATGACCTTGAAGGCTATTAGTAAGTAGAACCCTAGTTTCTTTAAAACATTCAGGAATATCCTACCAGAAAAAAATCTGAAACTAAAAAGTAATGTTAACAAAAAGAAAAAGAAAATAGAAACAGAAAGGGTTTTATTGTTTCCCTGGCCATAGACAAATGCTTGTTATTTTCCAGAAGCCCTCAGGCTGGGAATATAATCAGGAACAAAAGAACATATTTAGGAAAATGAAAGTATTCCATACTCTATTTCTTTTGTTATATTCATTGAAAAGCTACCTACCACAACTGTGTTCTACACAGGACTGGAAAGCCATGAACTCAATGTATAGATATGTTTGAAACACAAAACTTAGACTACTCAAAACCTACTAAAAATGAAACCAGAAGTCTTAGAACCAGACATCTTTCTTCTGTGTTATTCTGATAACAAAACACTGGATTATATGATATCCCAAACACTATTTAATGCATGAGACACAACTCCATCTATAGCTATGATCACTTCAACATTGATGTATTACTGAATAATATTATTTGCAAGATTATAAAAATGAATAACCTAAAGTTGTATTTTCACTCCATCCTATATTCATACAGTATATGTTAGAAGATAGGTAGGCTATGAAATACATTCTCATCAACTCCCTTGTCATCATTTGAAGTGGTCATTATTAGCTATCAAAACTGCTTTGACTGCTGCAGCTATAAAAGTACTTATATTTAAGTGGCTATTTTATTGTATTCTATCATCTGCAAATGGAAATTACTCATATGCCTTCACAAGCTCTTTCCCTCTTGTGAAAACTGGCAAACCAAGGTTCAAATATTGCCTCTGAGCAGTACAATGATGATGATGGCGGTGGTGGTGATGATGCAATTTTGGGAGAATTTACTAAATTTCCCTTGAAAAATAGAAGATAAGCACCTTTAAGTTTTTGTTCCAACCTAATTATAATTTACCAGAGATATTATGCAGCTTTTTCTATAGGGGAATGTGTGCTATGTAATCTATGTGTCCTAGCCAATCTTATTCTACATTTACCTGACATTTCTGGACATCTAAGTTTATGATCTCATAAGGCTAAATATAGAAATAACCTCTCCTAGGACACCATTTCTTTCTTAGATTAATTTAATAATCCTAACTTCATTACTACATCAATTACAGATTTTTCAATTCAACATCTACAACAACTAACTGCTCCTATATTATTATTCTTTATCCTATTGGACAGTTGGCTTCTGATAAACTGAAATCTTCCCCTTTATACACCTATGGAATATACTGATTGGCACCTTGGGTTACATTCAAGTAATCATTGAATAGTTAAATTGACTGTAATTTATATAAACTAGGAAGATGGAAGGAGAGAAACATACCCTGCTCTCCCTTCTGAGCTATTGACACAGTAGTGCTGTGTAAATGCCTACTTTAAAACTTACTGAATTATAGCAACAACCATTTATCCTCAGTATCATGATTCTCCAGGTTAATGGGAACTTTTGTGATTACAGCAACCGAGAATGCAGGTTAGAGTCAGTCCTGTTCTATGGACTTGTGAATGGCAAAAGAGTCACAGAAATAGCTGAGACACTCTTTCTGTCTCATGGTGACTGCAGAAAGTGCAAGAAAGTTCTGTTGTATAGACCCATGCCAAGTTACATCACACTCTGTCATTTTGGGGCACACCAGAAATCCAAAGGACAGAATTTACCTTCTAGGCAGAAATTACCTTGAAAATGTTGATGTAATAAACTGCAATTCATGATCCAATCAAGAGACATCATGGTTTAGAAAGTGAGCGACTGACTTCTGGTGAGATGCAGAAGGAAACACTGAATACGAGATTTGATAAAGAACTTCACTCACTCAACACGATTTCTCTCCTGTGTCATTTCCCAGCATTGTTTCTATCCATACCCTCCCCCAACCAACAGTTACCAAGCTGTTCTTACCTCTGTCTTATCTCTGGGTTAGCATGACTGTTTATAAAGAGACATTCTAGGAATTCAAGGAATTAGAACTTTTATTAATATATAATTTAAGAATTTACCACAAAAGTCTTCAAGGCATATATTTTTTAATATAAAAGAATCCGCAAAAATGTCAATTATCTAAAATATACATATTCTACCAGGAGCCTTTTAGAAAAGTATGTGTTGCCTTTCAATAGGATTATGTATTTCTATTATACAATTCTTGATAATTTCCACATTGGAGTCTTATAAGCAGGCCACCATGGCTTTAGGTTACAGCATGATAGACAGGAGCAGAAAAATTGTCGAATTTGAAATCAGAGATAAGAGGAAAGCTGGCCCAGTGATATTTTTCTACCTACTTTGGAATTTTATGTAGAAACTTTCAGACAGAGACACCTTATTACACAGCCTTATAACCACAGGCAGTAAATTGTTTCCTGTGTCAGAGAGGCAAATGAGATGTTATCACCATATTGTATTAGTCATTAAATATATTACTTTTAACTTAAGAGTCTTCCAAATCCCAAATCCTGTAGTGCAGGTGTCCCTTTGTATCTTGCCTATGATAGTTCCCAATGTTGGGCTAGTTCTCCTTAATTACCATATTAATAAACATCATCATCTTAATCAGGGGCTGATTTTTATTTGACCACATGCTTAAAAACATTGTGTTTTCTTAAATAATACCTGATACCTTTGTCTGACAATCCCCATCTTTATAGGGAACAAATCTATGACCCTCAGAGCTCAGGTGAATCACCTTTCTCTCACACTTAGGCAGCAGCTATATCAAGCATAAAAATGAGCTCAACTCAAAGGCATGCCCTTGTTTCTTATTCAAAGCTGTCTCTAGTCATGACAATTTTTTCATCTTTGATTCAGGGACTGTCACCAATTAAAACTCTCAGGCACCCAGTTTTAATCCCTGATGTGGCAATTGCCAAGTCCTATCTCTTCAGTTGTAAAACTATGATTAATAGTCCCTGTCCTGTGCAAATTGTTTCACTGCTGTGAAATTTCATGCAGAAAGGAAAGAGGGAACTCACAGTACGATCTCCTGTGAATATGTTGTCAGTACTGCTAAACTCTAAGGCCACTGTAATGACTTGTTTGTGTGGAACACTAACCTAGAAGAGTCTTTGTTTGGATTTGACATTTTTCAGTACAATGCAAAAAGAAAACACACATAAACAATGAGGGAGGCAGTGAAGAGAAAGGTATTTCTTAGAACAGACTCCATTGCCCTTTCTACTATGGGAAGCATCAACCCAAATGGAACCAGAGAATGTTTAAGAGCAAGGGGACCACTCATTGTATGGCTCTTATGACTTGTCTCAGTTCTGTTTGATGCTGACATGTTGTTTCGCAGATGAGCACAGAATGAGGGATGATAAGGCCTGAAGATTTCTATCATATTCTGTCCTCTTTGCCCTAAGGCGTCAACTCAGTGTCATATGGAATAAGAGTGGTTCTCAGAGCATTTCTTACTGAGTCTCTGAGCCCGACCCTGTACCAGTTAAGGACACAAAAGGTTTACCATCTCTGAAAAATTTGGCCTTAGTATATTTTGCTTTCATATCCAAAACACTTCATTTACAAATTGGTAATGAAAATATAAGGTATTTATGACATTCCTTTTCAAACTCTCCTCTCCTGTTTCAATTTAAGATTGTGTTTATATCTTAGAAACAAGAACTAGAGGACAAATATCCCAGCTCTAATAAGAAGAAACATGTTACCAACTTAATAAGCATGTCTGTGGATCTTACATGGAAATTCTGCTTCCTGTAGGCATAGCTGGTTTATTCCTATCCTCAAGTATATTAAGATTTTCGTATCATTCAGATTTATTCATGGGAACACTATGATCTTTGCATTAATGCCACAATGCTTTTACATATTTCTTCACTAGTACTTCTGCATTACAAGTCTTGCTCACTTCCATATATTAGTTGTCCCTACAGTACAGTCTTTGCAGGAAGTTTCCCAGGAACCCATTTATATGGAAAATAGTTTCATGTTCTAATTTCTGTTTTTCAGTTCTACCTATGCTAACTCATCAATAATCAGCTTACAATCTCCCACCCATATCTCCTCAGTGGACCTCACCAATCTTCTTGTTGTTGTTGTTGTTGTTGTTAATGATGATGATGTTATATGAACTCATTTGAAATAACCACCATGTCCCCAACAAATATCCAAGTTAATATCAGCTTTTTGTCAACTGAATATTATTTAAATTTTCAATAAACTTATTTAGACAAAACTTATACATTGTATGTAACTTGAAGACGTTCAAAATCTTTTTAGCAACTGTGTTTTTATTCATAGAGTGAACCAAAATCTGGAAACTATTTGGTTCACTCTATGAATAGCAACACACAATGGACAATTCTTTTCTTGACTTATAACTAACTTAAAAAACTAATTACCTTTTACTTTAAAAGTTCAATATTTTATTTTGAGGATTTTACTTCTTGGGCTAGTCTTGAACTCACAATGAGCTGGAAGCTCATGTCTGCTGGCATTTGTAGTCTTGTACCTTGAAGGGTCAGTTCTTTGTCCTCACCTGCAGTAGATAGACCCAGCACTGGAAAAAGTATCTTAGTTTGAGAATTTTTAAAAGATCTCAGCAGATTTTTTATTATATATATGCTTTATTTAAACTTCAAATGTTGTCCCCTTTCCCCAGTCCCTGGAAAATCCCATAAACCATCTCCCCTTCCCCAACCAACCCACCTCACTTCCCTGTCCAGGTATTCCTGTACACTATGGTATCAAGTCTTTCCAGGCCAATCACAAAAGAACACTTATAGTATGCATTCACTGATAAGTGGATATTAGCCTAGAAGCTTAGAATACCCAAGACACAATTCACAAATCAAATGATGCCCAAGAAGGAGGAAGAACAAAGTATGGATACTCTAATTTGAGAATTCTAATCAAGGCATTTATACTCCCATGTGCTGCCTTTCCAGAGAAAATTTGACTGTGTGTTCTTTGAAAATAAGTTGGTATTTGTGAAGCAGTGTGCAGATTCCTAAGGGGAAATGTTTCAATGAAAAGTAATTGAGTAGTGTGGGTATTTTAATTAATGTTTTACTATTCTACAGATATGCAGTGATATCTGTGATAGTATTATGATTAGTGTCATATAGTTGTTGATTATGATATAAAATATTACAAATCATATAATTAATACTAATAATGTGGTAGATAAGCATACATGATCCCCTCATGATAAGTAAAAGTTATTCAAGTGCTGAAATTTTCAGCATAAATAATGAGAATGTATGCTTGGAAAGTAGAATATTTGTCTTAGGCAGTGTAAATTTGCCTGTAAGACAAAGTCATTTAGTGGACAAGGGCTTAGTAATATTATGTCAAGGATGGCTTTGTCTTAAAGTAGATCAAATATATGTTTTGGCCAAGCTCTTTTGTCTGATTTTACCTGATGCTGAATCAGTTTTCCATATACTGTTCTTTTTCATGTTACAGATAGGATCTACTATTTTCCCTTTTGTCTACATGTTAAATTATCTGTGTTCTTTTTCCTTATCCTGGGGGATAGTTTTGCTTCACAAAAGTAAAATTGTATAATCACTAAAGTATCTGAAAAAAGTTCAACAGTATTTAAAACAAAGTGTAAATATACCGTTTCACTTGCTGGGGACAGATATTCCTTTATTCCAATATACTATTTCACTTGCTGGAGACCCATATTCCCTTGTTTCTCGTATCTTTCCCAATCACTAGACTCTATGACAAGAAAAACTTCCCTAGCTATGGAAAAGCTCTGAATACAAAGTTTAATTTCCAACTATTGTCTCAGGACAGTTGACTAATGGTTCCTGTTCCTTTTATCTCCTGGACCTGTTGTAATATTGCATAGAAGGAGCATATAAAAGCAATCAGTGAGGGAATTAAACCATTCTAATTAAAGTTATTACAATTTTTTAAATATAATGACCACCTGCTCAGCTACATCATGTCCTTTAGTGTGTTTAGGTTTAACCTTTGTAGAGTGAAATTAATTCTCATAAAGGGGACCAATTTGTTTGTTTATACATTAACAATCATGTTTAATCAGCCCGCAGTCATTTATCACTTGTTTTGAATCCTGTAAGTTTGTCACTTTGACATCTCAGGTTTCTCTAACTGGTTTGTGATATTTTTATCTAAGAATAGGAAATTAGCTTGACCTACGTGAGCAGGACCTGACACTCTTCTTCAGTACAAGTGTTTGGTAAGTGTTAAGTGAATTCACAGCATTCAGATGCTTGAATTAGTCATTGTGCAGGCTTTCTCAGAACTTACATGGCAGACCTTAGTGGCAGGAACAGGAGAGTTTCTCCATTCTCTCCCACTTGCCCCCTGTGGACACCTCCACACTACTCTGAGAGCTATGTCTAACCTCAGACGTCAATGGGGCCACCTCCACTACAGTGAGAGCTGTCTAACCTTAAACATCAATGGACAGGATCCTAACTGAATCCTCCAGGTTTTGTGCTTCTCTAACCTGGCCCAGATTCTTACACATAATGCATTCAGTGATTCCTGTGGAGTTCAACTTAGACCCACCAGTTCCATTTGCCAGTAGAGTCCTAAAGACCTTCTAGAGTGGCTTCCTGCCCCTTCCCCTGAGCCATTCAAATACAGCGCAAAGATGAAACTATGGAGCGTATCCATTTATATCCCCGACCTTCAAAGTTTCCTGAACAAATGATTCCAGCTATATTTATATTATCAAAGTTTGGGTTACAGCAGACAGAAAGCTTCCTGCTATGCGGTTATATTTACCACACAAATTTTTCAGCTTAGTCAAATGTCAGGATCTTTGGAGCATTTATTTGAGCTCATCGATCTAATAGGCTCAAACTCTGTGAGAGATGAAGGTACACTCCTAGGTGACAGTCTGGACATCATCTGAGTGATCACTAAAAGAAGGATTCTCTCAGAAGGAACGAAATGGTCTGTCAACCTCAGGCTCTACTCTTGGATTACGAAAGCAATCCTGTGCCATGTGAGTATTGGCATGTTTGAGTGAACATACAGCAGGGGGAGTTGCAATCTAGAGCTGCTCTGACACAACCCAAACGTCATTATGTGCTCTGAGAAAAATGGTGGGATCCAGGAACCCTGAGATCATGCTTTAGTGTCTATGCTACCTTCCTCATATTGGTCTCTGTTATCAATGAACTCCCTGCTAGTGGAACAGGATTAGACCAGGTCACAGTTCTAATGTGTACTTGAAATGAAAACCATCCAAATGTTGGGGACACACCTGTAATATAAATGCAGAGAAATGGCTGATGAATATGAAACTGTGTGATGTGAAGAGAGATTTTCTATTGCTAGTTCTTGGTTTCTAGGGATGATGAAATAATCAATTTTTTATGATCTATAAATCTTACCTGCTTCATATCATTCTTTCTTTTTTCATTTTGTATATATTGCTTTTAATTTTAGGCTGATGTCTATTGTGCTGTCAGTAGACATTAGGAATAGAATTTAGCAAGTTAATAAAACTAAACTTTTAATACTACATTTAGGCAATAATGAATATCTTTCGTAGACTTAGTTATAGAAGTATAAATAGCATAAGTACTATGTAAGTATTATAATGTCAGTTTCTCTCTAAAAATTAGCTAAATACAAGCCGAGTTAAGCCTGCTTCCAGGCTGTAGCTATTTTATATCAATAATATGTACCTACCTTTTTCTATCATCTCTGTTAGTTATAAAAGATTCCATGTGCTCCTTTTATTTATTCCTTCCATATTCCAAACACTAACAGTCATTGGCAAACACAATTTTACATACCAATAGCTTTACATCTTCTAGAATGTTCTACCTCTTCAGATTATCCTTAGTCATATTTACAATTTCTTTATATCTATTTAAGCATGCTATATACAATATTTTGTTTATCATTCTATCTGTTGAGGAAAATCTTGGTCACTTCCAAATCTCAACAATTAAAACCTTTCTGTACAGGTGATTGTGTGACTGTAAGTATTTGATTTATTTGAGAAACTGTCAAGGGGCACAATTACTGGGTCATATTAGAATATGTTTAATGCTATTAAAAAGTATTATCACCCCCTTCTCTCCTATACATATGTAGCAGATATGCAGCTCCACCTTCTTGCAGGTGCTTTAACAATGGGACCCTGTCCCTAAAGCTATTGCCTATCTGTGGAATTCATTCCCTAACTGAGCTACCTTGTCTAGCTTAGTGGGAGAGTATGTGCATATGTCTGCAGAATTTTGATGTGGGAGGGTTAGGGGTAGTCAGGGAAGCATCTGCTCTCTCAGAGGAGAAGGGGAAGGCAGCATGGGGGTAAGGACTGTTTGAGGGGGATTAGAAGGGAGTAGTGATCAGGATAGAAAGTGAATAAATAAATTAATAGTAAAAGTTGTTAAGCAATAGTAGATGTCCACATCATTTTATAATATTTATTCTTTGAAAGTTCATGCATTTATAAAATGTATAGTGATCAATCATATTCATTCATTGTTGCCTCTCTCTATCTTCTTCGAAGCTTCATGGGTCCTTTTTTATTTTTTTTAAGTTTTTGTTGTTAATAACTCATTGAATACAACTAGTGCTTCTCAAACACACATGCATGTGTGGCCATCCACTGGGACATGACTGAATAGGAAGTGCCACATTCTCTAAGGAAAGTGCCTCCCTCTTTTAGCAGCTCTTCCCATATGAGGAGGCCTTATAAATTCCTCCCACATCTATGCTTGAATTTTGATTAGCTTGTTCTTGTATAGATCTTGTGCATGTACCATAGCTGCTGTGAGCTGATGCATACTAATTCCATGTCCTGGTCAGAAGTCTGACTTTCAGAACTCCTTCCTACAAATTCCCAAATTCCCTAAATTGTTTTGCACATGAATGCTTACGTTTCTGGTATTACTTGCTGGGAAGACCATATTGCCTTTTTGTTTTTTATGTTTTTGATCTTTTGTCAAACACCCATCGGCTATGTTCATATGGTTTTCTATTTTTGAGCTCTTTCTCTCCCATTTCTTTGATCTACTTATTATTATTTTACCAATATCACACAGTCTTAATCTCTGAAGCTTATAGGCTTTCAACTTCTGTGACTCCAGTTCACTGATTTTATTCTTCCCCTTTAATATGAGGCTCACCATTTGGCAGGTCATAACTTTTAAAATCATTTTATTCATATTAATAAAATAATTTGCTGGGTTTTAAATGGAATTATGGACATATTGGAAACATTCAAATATTCAGTCTTACCTATGGTCAGACAAAAATAGTTCCCTTGTTTAATTCTTTGGTAAATTCTGACAGAATTGAATGCATTTTTGGTATAAATTTAGTTGGTAAAGTTGTCAGTTAGTTATGAGGAAATGCTTTTTATTTAAATATTAATTATCACACATCACAATGAAGAACACATGTTCCAGTGGCATGCTATATTAATACTTTTACCAATTATATCCATAGGTTCTGCAGAGAGAGGAAAAAAAGAACAATTCAACAATGAATAGAGTGTGAGGACATCTTTTTCAAATAAAAAAGATTTAATGGTATAGATAAAATGGAAATATATATTTATTATCTTTTATGTGCTTTATGAAAATCTCAATGAAGACCTACTATTGATTATTCCATTTTTCCAGCCATTAGTTCATCTATTAATTAATTAAATGTATATTTAAAACCTATCACCACCAATAAAGTAAATTGCATTTTAGAAGAAATAGACTATTATTTATTAATTATTATAAAACAAGGACATTGGAAACAGCGCAATTGACATTTATAGAACAAATTATGCTTTTAAATTTGTTCTTAGATATTTGCCAGAAGAAAGAAAATAAAGAAATAAAAAGATAAAGTAGTAATATTTCAACAAATGATTGTGGACCTTCTACAAATTGTCATGTTCCTATGGTCCTGGTTTTTATTACAGTATTATCTAGTGACCACAGATCACACTCACACTGAGCAGAAAAGAGAAAGGAAGGACATTTGCACAGTGGGAGGCTATATTTATTGATGGTCCTCAAGTAGGGTCCCTCTTAAAAACTAATTCTCTAGTAGCAGACCAGTATCCAGATGAATCTTTAGAATAAAGATTCTGTAGTATGGAGATTAGACCTTGTCCCATGAGCTAAGGGCTCAACTGAAAGCAACTAATGCTAGAAAATGAAGCTGAAAAAAAATTCAGACTATCTGGGGAAAGACCTTACAAACTATAGTTCAGAGCAAATGGATGTTGCAATATGGTAGTTGAATGGGAGTGTTATGCCAAGATAAATTCTTAACAGTGATAATACTCATTCTTCTGTAAATGGTCCTTGGGAATAGTTTAGTCTATTCTGTGCCTCTATAACAAGGTACATCCAACTGGTACTTTATGAAGGAAATAGACTTTATTTTACAGTTCATACTTCTCTTTAGACTTCTAATACCATGGTGCCAGCAACTGGCATGAACTTCATGCTGCACTATAGCATAGTACAAGGCATCTCTATATATTGAAGATGGTGATCATGCCTTTGGAAGCCAGTCACATCCCAAACATTAGACCTGCTCCCCATACTATGAGAATTAAATTTGGGTAAAAGTAAGATTTGGTGCATTAACTGCCACAAGGCTTCACCTGGAATTTTGTTTTTGTTTTGGAGCCAGGATCTCACTGTGTAGCTCTTGCTGTTCTGGACCTCACTATGTAGACCAGGTTAGTTCTGAACTCACAGAGGTCTGCTTGCCTCTGTGGCAGGCAGATAAGAAACTTTAAAGTTTCTATTTTCTCTCCCTACTGGGATATGTAGACCTTGCTTCTAGCACATGAACCTTTGGGAATAGACTCTATACAAGCATAGAAGAAGAGAGGACAAGATTAGAAACAAGACCAATGGGGTTCTTGGAATTGACTCAAGACTTCAGGACTTCCTGAATTACGAAATGGTATGGAGATGGGGTCCAACTTAGAAATAGGCTGACACTGCAGAGGGTCACAGTTTAGACTCTCTGGTTTTCATTTTCTGCTATTTTTTATTCTCTAAATAAATGATAGTTTGTAGTAATGCTCTCCTCATTCTATTTTGCATTAATATACTCCATAATTTATTTAGGCTGTCTGGTTCTACAGTTCTGGTACCCATCTCACTTATATGGGATGCTGACATTCCTTGTGTTTGATTATTTCTGTAATACCCTTTAAGAGCAAAATAGCTTTGTCTCTATTTTCAGCCACCTATCTATCTCTAAAATATTGTCTATAGTATAGATTTGTGCTTTCTAATTTTATGGCCAAAGGGACTCAATGGATGCTGACAAGTTTTGGAATTTCTTGACTTCACTTTTTTTTCTTTTTTACTTTGAAGACACATTTCTTTATATTTCTGCCTAATTCCACATCATAGGACAAATTGCTGCTAATCATCTCCCTTGAGATCACCATGCTAGCAACTGTGTTTTCCCTTCCTAATATTTAAGAATTTCCCTTCACAGCATATGTATGAGCCATTCCATCTGTTCACTCACTGCATATTTCTATAAGTATATTTTATCTAGTATTCCAGATAGTCAGAGATGTTAAGTGCTGAACTTCTAACAGACCCTGTGTGCAGAAGTCAAGCTTACTGTCCTGTGGGCATACTGCCTGCAACAACAGTCCTGCCTTTAGCTGTATTATGTCATGATTTAAACCAATACAAGTTAAGATTTTTTATTAGCACTGTTTATGAAAAATGTATCTTGGATATTTGTGCTTCAGAAGCCATTGCAATCTGCTGCTTGAAATGAATGTAATATCTTTGTAACAATGAAAAATGCCAAGCCGGGCGTGGTGGCGCACACCTGTAATCCCAGCACTTGGGAGGCAGAGGCAGGCGGATTTCTGAGTTCGAGGCCAGCCTGGTCTACAGAGTGAGTTCCAGGACAGCCAGGACCACACAGAGAAACCCTGTCTCAAAAAAAAAAAAAAAAAAAAAAAAGAAAGAAAGAAAGAAAGAAAGAAAGAAAATGCCTTTTAGTAATTAAATCTGGTAATTTGAAATACTGTAAGATGAAGGTTGATATTAAGGAACAGGAAAAACAAAAAGGAATCAATTAAATAATCTAGTAATCATCAGTTTATAATCCACATGGAAGGATCACCAATAAATATGGTCATGTGCTAACACAATTGAAACCAAACAGAGTTTGTGGCTTTAAGAATTTATAACAAAAATGTGTGAGGATTATAATTTTCTGGAAAATCAGATGAGGAGTAGGGAACATACATGATTCTAAACAAAAAAATGAAGAGATTTTCAGGCCTGCATGGACATAAATGAGCCCACCTGTAGATGCAATGAACTTGGTGGAGTATTCAAATATTCAGTTCAGAAGTTCAAAGAGTAGTTAAATGCACACCTTGTCAACAATCAAGAGTTTTCTAATTAATTTTAAGGCCTGCTCAACAAAAGGAAGCTATGCATACATAGTATTGGAAACCTAGCAAACTGTAGCTACAGTTAGTGAAGTTGTCGATCTTTGAAGAGCACTCACTACCACAACTTTACTAAACCAGCAAAATCCCTAACTACCACCTAAATGTTTACCTCATACCCAGAGGTAAATGGCGCCCTCATCCCTCATCATGACAACTTCTCAGTGAAATCCAGGAAAATTCAGAGAATGACAACCGACCAAAGATGAGAGTTGTGAATCCCAGACCCAACTCTTACATCTATAAGACAACCTTTGTACCTAAAGCTAAGGGAGTATTGCATGAGATGGGGTAGAAAGCTTGTAGGAGCCATAGCATCAGGGACTTTGCTATGAAATTACCTGCACGAGATGTTAAATCCATAAAATCTCAACAATGTTTATTTTCAATCTTGACTCAGGAAGGTAACTAACTTATCAATTAGGCATGCTAATATGGAAGAGGAAAAGCTCTAGAAGTTTCAGCCATAGATACAGAACTAAGTATCCTTGGAATGGGAAATAGGCTTTCCCAGGGAAGAGTGTACAGTTTGGTTTAATCACTCCTAGATGGCAAGCCCTCAAAATATATTCATAAATGTAACATCATATGGACTGAGAAGGGTGTGTGTGTGTGTGTGTGTGTGTGTGTGTGTTTGTGTGTGTATCAAAACTAAACAATAGAGGGCCATGTATTTGAAAGAGGAAAATGGAAAATACATGGGGTTGGGGGTTTTGGAGAGAGAAAACAGAAAAGGAAAATTTTATAATTTCAAAAATAAAATATAGTGAAAGTGGTTCCAGATAGAAGAGTTTGAAGGTTATTGCTTTAGTTTAATTCACATGAGTAAATTATATTTATGGCTGGAATAGTGACATTTATCTAAAGTAAAGAATGTCTATAAATATTTTTACATTGGGTGGGTGGGTGGTAGATGTCCCTTATAGAAATAGGGGAGAGGGGAAGGGATAGGAAGTTTGTGGAGAAGAAACTGGAAGGGGGATAACATTTGAAATGTAAACAAATAAAATATCCAATAAAAGAATTTTTTTTAAAAGCTAAAAAACAACAAAACGAAAATGGTAATTATGGAAATAGGCATTATACCCACATACTGACCTCTAAGACATATATATTAGATACATATTTACTATATGTATGTATCATATACACAATCATCCACCTCTATATTCAGATACATTTGTTAGGATGATGTATTAAGATGTACGTATATTATTCAAATGTCAAGACCAGAACAACAGATGTGCCTAGCAGTAGTTACAGGGGATTTGCTGATTCCTAAGCTGATGGACGTATCAGTCCTTCCACACTGTTACAGAGAAGCAATGTTCATCCAACACTTTTCCTCCATTTTTGTTCCATTTGAGCAATCTCAGTCCCTCCTCTCATGTTCAAACTTGTTTTGAAATTTCTATGGGATTCACAATTTGGATATTTGTTTATTTGCATTTATCAGAGTCCTTATAGTGTTTGAAAATGACAGATTAAGGAAACAAAAATTCTATTAAATGAATATCCCTGAAGCCTTTTCCTATAATTAAAGTTTTTAACATTTTAATAAATTACATAAATGATTGCTTTTACATTGCCAGTAGAAACAGCTTCCAAGTCTGGGTTCTGTCACTAATTTCTTTGAAGTTTTACATTTTTAGTGTTGCTCTAGGCTTACTATCTCCTCTTTACTAATTGGTATACCTCATCCCCTTTTTTATTTCAACTCTTAGTAATACTCATCATTTTTTTCTGTAAACATCATTGCAAAATTTACATTGGCTCATCATAGTTCATTACCCAATGGCTCCAACACCAAGTTGGAGGCTACAGCTATAGCTATTCCAAAGGAACAAACATAAAGGCTCAAAGCACAGTCAACTTAATGATGCTTTTTTGTACTTCAACCTCTGTCATTAACAGGCTAAATTTAGAAGTTTTTCATTATTTTCTCCATTCATTCATTTATTTTAATATCTCCTTCCAAAACAAATCAGTCAATTGCTATAAACTGTTCAAAATAAAAATATTTTTCTGAATGGTATTAAAGATAACAAAGAGAGGCATGAATGCATTTTTGTTTCAGGAATATCATTTTTTGATATTAACATTTTAGTAAGACTACATATATGTCACATATTAGATACTTGGTTTCTCAGAATAGACTTTACAGTAACATTTGATCCCAATACTCAAGACCAATAGCATTCATAATAGTTATGTTAATTGAACAGAGAAGATCTTCCCCAAGGAATCAGTATCAATGCATATTTTTCTTTTCTATCTTTCCTATTTTTACTTAATCTTTTATTTATTTATTTATTTATTTATTTACTCCAGATTTTATCCCCCCCCAGTGCACCCTCTAACTGTTCCACATCTCATACATCCTCCCCATCCCCTGTCTCCATGAGGATGTCCACATCCCCAACCCCCACCCAACCATGCCTCTAAATTCCCTGGGGCCTCCAGTCTTTTAAGGGTTAGGCGCATCTTCTCTGATTGAAACTATACCTAACAGTCCTCTGCTGAATATGTCTTGGGGGCCTCATATAAGCTGATGTATGGTGCCTGATTCGTGGCCTAGTGTTTGATACATCTCAGGGGTACAGGTTAATTAGGTCTACTGATCCTCCTACAGGATAGCCCTCCTCCTCAGCTTCTTCCAGCTTCTCCCTAATTCAAACACAGGGGTCAGCAGCTTCTGTCCATTGGTTGGCTGCAAATATCTGCATCTGACTCTTTTAGCTGCCTATTGGGTCTTAAGGATGCAGTCATAATAGGTCCCTTTTTGTGAGTGCCTTATAGCCTTAGTAATAGTGTCAGGCTTTGGGACCTCCCCTTGAACTAAATCCCTTTTTGGGCCTGTCACTGGACCTTCTTTTCCTCAGGCTTCTCTCCATTTCCTTTCCTGAAGTTCTTTCAGATAGGAACAATTATGTGTGAGAGTTTTCACTGTAGGATGGAGGTATCACTGCATATTTTTAAATTTTTTGGTGTGTGTTAAGAAAGTATTTACTTAACAGAGATCATAAAATGTTTTCTAGATGAAAGGCTAGAATGTGAATTTCTGTATACACACATACAAGCAAACATACTCACACTATCAAATGCATATCTTTTAAACAATAAATTGTCTCCTGAAAGCAAAAACTGTAACTATGAAACAATAGTCTGCAAATGAACCAGGAGGGGTATAGATTGCACATAACACAAGATTGAACCAGAAATCCTCCCAAAATTGTGATATTGGAAGGAAAGCATACAAACACAAGGAGAAAATACACTCAGGCTCTGTCCGTTTGGCCCAGTGTAAATACTTGTTACAAAGAGAATTCTGACATTTTAAGAGTATCTTAAACAATGGTATTTTTTCTTTAGAATAATTCCTTAAATTATCTAGAATATATCTTCAAATGTAGCTATTTCGCATCTTTTTTATTTGGTACAGGTTTTAAGGCATCCTCAGGGGTGCTGTCCAAGCTAGGCTGCTCAGTCCATGGCTGCCTCCCCTAGCCTTATTGCCAAAATCAGTGTCTCTTCTTTCCTCTTTAAGCTATGGCTCACATGCCTACAGCTTTCTTTTCCTACTCTGATCCTCATGGTTCCTATTTTGAGCATCTTTCTTATTCTATTCTGGGTGCCCAGTTAGTCCAGGATAGTCACACTGTGGAGTACACCTGCAGACTGAGTACTGAGGACAGGAGACTGGGGGAGGAGAGTCCCAGTTTTGAGGCTGTCCTGACACACATATAAGATTCTGTCTAAAAGTAAGTGAGCAACAACAACAATGACCAAAGTGGAAAAAAGAACAAGTAAAAGGACCAACAAATCTAGACTCCAATTTCCAAAAGATAATGCAAAAAAAAAAATGTATGGCGTGCAGAAATTACATTATGGATGATACTGCAAGGCCATTTCAAACTTACTGATATTTTACACCCTTCATCGAGCATTAACTCATTGAATGGGTTTTATAAGAAAAGGTCCTTAGAATTAAAGTCCAATTCACAAGGTGGAATTCATAAACTTGAACACTAATCAGCAGCACAAACCTGGGACTGACTAGACAGGTCATAGGCCCTAGTGGAGAAGCCACCACCATTGAGTTTCTGATGGAATGGAATGTTAAACCGATTCCTAATGACTTATCATTATATTCAGAGGTGAATTCATCTCCCAAACCTCATTATCAAAGCTTCTTTGGGTAGATGGTAATTAACAAAGATACCCACAACTGGTCAAGGTACAGAAAATAGTGATTACAGAATGTTCAGCCTTACATTTAGCATGCATATGACATCCCTCTCAAGGCTTAATGAAAGCTCCAGTAAGCAGTGTGTACTCACAATAGGTATACCAGCATGCACACAACCAGATAAACTCAAGTCAGACTAAATTCCAGCCTGCAGAGCGAGGGAGCAGAAAGTCCCTCCCCTGGGTGAGAAGCCATTGGTAATTGATAGCTGTTTGGAGAAGGACAGGTGGCGACTCTTTTTTTTTTTTTTTTTTTAAGATGCACCCTCTGGCTTGTGTAACATGCTTCATTGGATGGTCACATTTCTGTGTAAGTAAGCAGCCTTAATGTGACTTTATGGGTTGAAGAAAATCACACCACAGAGTTAGGGTGAGTACAGATTAGCGGATCTGGTAGGAGGTTGAGAATGGGGATGAACATATTCTAATTATAATGTCGGAAATATTTGAAGAAGTAAGTAAAATGACTTAAAAAGAAAAGGTTGTTTGGGAAGAGATCAAACTCAAGAAAGAACAGAGATCATGTGCTCTTCTTTACAGAAACAAACAAAAACAAGACAGCAGAGAAAGAGGGAAAAGTGGAGACGTTTCCTCTAAAACTTTTCCAAGGTCTGTCTTTTCAAGGAAGACCAGATCATAAACTTCATCCATACTTCATAGTTCCATGCCTGGCATTATCTCTCTACCTTGTGTAGTTACAGTCCATGGCCTTGGAACATGGCCAAAACCATGAATATACCTGTTTGCTTCTCATTTCCTGTCCTTTAAGCGAGATCCAGTTTCATTGAGTACCTTGAGAATTAAAGGTTGTTCTGTTTGTTTTCTAAATAATGTTACTCTGTAATCATGATTAGAAATACCCTCGTTATGAAGTTTAAAACAATGTCAGTATGTCATAAATAACTCATGTTTCTATTGTTAGATCATCTGGGCACTGAACAGTAGATCCAAATCTGACAGGCAGGTTTCCTGTCTCTCTGAGAACTCTTCCTTCTGAATTCATTAGCTCATTAAAGTTCAGATACTCACGTTCTCATGAGCATCCTCTTTGTTTAAACTAGTTAATCCCAGCCTGGAGCATTTTGACATGTGTCTGACAAACTACCCTGGTGCCCTTGGATCTGTGGGGAGTCATAGAAGATGATCATGCTTGTTATTCTAAGATGATTCTTTCCATTGTGAACAATCTTGAAAACACCTGAGATATGCTGCAAGGAATTCTTTTTCAAAAAATCATACATAGATCATCTTTCTTCGTAAATAAACAATTCAATTGGAACCTTTTCCCTTGCCATTTTCAAGTCAAGATTTGCTGTGAAACAATGTTTGCTTAAGCAAGGGAGGGTATTCCATGTCCCCAAATAAAAGCGATGTAACATATGTCCTCTCAAAACTTGAGTTATTTGCTTTCCAAGAACAAGTAGCAGAAGGGGAGCATTTATTTATTTATGCTTTACAATACTCAAGAGAACATTATTTGTGCTGTTTTTGAATGGTTTAGGCATCCCCTGTATTTGAAAATGGCCAATGACCTGCACAATCTCCATTCTGCGTATTTGTACCAAACCCCAAATCATACCTCTTTCCTGTGCTGTATATAATGTGACCCAGGAGCATCGACCCTGGGTCCTGTACCTCATAGGCTCTCTGAGTGGCTGATACCTATAGGACTGACCTAGTAAAAAGAACCAGAAATTGGAGATACATAAAAAATAATGTGTAGTCTTTGGTTGGTAGTTTAATCCCTGGGAGCTCTCAAGAGTTTGGTTGGTATTGTTCTTCCTATGGGTTGCAAAACCCTTCAGTTCCTTCAGTCCTTCCCCTATCTCCTCCACTGGGGTCCCTATGCTCAGTCCAATGGCTGGCTGTGAGCATCCACATCTGTATTTGCCAGGCTCTAGCAGTGTCTCTCAAAAGACAGCCTTATTTATAATAGCCAGAAGCTGGAAAGAACCCAGATGTCCCTCAACAGAGGAATGGATACAAAATAATGTGGTATATATACACAATGGAGTACTATTCAGCCATTAGAAACAATGGTACAGAGCTAAACAGAGTCTTTTCACCTGAAGAAATTCGGATGGCTGAGAAACACCTTAAAAAATGTTCAACATCACTAGTCATTAGGGAAATGCAAATTAAAACAACCCTGAGATTTCACCTCACACCAGTCAGAATGGCTAAGATTAAAAACTCAGAAGACATCAGGTGTTGGCGAGGATGTGGAGAAAGAGGAACACTCCTCCACTGCTGGTAGGAATGCAAGCTGGTACAACCACTCTGGAAATCAGTATGGCGGTTCCTCAGAAAACTGGGCGTGATACTTCCGGAGGACCCAGCCATACCACTCCTGGGAATATACCCAGAAGATTCACCAGCATGCAATAAGGATACATGCTCCACTATGTTCATAGCAGCTTTATATATAATAGCCAGAAGCTGGAAAGAACCCAGATGTCCCTCAACAGAAGAATGGATACAAAAAATGTGGTATATATACACAATGGAGTACTATACAGCCATTAGAAACAATGAATTCATGAAATTCTTAGGGAAATAGATGGAGATGGAGAATGTCATACTAAGTGAGGTGACCCAGTCCCAAAAGAATACCCATGGTATACAGTCACTGATAAGTGGATATTAGCCTAGAAGCTTAGAACACCAAAGACACAAATCACATATCAAGTGATGTCTCACAAGAAGAAAGGAGTGGACACTGGTGCTAGAATGGACCAAAACATCATTGTGGGAGAGTACAAGAACAGTAAAGTGGGAGGGGGTGGATGCGGGAGCAGGGGGAGGGAAAAGGACATGTGGGACCTTTGGGGGTGGGGAACCAGAAAAAGGGAAATGAATTGTAAATATAGAATATATACAATAAAAAAAAAAGAAACAATGAATTCATGAAATTCTTAGAGAAATGGATGGAGCTGGAGAACATCATACTAAGTGAGGTAACCCAGTCTCAAAAGAATACCCATGGTATACACTCACTGATAAGTGGATATTAGCCTAGAATCTTGGAACACCAAAGACACAATCCACATACCAAATGATGTCTGACAAGAAGGAAGGAGTGGACCCTGGTGCTGGAAAGGCTCAAAGCATCAGTGTAGGGGAATACCAGAACAGGGAAGTGGGAAGGGGTGCATGGGGGAACAGGAGGAGGGAAAAGGGCATGTGGGACCTTAGGGGCGTGGGGAACCAGAAAAAGGGAAATGAAATGTAAATATAGAATATATCCAACAAAAAAAAAAAGAAAAAAAAAACAGCTATATTAGGCCTCTGTCAGCAAACAGTTCATGGCATCAGCAATAATGTCTGGGTTTGGTATTTGCATATGGGATGGATCCCCAGGTGGCACAGTCTCTGGATAAGCTTTCCTTCTGACTCTAATCCACACTCTGTCCCCCCATTTTCTTTAGGCAGGAGGATTCTGGGTTAAAATTTTGGAGATGAGTTGGTGGCCCTATCCTTCAACTGGGGGACTTGGCTAAGCTCTGGTTATGGTCTCTTCAGGCTCTCCCTCCCCTTTGTTGGGTATTTCAGCTAATGTCATTCCCATTGGGTCCTGGGAGTCTCTTGCTTTCCTGCAGCTGGGAATTTCTGGTGGCTACCACCAGTTCCCCATCCCCCATTGCTACATACCTCTGTTTACTTTCCTGGCCCTCAATATTTCATCACCACCCTGCCACGTCTCCTCCCATACCTGATCCTGCCCACCTTCCCTACATCTTCCTCTCAAGTTCTTCCTACCCTCTACCTCCTGTGATTATTTTTTTCCTCCTTCTAAGAAGGACTGACACATCCACATTTAGGTCTCCCTTCTTGAGCTTCTTATGATCCATGAGTTGTATAGTGGGTATTCCAAGCTTTTTGCCTAATATTCACTTATCAATGAGTACATTCTATGCGTGTTCTTTTGTGACTGGGTTCCCTCACTTAGGATGATACTTTCTAGTACCATCAATTTGCCTGCAAATTTCATGAAGCCATTGTTTTTAATTGCTGAGTAGTACTCTATTGTGTAAATGTACCACATTTTCTGTATCCATTCCTATGTTGAGGGACATCTGGGTTGTTTCCAGCTTCTGAATATTATAAATAAGGCTGCTTTGAACATAGTTGAGTATGTGTGCTTGTTATTTGTTGAAACTTTCGGGTATATGCCCAGGAATGGTATAGGCGGGTCCACAGGTAGTACTATGGCTAATTTTCTCAGGAACTGCCAGTATAATTTCCTAAGTGGTTATACCAGCTTGCAATCCCACCAGCAATGGAAGAGTGTTCTTTTTTCCACATTCTCTCCAGCATCTGCTGCCACCTGAGTTTATTATCTTAGCCATTCTGACTGGTGTGAGGTAGAATTTCAGGGTTGTTTTGATTTGCATTTCCCTGATGACTAAGGATGTTAAACATTTCTATGGGTGCTTCTCGGCCATTTGATATTCCTCAGTTTGGAACTCTTTGCTTAGCTTTGTACCCCATTTTTAATAGGGTTATTTGGTTCTCTGGAGTCTAACTTCTTGAGTTCTTTGTATATATTGGATATTAGCTCTCTATACAATGTAGGATTGGTAAAGATCTTTTCCAAATGTCTGGGTTGCCATTTTGTCCTTTTGTTTTGTTTTTGTTTTTGTTTTTGTTTTTGTTTTTGTTTTTCAAGACAGGATCTTTCTGTGTAGCACTGGCTGACCTGGAACTCACTCTGTAGACTAGGCTGGCCTCGAACTCAGAAATCCACCTGCCTCTGCTTCCCACGTGTTGGGATTAAAGGCATGAGCCACCACCGCCCAGCACCATTTTGTCCTATTGACAGTGTCCTTTGCCTTACAGAATCTGCAATTTGTCAATTCTTGATCTTAGAGCATAAGCCATTGGTATTCTGTTCTGGAAAACTTCCCCTGTGCCCATGTATTTGAGGCTTTTCCCCACTTCCTGTTCTATTAGATTCCGTGTAACTGGTTTTATATGGAGGTCCTTGATCCACTTGGACTTGAGCTTTGTACAAGGAGATAAGGATAGATTGATTTGCTTTCTTTGACATGCTGACCTCCAGTTGAACAAGCACCATTTGTTGAAAATACTGCCTTTTTCCCCACTGGATGGTTTTAGCTTCTTCATCAAAGATCAAGTGACCAGCTTTTATTTTCTAAGTTTTTACCTTCATTTTACTTTTTGCCTATAACTTCGAAAATTCTATCCTCTATATGTATTTAAAGGAACCAGAAATCTATCTTTAGTAAAAACAGATAATGAATTTTAAGAGAGTGGGTTTTCAACAGCAGTTTAGGGCAATGTCCTAAGCATTTTAAGAAAGTAGATCCTTAGTCATGATGTGTAGATCATGATGGTTCAACATGGATCTCTATGTTTTCAGAGCTGTTTAATGCACCCAAACCTAGAACTCAGGGCTCAATTTTACTGTGTTTGATAGTAATTAGATTCATAAAATGCCCCCATTTGTAGCTATTGTTATCAATGTAAACAGAATAAAGGGGCCTTAGGCAGGCATTTATTATATTCGTTTAGCATTTATTAGCTATGCACAGTAGTCCAATAGTTGGGAAAGATTTTTTTTGTATTGTAAATATTAATTAGAGAAATGTTTGGATCTCTTGCTGCCACTTCACCTACGATATTAACAGAATTTTAATAAAGGAGCTAAAGCATCAGAGTATTATAAGTTATTAGAGTAATGGCATGAAGGAATTCCAAGAGTTCAAGTCTCTGTGAAATGGCCAGGCTTTTTTTTTTTTCATTGTGACTAAGAATGCACTGTAGTGAGTCAGCCAGGGACTGAAGAAGAGGATTGCATAGAAAGTGGAAGAAAGTAGATGCATGCTTGAAAAGGCACTCTGATAGCAAAGGGACTGGTCAAAGGGCTTGGCTCTGGGTGAATGGGGATGAACTAGCTAACACTGTGATCAGCCATCCCTCTCTGCCTCCTACTATTGGTCAGTCCTTCTCATTTTTTATGTCCCAGAAGACCTTTGGTCCTGTGCTTTATTCCTTTCTTTTCTTTCATGCCCACAGCAAAGACCTAAGAAAACTCTTCTGCATGTAGTCTTCACCCTACCATTCTATCCGTTACAGGTGTTAAAGTTTAGTGATGTAACAGATTTATTTTAAATAGACAATATTTTTAAATAAGCCATTTTCTCTACATTATACAAAAATAAGTGCTCTCTATCCAAACTCCAAGTGATGACCTCATGGCCATCTCCCATCTAACCTTTGCAACTGTACAGTTTCACTCTTTTCTTCAGCATTTTCATGTTTTACTGTTGTTGTTTTTTTGGCCACCTCCCCTCTATATCATATTATTTCTCAATAATTTTTACAACATTAAGTCCATTGTAATGTAATTTGTAACCCATTGCTTAAACTGTGGAGTGAATAAATGGAATAGGTGCCTTTTAAAAAGTTTGAATATTTGAGGACAGCAAAAAAGAACATCACCATCTACTGAGATACTGTGAAAAGTTTAATTTCACCTTTCAGACACACCCAAGGCATTAGTAAGATGAGCTACTTGCTGTTACATTAATAAAGACTCTCGTTGGATTTTCTCTGGCCAGTGCTTTTGGATAATCCATGGTGGATAACAAAATCCTCTTTGAAGCCTCAATACAGTTATTTCTATTTAGTTAGTAATGAGTGGAGCTTGGGGTATCATTAGGAAAAGTTACAGCAGCAGCAAATGACTGTGCAGAGAAAGATCAGGACATTCCCTCAACACAGTCTTTAAAAGTCGCGCTCCCAGAACTAGTTATTTTGATTTGAAACTTTAGGGAATAGAAAGAACCATAATTATTTGCTAGGAATTGATGTTAAATTTGTTTGTTCAATGATTTCCCTGCTACTTTCTATAGTATGCAAATGAGACTTTTACTTAGACAAAACCTTCATTGGCACTCTGAGACAGATGACAGCTGTTGCAGCCTGAGGGAAAAGGAACCAGAGGCTTGCCTTGGCCTTTTCCTTTTGCTTTAGTAGAGCTTCTAAAGCCTCATTGAATTTTCCCAGAATGCCTTGTGCCTGAGCTTTAAAATTCTGATTGATTAGTCATCGTATCAGTGCTCACTGCTTTCTGGCTCCCCTATTACCAACTGAACATTATGAACTGGGACCAGAAAATTAGCTTGCTCAGCACCACTGGGACTAGGGCTGTTTAGCAGTAGATGTCTAATTCTCTGTGATTCTAGTTAGTGGGCCTGGCCTCAGAGTGGAACAAAAGAGTGTCGTCATATGAGCATCCCTTCTAAGGCGGTAATACTGCTGTGATCTATAAGGAGAGGTACCCCACACACATACACACCCTCTCCTTTGCAAACTTCCTTCCAAGCAAGCTACAAGTTTCAAAGGGAGTACAAAGTCTAGAAAAGGACTCAGTTTTATAGGAAATGCAAAAGATATAATATATACTTAAATGCTCTGTCTCTGTCACTGTTCCCCTCTTCCATTTTAAAGTATCATTCCTTGGGTCTTTCATACAATCCATCAACAAAATAAAGTCTAGTCAGCTGAACATCATGACTTCTGGCAGAGATGATTGATTGGAGGTACAGCATGTTGTTCTTCTCCTATTTCCAAATTGCTTGCTGAGCCTGCAGTCCTCCTAGTGGAGAATTTTTAGCATTCCACCTACTCCTTCACCCTATGCTCTGAAGCTGCCTGTAATCTCCGTGGGATCAGAACCTGTTGCCCTCTCACACAGATAGGGGGTGACCACAGAATTGAAGGTGACCCATAACCTTTTTTGTGCCATGTGCTTGGGGCAGATTTGTGACAAGAATATTTGAACATTAAGGAAACAAATCATGCTCAGGAACCAGATACAGCCAACCAGGTGGGTATCTGGAGAGAAACTGTAAGACAAGAGATACATTTCTACTTTCCTTCAAATTCTAAAGAAAAGGGACAGCATGAGTGATCTTTTTTAAAAGTCAAACCATATTAGCCATATTTATTAAATGTTATTTAACAAATGTCTTTCCCTGAAAATTTGCCTTGAGGTGGATTTCTGTAATATGGGACTAATTAAAATGTCATGAGCATGAGATAAATAAGTGGAAATTCTCATTAGCCTCCAATCTTGGCTACATTAAAAAATAAAGCAAACTTTAGAAAAATGAGCTCAATACCTTAAAAGGAGGAAAGAACATGTGAAAAGCTGGCCACAAGACTCATGTTCTGCCTGGAAGGACATAGGTATATGTTTACCTAAATAGTACTATCGTCTTTTTTTTTTAATTAGTCACAGTGGAGTTTACAGTTTACTCATATACTCGTATCATAATGCAGTCTATAATGCATATGCATCTGTCTCAGTTATGGTTTCTATTCCTGCACAAACATCATGACCAAGAAGCAAGTTGGGAGGAAAGGGTTTATTCAGCTTACACTTTTCACATTGTTGTTCATCACCAAAGGAAGTCAGGACTGGAACTCAAGCAGGTCAGGAAGTAGGAACTGAAGCAGAGGACATGAAGGGATGTTACTTGCTTGCTTCCACTGGCTTTCTCAGCCTGCTCTTTTATAGAACCCAAGACTACCAGCCAATGGATGGCACCACCCACAAGGGGACCTCCCATTGATTACTAATTGAGAGAATACCTTATACCTCATGGAAGTCCTTTCTCTGGGATAATTCCAGCCTGTCTTCAAGTTGACAGACAAAACCAGCCACTACAGCATCTATTAGCATATGCACATGCATGAATAAGAAGCCTAAATGTGCAGCATTGTGGAAGTCCAGGCAACCTCATCCTGTCTGGGCTTCACTGTTGTTTAGCACATTGTTTCTTGCTTGAGGACAACTTGGGGGAGAAGTTGTATTCTGCTCTCCATTCTACTTGATGCTCTTGGAGAGAAGCTATGTTACTTATTTGGGTCTCAATATTAAGCTTCTTTGCTTTCATAGCTTCCTGGTGTTATCCTTAGATACACCAATGAATGTGTAATGGATGGTTCTCACTTCATGCACACTTTATGTGTGTGCACTGAGCTGTACAGTATGTAGCCACTGGAATCTGAATAAAATTAAGAAATGAGACACAGAAAGACAGGTTTGTCTCCACTGCAGAAGAGAGCACATGCAGCATTTATGTTCTGTGTGGCCATCTAGAGTGCTTGTTGCTAATTCAGCCCCAGATCTTAGTAGACACTTAATAAATAATGGTAGTCTAGGTAGATGGATTGCATATCTTTGAGTTGCCCTATTTTATGTAGGTGTTGGATGTAACATCCTTCACAGAAGAGACTTTAGAGTGACACATTTTTAAATTTCAAGGTTATTAATTGTTAATGTTTTAATGAAAGGAATAATAAAATATTTCAGCTGAATTCATGGAGTGTTGAAGCACACTTGTAACACTAACAGTTAGAAGGCTTGAGTCAAGAGGACCACAAATGCAAAACTAGCTTGGAAACAGAGAAGGTTCTTCTCAACGTAGATAATAATTAGCAAAAGCACCCTCATTGCCAAAACATGCTGAGAATAAGAGACTTTAAAATGCTTGATATTCAATGGAATATCAGTATCATACTGCTCCTCTCAGGGCTTATGGATCTATATCAAATGGGGTGAAGAAAGATTGTAAGAGCAAGAACTGATAGATGAATCAAGGAACTAGTAGTTTTCAGACACAATGGCAATGACTCACATATGAACAGCAAGACATTGGTACAGAATGTGGAGTGTCTACACAAGGTCAAGCTGAACAAAAACTACAGCATGGAATTCATTCCTACCATAGGCAAAAAGAAAGATATGTATAATTGATTGGTCCTTGGAAAATCAGTTATCTTTGATTTGGGTATATCAACCAAAATCCTAGGACAGACTACATGGTAAATAGCATACACAAGTTGGACTTCTTTTCCTTTGTTGTTTTTCTTGAGGAGCAGGGAGAACATGATGTCAATAATGAAATGAGTAGGGAAGATGAAGATAGACTTAAGAGTGGCTGCGGAAAAGGAAAAGAATACAATCAAAATATATTATGAAATTATCAATGAATACATAAAAAAACACTATTGAGGCAAAACAAAACCAGCCTTGGGTACATAGAAAGTTTCAGATGTGCTTTGGAAACACATCAAGACTGTAGTCCCACAAAACATCATAAAACAGCAGCAGCTGCAACAACAACAACAACAAAAACAACAACAACAACAACCCAATCATACCCTAATATTCAAACTAGTATAAGTGGTGGATATTTAAATATATAATAGGATTTTAAGATAACTATTAATTTTAAGATCATAATAAGCACTGTCATGTGTGTCCTGGTAAGAAGAGTTTCACTTTCTCTCTGGTCTTCTGTTCCCTAATAAAACATTCATCTTTGCATCTCTGGTCAGTATTTAACCAACTCTTGTCATTTATCTACACTACAGTGTGAAAATTTCCTTCCCATACATTGAATATCCCTTGCTTCTGTTAGAAGCATATCAGGGCATATGCAGAGGCTTTTTGATTGTGTATGGGCCAACTTTTTTTTTAGCTAGAAACTTGCCATCTTTATAATTTTATAAGAGAAAACATCTACAGATGTTTTTCAGTTGTTTATGGTCAAAATATTTTGGTTAGAAATGGGCTATCTTTATCATCATACAGGAGAAATCTCTTGGAGGGATAGAGAGTAAGTGTATGAGACTTAAAGCTGGGGTTACCACAGGAAAAACAAGATATTAGACTTCCAGGATTTCTTACTTGAATCAACAGATTGTAATTTGAGGCTTGTTTTTTCTTTCATTTGTATTAATTACTAAATGTAGATGTTTTTGAAAATTTCATTTTGTGAAAAGAAGTCATACTAAAAAAAAAAAATGTCTGGTGGTTAGCTTTGTCCAGTCATGTTCAGGGAAGGAGTTGTTTAAATGACAATGAGTAAAGTAGGTACCGAAGATAAAAATATACTAAATATTGAATACTTTTAAAGCAATGCATTTATGTGGGTGTTATGTGGTGAATAGATGTGCTAGGTGTACACATATTTGGAGGAAAGAGGGTGGCATCAGGTGACATCTCTGTCAATATGTAACTTCCTTGTAAAAAGGGTCTCTAAATTAATTGGAAGCTCATTGCTTATGCTCTCCTGCCATCGGGTGCTCAGAATTTGCCTGTCTTCACCCTCAATGCTAGGACTGCAGATATGAGAAACCACGCCCAGCTATTATGTGGATGCTGGGGATTCAAACTCAGGTCCTCAGGCTTTCACAATAAGCACTCTTACCCACTAGACCATCTGACAGCTTCACCAATGGTTTTTATAATAATATTTTACATTCTGATGGATGTATTTTATATATAAATTATATCATACATAATGGCTTTATTCCAATTCTCCTGTGAAAGCAAGTATTTAGAACTTCAAAACATATTCAACTTGGAATAGGCCTGATATGAATTCTCCAGCAGATTGAGACTTTGTCCTGCCTACTCTTATTAAGATCAAACGAGATCTTAATAAGACAATGATTGATATGAAGAAAGCCCCATCTAGTTTGTTCATGCGGGTTGCATAAAGTGCTAGAAGTCAAAGCACCTGTGCCTTTTATGTACCGCAGAGCTGCCGGGCAGGAGAAGGGAGGTGAAGCAGGTCCTTATTAAGGTCCATTTCAGTTTTAGCACACTATTAATGAAATGTTGATTGTCAAACAGAAAATGTGCGATGTGCCGGCTGAAGGAGGTGCATTGGCATGAGGCTGCCCTGGACCTCTCCGAATGTTAATAAGTGTCAGAGGACTTGAAGCAAATCAAAACACGAGTGCTGCTAAAATGAATTTATAAGAAAAAGAATGATTACTTTGCTTGAAAAGCCACAGGGTGGCCTGTAAAATCTACTGCAGCGAAGCTTTGCGAATACAGGAGAGTAAACCAGTAAGAGTGTTCCAGCGAATCCTCACCGTAAGGAGAATCCTGATGAGCCAATAAATGCCCTTGTCACCTTCCACTTATAATGTAAATTGTTCATTTTTTATTTTTCAGTTTTCATTTTAAAACAAAATGATTGAGGTGTGAAACCCAAGGCCACTGGGAAGAAATTATTTCGTGTCTCTGATCCTCAACTTTAAACCTTTAAAAGTATGACTGACTCTTAGCAATTGGTGCTAAACTATATTTTGTCAGGGGATAACATACTGAATTATCCACACATCTACTTCGGTATTTGAAAAGTGACCAAATGTTTTTTTTCTTTGTTTTCAGGAATTTTGTTTTCTTTATTTCTGTCCAATATCGTGTTCTACCCAAGAATAATTTCTATGGGTTGTAGAGGAAAACCTTGGAATTTTAATGTCAATTCCCTGCTTCCTTTAAGCCATCATTGCTGATATTAAAGAAGGTCTGTCTTGATATTGATCTCTTCC
This sequence comes from Apodemus agrarius, assembly GCA_964023405.1. NCBI lineage: Eukaryota > Metazoa > Chordata > Mammalia > Rodentia > Muridae > Apodemus > Apodemus agrarius. Next base: position 62,441,766 of record OZ030021.1, on the reverse strand, counting down.
AACAGTCTACCAGATACTAGAAACCAGCATTTGCCTGTTCTCCATTCTGTAGAGTAAAAGTCCTAAGTTAAAGATCATGGTACATCTAGTCTTCTGGTGAAGGCCCCCTCATGGCTACGAACAGCCATCTTTTCTTTTCTTTTTCCATTTTTTTCAGAATCCTCACAAGGCAGAGAGTGTACTCCAACATTTCTTTCTTTTTCCTGTAAAGGCATCAATCCAATTGGACTTGGACTGAACTCATATATCTTTGATAATCTTTCAAAGAACTGTCTTAGATGCATTCACACAATTGAGTAAGGATTCACTGTATGGATAGTATAGAAAATACAATTTAGTCCATAATAACTGCTTAAAAATATTTCCAATTAAAATTCACTTCCATGGATATTTTAACTCAGCAGTTGAAGATAATTTTTATCATTTTGTTTTCCAATCTGAATGCCATTCAAAGAAATAAACCATAGTCCCAAAATGGGATATTTTCTTCCATGAAGGAAATCTATTTTGGGATTCAACTTTTAAATATTAGTCCACTTCTGAAAGAAGAGAAATAACAGTCACCATCTGTTTCCACTCATCCAGAAATAGAAACATACAGAGTTTAGTATTAAATCGATATGAAAAATTCACAGTTCTTTATTGAGAAATGTGAAAAGAATGAAAGTATTTTAGTGTCCTTGAATGTTCTTTTACAGTCTAGTAAACTGTCATTCATTAATTCATTATGATAATTTTACTTTCACATATTTTAGTGTATACCATGTGTGTGTGTGTGTGTGTGTGTGTGTGTGTGCATGTGTGTGTGTATTTGTGGAAGTATGTACACATGCATACAGTAGTCAAATGCTAGTGTGTAAGTGTCATCTTTTTGTTTATATCATGTGGGTCCCATGGAACAAACTCAGGTTATTAGGATAGGCAGCCAGCACCCTCATCACCAACCCTCTTTCTAATAAATTTTTAATAAATTACCGCTATATGTTAATCACCATTTTCAACCTTTTTAAGGCAAGAAAGAATGGACTTTCTCACTCCAAGAAATGTAAAAGGTCCTCATCAGATTATTGAAACACATGGGCATACATTTCACAAAGAATTAGCCCCCTATCTAATATGTCCTTCAATTATATTGTTTTATGCCACTTCTTATAGAAGGCACACATTTCTGAGCTGAGTATTTTTCCCTAGAGAAAAAAATCTGAATAAGAAAATAAAGTAGAATTTCATCTAATCGTTCATCTGCAAAACTGGAGATTAGAAGTGATAGGTGTTTCCAAACCTTCCAACTGGGAGCATTACATGAGAAGCTCTGCCATGTAATTTACAACAGTTCTACATGTTTTCTAGGAATGGGGATCAAACTCAAGACCTCACATAATTAGATCAGTGCTCTGTCACTATGCTATATCCACAACTGTGCTACATGGGTCCCAGAGTTTCTGGTTTATTTTACCTATGGTGAGCTCTGCACAGAAACTCTTAAAAATCAATGCAGTGTAACAGCTAAAGTAGATATTATGACAAACTCCCCACTGGTGTCCCTTACCATATATTGGTAGATTCTTAAGTTTTATATCCAAATCTGAAATCAGTTGAATAAGCTCTAAGCTATTCATCTTTCCCAACATGTCTGCATCAAAGGACTCATAATATAGCTCCTTAGCACATCTCTGCATGGCTATCAAGTAACATCATTACATTTGTCTGTTTATTCATAAAAATCTGGGGAATTAAAGAACATTGGCATAAATATAGAGCAGTTGAAAAGTAGTCTCAGTACAGAGAGTATCATGACAACAAATTGGACAGTGAGGATAGGCTTGTGAATTACTCCAAGGTCCTTTTGAAAGTTATAGGTTGATGGTTTGAGAAACACTATTAGCTGGGAAGCCCTGGAGAGCACTATTTCTGAAATAATAGATGAGAAAGAAAGTGGAGAATGAATAAATGACTTAAAGAAAACAAACAAAACCGAAACCAAAAATAAACAGATAAATAAATAATAAAATGAGCAGTTATAAAATTTTCAAGCCATGATGTAGATTCAAATGAGGACAAGAATTGAGAGGTAGAGGCTAGAAGGGAGAGTGAGTCCATGCCATGAGAGTCTTGGAAATAAGTAATGGACTAGAAAGAAGTCACTCCTTTCCATTTGTTAAATGGGTTGTTAGGTGAAATAGTTCATTCACAAAGGAAAGAAAATAAGACCGGTACTACTGTTGATGTTTCTAAAGCATTCAGAGTTTGTAAGGCTGCTTCCTGGGTGTGATACAATATAGTCAAGTTTAAGAAAAGAATTTTAGCTATAGAAAATGTGAAATTGCATTCATAAAAGAGAAAGGGATAAAAATCATTCCTAGCAAATATATAGTTTTATGGAGAGAGATGTCTATAAAGCCATAGCTTAATAGAACTAGAGGAACGGGGAGTCACCAGCTAGCAGAGCATGATGAATTTATCATTATGTTCAGTTTCTAGACAAGACCATTGTCTAGAAACTGAACATAATGATAATTTCAACCTAAAGATGGTGATCTGCTGTCTCTAACCCTCTGTTGGGGTTATATGATAATGACTGTGCAATTTGGGTACCAGACATTTTGTAATTGGGCTTGTCTGTATTAACTCACTTAATCAACATAATAACTCTAAGGAGCAGCTCCAACTGTAACTTGTGTTGTAAAGTAACCAACCAACAAACAGATCTAAAACCAACCAACCAACAAATGTCAAAGTACAGATAATATCCCGCTGAAACCTACATAGGCAACAGAAAGCAAGGAGTACGGACAAGGGGGTGAATCTGAAGATGCAGATTCCAAATTCCAGGCTTCTGTGTGCCACCCAAGCAGTCAGGAAGGAAATTAAGAACTGAAGAACATGTCTCATTGAAGAAGCGGAGTGGACTCAGTGAGCACAGACCACAGTTAATACTCAGTATTTCTAACCGTGGGAGGTAGAAGAAAGTCGAGTAAGGCAATGTGCTCTTGAAAATCCTCTCTGTGAAAGTAAGGTACATTGTGTGGTAGCAACTTGAGGGTACCTTAATAAACAAGTGTGAATATAGTTTACAATGGAAGATCTGTGCTGCCTCAGGCAAAAAAAAAAGGTGATAGACAGGATACACCTCATTAGTGTAATTGCTATAAAGGTGTGCTGCTGGGAGTGGGGTGTCAGAATATAAAAGGAAACACAGGTGTTGTCTATATTTCCCTGGGAGAGGGGAGGAAATGAAATGAAATTAAGAAGATGTAAGGATGAGAACTAGAGAGCTCGCTGCACATTCAGTTTCTGTCCCTCATCCCCTGAAGTGGAGTCTCAGAATCTGCTCTGGTTTGTGCCTTGACAGCTTACCACTTCCTATACTTCCTTAGCCAATATTTCTACGGTTAACACTCCATGCATGGCTGTTGTTTTCATACAGCACCTTCTTAACATTCTACGTATTGAATTCAGTTAAGTATTCCTCTTAGAAATGAAGAAAGCCATGCCCCCCCCCAAAAAAAATATGCTTCCCAGTCAAAGAATGGCCAAGGACAAGCTTTGGATAGTTTGTACCATGAGTTCCCAAACAAAGTCTGCTGTCCTTTTATTGTTCTATCTCAATGCCCTAATTAGAAAGGTACCTATCAGGTAACACATAAAGTTAAATAGACAGTGATTGTCATGTCTACAAGGAAGACAAACAGAATTAATACGCAGGGTCATTGAGGGAAAGGTAGAAGAATAGCATCTTTAAACCCTCAAACAAACCTTTAGTAAGCATAAAATCTGGTTGGCTGTTGAAGAACATTACCTACTATAATAAAACAGACAACTCAGAAAACCCTGGCTAGGTCTAGCAGGGAGCATCAGTGGAGGAAAACTAGTCTGTTATGAGTTCTGCATCACTGAGTAACAAACCTTCCAGTTATTTGAGTATGCAAATGAATCCCTGCTACTTATAGGTAAGTGGGCCAATAATGCCTTGAAATATATATATTTATGAATTGGTACTTTTAAATTGTGGTTATACACAGATCCTTTTAAGAATAGATATTCTTCATACCTCATTAGCATGTTCTTTTTCAATTTATGAAATACTGGCTAAAAAAGTAAAACCTCATTACATAAAAATATCCTGTAATTGAAACCAATCACCATAAAATGTAAAATTTGTCTTAATATGATAAAACACATCATAGATTGCATTTACAATGAAAACTGAGAAAAAAGCAAAGAAATAGCTACAAAAATTTATGAACCTGAAGTTTCCTGCCCAAGGACTCCTCCTCATGAGACTATTTGATAAATATTTGAAACGTTGCAACGATTGTTTTATATTGTGCATTTGTTTTATGATGCCAACTTTTCTGAGACAAATTTAATTTGGCTTCTGATTTCTGCCTCCAAGTTTCCTCCAGTCTTGTAGAAAATGAACAATAATGAAACAGTTGACAACAACTTGAATATCTTCTGAAGATTCTTCCCTGAGGGACAAAGAGCTGAAATTGAATTAAAATTAAAAATAGAAAGAAAAGAGTCTCCTTTAAAAACTGATATTATTAGAACCTTATTTAGTCATTGATAGGTCTCCAGGCATGCCATGAATAACTGCTTCATGTATCTCCTTATGAATAGTTCAAGATACATAAGAGCCCTGAAGATTATTAAACATTTTTCTGAGAGACATACAGAGAGAGATATGGAGAGATAGACGATAGATAGATAGGTAGGTACGTAGATAGATAGATAGATAGATAGATAGATAGAGATAGAGATAGATATACATAGATACATAGATAGACACATGGATAGCTAGATAAAAACAGATAAATTCATACATACATACATACATACATACATACATACATACGTAGATACATAGATAGCTCATTTAAATCATGGTCTTTTCCATCTCATCCTTCCAAGTATCAACATTATTTTTACAATAGGTATGTATCACTATATACATTTTTTAAAAGTTATATTTTTCCTTTAGTATTTACCATCTTTATGAAAGGATTGGGATAATACACATAAAAGAGAATGATTGAGAGATATAGATTGGCAATGAATTAAATAGACATAGAGATGATAGAGACTTGCAGAAATTGAATTTTAATCAAGGTTTTGGAAGAAAAGTAGAATTGAATAAAATAAAATTGAAGTAGGAAGGTATCCCAAGAAAAAATATTGAAGAGTTAGAGTCGACAAAACTTATCAAGAAGTTAAACATTAAAATATTGGCTAAGTATAATGGTCACCTGAAGAGAGCTTTCAAACATGACTTCTGATAAAACATGTGGCTGGAGGTCTATGAGTTCATTATTTCAGGCTGCAACACAGAAAGCAGTAACTTTGGATCATTGTTTAGCAGTAGTGAGAGAAATACTTAGAAAATATTGACTCTGATAATTCAATCAAGAACAGTTACATGTTTTAATCTAGATTGGAATATCCACTTTAGGATGTTGAATTGTTTTCTCTCATTAGTTTCCATTTTCCCTGCAACAAGCAAAAAAGGGTATAAAAAAATGAGGATTTGTGAATCATCCACAAATTAAATTTTCTTCTTTTTTTTTAATGGGCCACATAACAATTATAGTAAATGTAAGAGCATAAGATCTTCTCTGCTCTATTTTCTTTACCTTGATTGCATGATTATTACATTCACTATAAGAATCATATGTCTAAGCATTGACATTAGAAATATATGTAGACCTAAATAATGCTTAAAATAATTCATGCCCCTATAGCTGGTCTTTGGCAACTTTGTGGGTTCTTTCTCCTTCCATCCTTCTCCAACCCCTTTCTTCCATCCTTTCAGTCCTACTACTAGGTAAGAAAGACAAAGAATAGAGGGGAAAGGAAGGAGATCCCTGAATAAAGTCAGGGGTCAGAAGAGAGGTAAAATTATTCTTAGAATACTACAACTTGATAAATAGCATCATAGACCTCCTTGGAACAAGTTTGATCTTTGCCATCAGGTACCTAATTTCTTCTTGTTGTTGTTCCTCTGTACATGAATTCTTAACAAACTACCATCAATAATAATTAACAACCAATCAGCAACGAACCAAGAACCCATCAACAACCCCCCTACACACATATAGCCTCTGAGCTGTCCCCAGAATTCCAGTGTAACATAATTGAAAAAAGTATGTGCAGCTTGCAAAATGAACCCCGTGCCAGAGCATGAGGCAAGTTCTAATTAACTCTGGTGGACAATCTGAAGCAGTCCCATATCCTACCACTGGGAATAAAATCAAAACGAATTCTTATAATATTTCTGTGGTTTTTTGTCTTGAAGAAACCAAAAATATGAAAGTTGTCACTGCATGCCCCTGTGTGCTGGTGTTGTGATTTGAACGAGAGTGGGCTTATATACTTTACCGACTTGGTTTCAGTTTCTGGAACTCTTTGGGAATTGTTAGAAGATGTGGCCTTGTTGTGGGAGTTACATCAGTTGGCATGGCTTTTAATTTTTTAAAGCTCATTTCACTTCAACTCTATATCTCTCCTTTCCTCCTGTGTGTCTCAAGATATGAGCTCTATATATTGCTTTAGTGCAATGTCTGCTGGACTGCCATCATACTCCTCAATAATAATGCTCATAGACAAATACTTTTAAACTGTAAACTACAAATACTTTCTCTTACAATTTATCCTTGTTCTGGTGTCTTACAGCAACTGAAAACTATCTCAGACAACCAGACACTGGTCCTAGCTTCTTTATCCTCTAACAATACCCCCAGATATTGTCCATTGGACAAGATCACCTTCAAATAAGAAAATCACTGCTTTGAGGGAAAACTAGACTATTGTGTTAAATGTTGTATGCTTGAGCCCCAGCTACAGGGGCATGAGTTATTTTAAACATTATTCAGGTCTACATATATTACTAGTGTCAATGCTTAGAAATGAAATGAGTGAGAAATTATTTCATTTCTTTATGGGAATTCAGACCCTTGTTATGCTATGAGGTTTTTGGATTCGAGGCATATAAGAATTACAGATTTAAAATACTCAGTTTGATATGCCACTCCCTTTGCCTTATGCTAAGTCTTAGTCTTTTTACTTCATTGTATAATCCATCAATGGTGTGGAATCTGTTAGCTTAGAATGTTTTCTTTAGGTCCTAGTTTCCCTGGGAATGTCCTAAATTAATATAGCTATGAAAAAGGAGCGTTTGAAGGACAATTAAGTTATGAGAACAATTTATCTCTCTAGCCTCCCTTAGGGATGTTTCTTGTAGAAGACAAAATACTGATGTTTCGAAAGAAAATAAAGAATTAAAGAGAAAAGAGCAGAAAGTCAGAGGTGACAAGGTTTTTTAAGTTTGTTGTTGTTGTTGTTGTGTTTAGATAGGGGATGCACAGTGATAGAAAAATTGAGAAGGTAGAGCAACAGGCTAAAATGTCAATCCAGGACTCATTTATGCAGACTTGACTTCAATTTTTAATGTACCTATCATATTGTTATCCTGTCTGGCAAAATAAATTGTGACATTTTGAAGCCAAAAATTCTCTAAATGTGACCAACATTTATGTTTTACAATAAAAAGAGGATTGTCAGGAACTTTCCAAGAAGAGAGTGAGATAGGTCAGTGCCCAGGGCTGGGTTTGCATGTGTGATAGTAAAAGCACCAATCCACCTTTTTTTTCTTAGAACCTTTATAGATGACGCATAACTGGAGAAGACCCAGTATTTCATTGCACATATAGATTTCAAAGACTTGGAAAGAAATCTTACTTCAGCATCTGTAGTTGGTTTTATTAAAAGCAGTTTAAATTCCCCTGCCTAGAGCAGTTTGGAATTACAGAGATGGGCTGCAGAAATTTACATTTTAATTGAGGCAGAAGACAAAATAGGGCATGGTGCAGCATTCACACATTACAAGAAAGAATAAATAAGATATGTATCAGCTGGGAGAAAAGAAATGGCTGGTCGTTTCTCACTGTCTCCTACGCTTTCATTTTTGCATGTGGTAGGGAGCTGAGTTAGCTGCCAAGTCAAGACAATTTTTTCCAGTCAAAATGTTTACTATTTCAGAACATCTCCTTGCAGTGAAATATTTTATACCATGGAACCAGTATGCAAAAACTTAAATAGGTGAGTAGCAGTGTGTGGGGTAGATAGTATTTGCAATCTCTATGAATACAGGTATAAGTTCTCGACATAGTATAGGGAATGATGATTATGATCATTTGTAATTTCTCTCTCAAAACTATAACTGGAGTGTTATTTCATACCTTTACAGAAATAGAATGCTTATTTTTTATAATCTGTAAAGGAGTCACTACATGATGGTAGGTTTTCAAATTTTAGGATTTACCTGGGTTTGATAATTTCTTTAAATAAGTGTAAATGTGGTTCATGTTTTTCCTGTATTTTTTCTGCATTTGGTTCATTCGCACAAAAAGATGTTGAGCATTAACTTATCAAAAAGATAAAAATAATATGGCTAGAAAACATAACTGTAATTTCAACTATGATGGTGTCAGGAAATGTTTAGGAAACTAAAAACAGTGAGAATATCTGTCCCTTGGCATGAACCTTAACCAGCCTGTTATACTGGATCAGTTGACAGGCTTTGTGTATTTAAAAGTGTTCCTTGTCAATCATCATTATAAACTAATCATACAATTTAAACAAATAAGCCAATAAATGGGAAATTATCATAATATTATCTTCCAATTATTCACCTACAGGGGCAATTGCTGTAATTAGGCCAGAGAAGGAAGAGCTTTTACCCTGAGCATGTGTCTCTCTGAAGTCAAGGGGGTCGAAAAACTTCAATTTTAGCTAACAAAATTTAACTTGCTTTATAAATTGCCTGACTTCATATTTAGCTGAATTTTATGTTGTTGTGCATTGACTTATTGATTGGTTGGTGTTTCATATATAATATATTTAACATTTAATGTTATCTATCTATATCTATCTATATCTGTATCTGTATCTATATTGATGTCTATATCTATCTCTATCTCTCTATCTCTCTCTATCTCTCTCTATCTCTCTATCTCTCTAACTATATATATATAACATTTTGACCCGAAATATATATGGTGTGTGAGTGTGTCCACATGTATGTGCACTGATGCATGCACATACATAGTGAGGCCAGAAGAGGGCATCAGATATCTTGCAGTTTTACTCACTGTTTTATTCCCTCATTAGGGTCTCTCAATGGATGTAGAGTTAGGCTTGAGGCAAGCAAGCCTACTAGACCCTTATCTCTGCACTGACAATACTGATGTTACAGATACATACAGACATGCCATATATTTTATATGGATGCTGTATCCAAACTCTTAATTTCTCTCATCAAACTCTTGATTTATGTCATTATTTATGTTTTTCTTTACTTTGGGAGAGTCCCCTGCACCCTAAGCTGCCCTCAAATTTGCTCTGAAGTAGAGGCTTTTGCCTGTTCCTCCAAAATGCTAGGATTATAAATCTGTGTTATATATTGCAGTAATGGAGGTTGGACTCATGATTACATGAGAGGCAGAAACTATACCAACTAAACAGTACCCTGAAATAAAATGTTTTTCTAAAAATAGCATGAAGTTCTGGTGTTAAAGAAGCACCACACAGCTAAACAGCTATTAAGATGAAGAGATATTTTCTTAAAGATAGCACTGTTATTGTTGCTACTGATATCATGGTAATTTTGTAGATTTTTTTTGTTCTGTACTAAACCACCATCCTAGGATGTTTCTTGGGCACTTCCAGTCCATTTTTATATTTGTTATGTTTTGACCTCTATGTGCTAACTCAATGCTTGGGTTTCCTTCTGGGGTTTTTGTTCTTTGATTTAGATGCTATGAGAAATGTTTCAGAGAGGAGTTTGTGGACAATAAAAAATTTGATTCCATATAAACAACAGATATCACCATAATTAATAATATAGCTAACATAAAATTTTCCTAGCTGGGCTAGTTCACTCCTCTTTAGGCAACCTGGTGTTCCCAGAAAAGTCACCATATTGATGCTGAACTTTGTGTGTAGCGGACTCCTTCCTGTCTCAGCTTCCCAAATAGCTGGAATGACAGGTATGCGTCACTGAGCCCTGCATAGCTAACATAAACTTTTCAAATTCAAAATTATATTTTTCAAAAATTTGAGGCCTTATGGATATTCAGTAGTCTTGATAAAGATTATAATGATAGCCATATTCTGATTTTTTTGATAGGCAATGTTGGCTATGTAGACACCTTTAGAACATTGTATGCACATTTGGAAATCTAGCTTTCTGTGAGTTGAGTAGATGTGGATACCGATGAACATGTAGCCATAAAACTATCTCTTTCTTGTAAGTGGTTTTGGTGTCACATAATATTTTAGACCTAGTATCTTAACTAAATGAGTTAGCAAACACTATGTACTGTACAAAGCAATAGGTTTCATTATAAAATTTTCATACAAGAATATAAAATACTCTGATCATATCTCCCTCTTACATTCTTTGTCTTCTTTATCTGCTGATAGTTTCCTTTCTACTTTTACTTATTTCTGTTTTCCTCCAAAGATTATACATGGGGTGGGGGACCATGTATATACTTTGAGCATGGCTTATTTTTCTATCATGATTGTATCTAATTACAAACTTTGTCTCTATCTATTTCCTATGTATTCAAATTCTTTCTAGATCGATAGGGCTGTTTTGAGTTATTTCTTTGTATGGGCTTAAGCTATTTCTTACAGTTTATATTCATTTATCTTTTCATTCAGTGCATAAATGGGACTTTTTACCCTTCTCAAATTTTCTCCTATATTCTTACTCAAGTTTAGACTTCAAGAGTCTTTTTTGGTCTTGGTCTTAATTCTTGTTGCCCTTCTCTGTTTCTATAGATGATTAAAATTTTACAAATCAATAACAAGCTATAAGAAGCGCCTTTGTTCATTCTGTTTGTCTGTGCTTTTTAGTTTCTCATGGTCTTTTGAGTCACCTTAACTCCTCCATGCTCAGTTAACTTTCTCTGTGTGTTTGTTACCTATCAATGACATACATATCTTGAAAGAAATCATTTGTTTGGTAAGGGATGTCTCAGTAAACAAGCAATTTTTTTTCTCCAAACCTTCACAAAACTCCCATGTGACTTTGCAGGCTTCTCTATGCTGTGCTAGAGCAATTCACAGACAGAAATACTGAAGAAATTCTGGAACAAGAATGGCTTCAGATTCAACCCTGTGTGTGGAAATCATATGTGCCTTTAAAGAGGACTTTTGTAATCTTGGAACTTAGAGCAATTCCAGCTGTTAAGTGTCACTTATCCAGTTGTTGCATCCTGACAGAACAGGTGGCTTTTCTAGTATTCTCATTTCCTGTCTGCTGGTTCTCTCTCTATAAACCTCTCCTCCAGATCTCTGTTTCAAAGAACAATATGATAGTACATACTTTCTGTCATCCAGTCATTGGTGCCAAGAAAGCTTCTCCTTGTCATACCCCTTGCCATATACTTCATTACTGTTTACATTGCTGAATTATACAATTGTTTAGTCTATTTATTTATTTATTTATTTATCGTTATTTTATTTATTTACATTTCAAATGCTGTCCCCTTCCTGGTCTCCCCTCTGCAAACCCTCCATCACATCCTTGTCCCCATTGCCTCTAAGAGGGTGCTCCCCCACCCACTCAACCACTTCAACCTGCCTCTTCCCTCTAGCATCCCCCTATGATGGGGCAGCAAGCTTCCACAGGACCAAGAGCCTCTCCTCCCATTGATGCCAGATAGAGCAATCTTCTACTTTTTGTGTAGCTGGAGCCACGGATCCCTCCATCTATGGGTGGTTGTTTAGTCCCTGGAAGCTCTGGGTGGTCCAGAGAGTTGATATTGTTGCTGTTCCTATGGGTTTGCAATCCCCTTCAGCTCCTTCAGTGTTTCCCCTAAATTTTCCAGCACCATTTTTAGAAATGGAGGCAAAAATCAAAGAGCTAAGTCTGATGTTATTTCTGATATTAGAAACAATAATAGTAAGGTACGTACAAGAATGCTGCCAGCTTGTTCTCATCCTCTTCTTTATTCGTGCTCTGGGTGAGAAACAAGAAGCATAATGGACTTTCTCCCAGTGAGAAGAGCTGTCATCAGTTCTCAATCTGCATCTGCTCACTCACAATGTCTACAGAACAAAAAGTGAAATGAGAGAACCTCACTCAGTTTCCAAGAAATTCTTCAGCTGCCAGACCCTGGAACAATCAAAATGTTTTATCATCTTAGCTCACAACATTGCAAGTTCTCTTTGTTTGTTTGACAACTGCTGCTAAACTTTACCTCTTATATCCTCTGTGGTAGCACTTAGCAAGATATTTCTTTGCTCATTGATTTCTCTACTTCCAGAAAAAAATACAGGGTAAGTTTACTGGTTGGTTTTGTGTGTCAACTTGACACAAGCTGGCATTATCACAGAGAAAGGAGCCTCCCTTGAAGAAATGCCTCCATGAAATCCAGCTGTAATTTTCTCAATTAGTGATCGAGAGTAAGAGGGCCCATTGTGTGTGGTGCCATCCCTGGGCTGGTAGTCCTGGGTTCTATAAGAAAGCAAGCTGAACAAGCCAGGCGAAACAATCCACTAAGCACCCCTCCCCATGGCTTCTGCATCAGCTCCTGCTTCCAAGTTTCTGCTCTGAGTGAGTTTCTATCCTAACTTCCTTTGATGATTAAGCAGCAGTGTGGAAGTATAAGCTGAATGAACCCTTTCCTCCCCAACTTGCCTCTTGGTCATGAAGTTTTGTTTAGGAATACAAACCCTGACTAAGATAGTAGTAGGTTTTCATTGTGACATCATTAACCTAATGTGGATTGTGGCACAAAACTGTGAATATGGTCAATGGACCATAGCTAGTCACGGCTGCATCCTTTTTACTCCATCTGAGATGGATTGTGCCATCTTACATTCTAGGGATACCAGCACAGAACCTCCAGAAAATTCTCACCAACCTCCCCACCCCCCAATATTCTCAACACACTCCTAAACATTTTAACTACCTAGCAACCTTGGGGTTTGCTTAACCTGGCATGAAAAGTGCTTCCAAACTGTCTGAGTATATGATTTTATATATTGCTTAACCCAATGCATTTCCTTCTACTAATTCAATAATTTTACCTGCTTATCAATATTACCCAGCAAGAAGCTCAAGATGTTTATTCAGCAAATATGCCAATATTTATAACCTTTTAAGTCTGTTCAGAAATTCAGCTAATTTTTTATTTCTGGAAGGTTAATGAAAATTATGCTTTGAATTTTCTTCATTTATTCTGCACTTCATTTAGAAAACAAATCTGAAATGCATTAAACATTAAAGTATATAGTACAAAAATATTTAGATTCTAACCACTGTGTAATAAAAGTATGCTTTTTTGTTTTGTTTTTTTTTGTTTTGTTTTTAAACCACAATCCTATCACCCAATTTGAAAGCACCAAATGTTTATAAAATGTCATACACTACTAAAGAAAACATGGAACAGAAGGCTCATGTACTGTATGAATATTTGTGCATATAAAAGCATTTAGATAACTGACTGATGTTTTCATTCTATATACAAAAGCTCTGCTTCTATGTAGATTTGATCAAAATAATATCAAAGAAAGGTATTCTGTGACAAAATCCTTACATGTTTTCAAAATTAAACACTTCTCAGTTATGTTTCATAGTCTGGTTCCTACTTGGTTATCAAACATTAAATGCCCAGCTGTAAAATTTATTAGAATTGAGAGTATATGGTTTAAAAACTATGCTGATTCAAATATTGTACATGATAAAGTAGTTTTAGTCAAATGTTTATGTGTCTACTAGCACCAAATACTTTAGTTCTATTTATGTTTTGCCTGTAAAATTTTAAGTCTTCTATTAGGAAGATGGTGTCAATTTTTATGTGGACATTTTCAGTACGTGCATATATGTTCTTAAAGTAGCTTTACTCTAAAAAGCTATACTCGTGGGATACTCTCCACCTTGGAAGCAATACAATATTTTATGTTAGCTTAATTTGACTGCTAAGTAAAAAAAAAAAAAAAAGAAAAAGAAATACATCTTTCCTGCATCATTATTGTGTTTGAAAATTCATACATTCTTTATCATTTACACTATAAAGTCTGCTCTCTAGAAAATGATCCCTTGAAAGGAACTCTTAACAAAAAACTGTCCCTGCTACTCGGATTCACTTAAAATGATGTCATTATAAATCTTATAAATACTATCCATTCAAGAAATCAGTATAAATTAATATAAACTTCACCATAGTTATTTTCTTAAATAATATTTGTACTGAATCTTTGAAAATTTTATACATTTATGTAAGCATATCTGTTAACTCATTATTTTTGTTTTATTCTGTTAATTTTTTAAATTTGATTTTCTGTAAGAATTTTATTAAGTCCCATATTTATACCATTGTGACCATATGTCTGCAAATTCTCCCATGTCTTCTCCTACTTTATCATAAATGTGTCTTTATAATTATTATTCATGCACACACACATTTACATATGTATACAGACATATATGCAACCAACTGGTTCCGTTTAGTGTTGCTTATATGTGCATGTATTGGGGGCTGATAACTTGGATAACTGTTAGAGGAATCATCACTGGAAAAAAATCCTGATTCTCCTTCTCTTAGCAGATACTGGTTTTCCTATTAAACATTTTTATCTAGAGGTGGGGGCCTTGTGAAATATATCTGACCTATATAGGCATGCTGACTAGTGTTATATACTGTTTTAATTCTAGGTGCTATGACTGTAAATTTAGTTATGATAACAAAATCTTTTTAATTTAATCTTATTTTTTACTTGTTCACTTTACATCGTTCTAACTACTCCCTTCTGGGAAACCCCCTATCACAATTCTTTCTCCATCCCTCCCTACCTTCCCTTCTTCTATGATAACAAAATCTTAAAGATTGTTTAATATCTATGGTTTTGGAAAAGTCACTCAGAAACAGAGACAGGTGGTTTCCAACATAGATCCATCATACAATAAAGAAGGATGCCAGGGACCAGCCTCACCTTGGAGAGAGGTTCTGGGAAAAGTGGTGTCTGAAGTTTCAAAAAGAACAACTTGAAGTCAAATTGTGGATCCGAGCTGATGATCACCTGTGTTCTGTTTGATGTAGCCTTTCCAGTGTGCTTCTCTTTATTTTCTGCCTTCTCTATGAAGATTTCTGTCTATATTCTGCTTGCTTGCTATTCTAAGAGATCTTTCTGTCCATGTCCTGCTTGCATGCTTGCATGTCTCTCTCTCTCTCTCTCTCTCTCTCTCTCTCTCTCTCTCTCTCTCTCTCTGTGTGTGTGTGTGTGTGTGTGTGTGTGTGTGTGTGTCCATGTGAATTGTTCTCTCTCTTTATTCTAAAAAATTATCTGGATAGCTCATGACCTGCAGAACACAAGCCCAGTCTTTTATTTTACATATCAACCCAGTCATTTACTCCAGGTTTCCTCTTGATTAACTTATGAATCAACATCTTGTGAGCCCAGCCTGTTGATTCTTAGGAGACAGCAAGCATACATTTTTTTTTTCTTAATATTGCCAAAGAATTCAGAGATATGTTTGCCTTTGTTAAGCACAGCAGACAAGCTACTTGGGTGGGACTCTGCCTTGCAATTACCATTTCCACCATACCTGAGCCTAACCTTGCTGATCCTGAACTCAGGAATCTTTCTGTCTTTGTAAGCACAAATAAAACAACTTAGCTGGGCAGGATCCCCTGAAATAACTACTTCCTCAATCCCTTTATCTCCTTCCTTATTATCTTTCTGCTAACTTTTTTCCTTTAGATTCATGAAGCTCCCATATAATTCATATTGCATCCTTATTTTTTGCATAGTTGAGAAATTATATATCTTCAAACTCATGTAGTTAGAGCTCTTAAAAGGTATCCTAAAGGTCCCAGTGTTTACCTTTATTGAAGACATAGCCACACCCTGTACTCCTGAACTCATGATGTTTCTAATTACCAAGACATCTTTAAAATTATCAGGAAGGACATTCCGCAGAAGGAAAGAATCCCCTACTTTAATTGGGTCCAGAAAATATGTACATTATTACACAAACATGACTTATGCCCACAGCAGCCATCGACACTCTTGGAGAATCACATCAGGGCCCTGTCCCAGAGGCTGAAACCATGTCACTCTGTCACCACCAGGGCCACAACAGGCTAGGCAGAAGAATAGCTATCTCAGTGGAAGCATATTTGTGTAGCATGCATAAAGACCTGGGGTCAGTCCCCAGACTGCAAGAAAGGTAGAAATAAGGGAAGGGGTATAGGGAAAGTTAAAAGAGAGTAAGAAAGAGGGAGAGAAGATGAAAGAGGGAAGAGGTATTATTCCCAGGGATGGAGCTGAGAGAAACTGAAGGTAAGAAAGAGGAAAGGGAGGGGATGAGATGGCAAGAGAGAGGAACAGACAGACAGAGACAGACAGACAGATAAAGAGTTAATCCCCAGGACCACAAGAAAGAAAGAAAGAAAGAAAGAAAGAAAGAAAGAAAGGAAGGAAGGAAGGAAGGAAGGAAGGAAGGAGGGAAGGAACATAGGATGAGATTTTTAAAAGGAAGTTTGAAGAGAAAGATACAGAAACAGAAAATACACACACACACACACACACACACACACACACACACATTGAGATTAATCTGATACTAAATAGTATTCATTTACTCATTTATTTACTTTTCTATAATCTATCATCTATTATCTATCTACATATCATCTATCATCTATTTGATTTTACATCCTGATTGCAGCTCCCCTCTTCCCTCTCTTTCCAGTCTCATCGTCACATACTCCTTCCCCCACTACCTCCATCCTCCTCCTCAGAGCAGTGGAAGATACCCACCCGCCCATTCATGAGTATACAAGTGAACACAGCAAGTCACGAAAGGACTAAGTGCATCCTCTCCCACTGAGGCCAGGCAAGGCAGCCCAGCTAGGGGAAGGGGATCCAATGGCAGGCAACAGAAACAAAAATAAACCCACTCTAGTTTTAAGGAATCCACATGATGACCAAACTGCAAATGTGTTACAAATGTACAGAGTGCTTATGCCCATCCCATGCATGCTCTTTGATGGTGGTTCAGTCTCTGAGACCCCCCCGCCCATGGACACAGGTTAGTTTACTCTGTAAGTCTTCTTGTGGTGTCCTTGACCCCTCCGACTCCCTCAATCCTTCACCGCCTCCAACTCTTCCACAAGTGTTCCTGAGCTTCTCCTAATGCTTGGCTGTGGGTATCTGCATCTTTTTTCTGTCATTTTCTGGATGAAGCCTCTCAGGAGACAGTTATACTATGTTCCTGTCTGCAAGCATAGCACAGTATCATTTGGGGTCGAAAGTTTTGTGGGTAGTTTGGTGTTCCTCTTCGTCCACTGGAAGTCCTGCATAGATACAGGAGGTGACCACTTCAGTCTCCATAGCCCATAGACTCTCAGAGCCTCTCCTCTCCCTGGTTTCTCTCTAATACCAGAGAAGTTCCCTATTCCCCCAACTCCACACCTGACTCCCGTTCCAGTTCCTCTACAGGTAGACAAAAGCCTGTGATCACTTGTGAATTAGCAGATAGCATCAAATATTTTTGTTAAAACACACATGTATTTTATCCATAAAGGGAAAAGATGGTCATCATGATTTCTCATTTACATAGCTAAGATTGTGTGTATTTTTAAGGCTTATGCCTCAGAGAAAATTTTGTAAAGACCAAAATACCCAGATAATTTCCCTTATAATTCCCTTATAGTTTCCCAATATGATGCAGTGATTTTTTTCTGAATACTGGATTATTCTTGGATATAAAATAGAATAATATTAAATTGCATTCTAATCTTAAAATTTCTGTGTCACTGTTGAAAAAATAATGAGAACGTTAACAAAACACAATGCTGTTTTCTTCTACTTTCCCCAACCAATCTATATATATATATATATATACGTCAGTATTAATATTTGAAAGTTACAATTAGAATAATTTATGTATTTAATTGAGATTAATTAAGTTAAGTACTGTATAAAGATGTTTTTCTACAAAAAATGGACACTTGGACAGCAAACACTATAGGATGCCTCCATAAGGACAGAACAGTTTTTTCAAGCCCATAGGTGAACAATGGAATCAGTACACATTTCAGTGTACTATTCTAAGTCTGAGATGCATACTTCCCCATTAAATCTTTCCTAAGTCTTAGTCAGATGCTATTGGTTGTCTTTGTTTATGAAGACATCAGGGTTCATACAGGATTTAAGAAGTGAATTACTTTAAATTATATATATACAGCTTGTATGTATGTTCTCAGAATTAACCATTTGGTATTTGATAAGCAATTAGTGTGCTCTTCCATGGCAAAATTACTCCTCCCACTCTCTGCATTTCCTGTTGCCTGTAGTTCTCTGTAGTATTGAGGCCACATGGTGTTTCAAATAAAACTATTTTATTTGTTTAGTTCATGTTTACATTGCCATATAGGGGAAAATTTATGTGTATAGCTTGCGACAATACTAGAAGACATAGTCTCATGGAAAACAATCTGATTTTCTGGCTCTTACAATCTTCCTGTTCCCTGACCGTTGTGTTTGGGTGTTGTTTTTTGTAGATGCATTCTTTTGGAGTGGGCTCTAAATTCCTGCATTTTCATTGGTTGTGTTACTTATGCTATAATACAGCTGTAACTGCTGTGTTACTTCTGCTATAATTGTAAATCCATACTATCTACTTTAGTCACAGGATGGACCTGTGGACCACCATGGTCTCCTGTGATTCATTATTAAATGTTTTTTTTATTCCTTCTTTGGGAAAAGTCCCTTAGACTGACATTCTGCTAAATATCATGTATTTAAGTTTCACAGAGTAAGTGTTCCCATAGCCTATTGATACACGGAAATGGGCACTGTGGAAGGCAGATGAAATAGAGAGGTAGTGGATCCACCTAATAGTTGCAAACAGATAAGGTAAACTTATATGACCACAAAGCCTACTTTTATATTTAACATTCACGGGCAGTTAGGCTGATCCTTTGATGATGGGAACATTTTTTAATATGTGTTAAATATTTTGAAGTTTTCGTTTGTGTATTATAGTAATAGTAACTTTGTTTTGTATAATTTCCTCAACTATATTCTAGTCTTGTTATTTTTAAAGACTATGACTTCATTTCTTACCATCATTGTGCCTATGCTGATCAGCTACTGTGTGAATCTTTCATGGTAGTTTTGTTCAGTTTTTAGAATTGTAGAGTAGTTTCAAATTTACATTAGATTTAAGGTTCTGAAGTGTGTTTGCTGTACTGAAGATACCATGCAAGACGAACAGAAATTTTACCCATTAAGAATAAAGCAGTAAAGTGGGACTGGCAAGGTGAGTAAGAACATTGGCGATTGTTCCAGAAAACCTAGGCTCAGTTCCTAGCAGCTTCAAGATAGGTTGCAACCATCTATATAAGTCTATTTCCAGAGGATTGAATATCCTCTTCTTGCCTACATGGGCACTGCACACATGTAATGTCTGTTCCTACATGCAGACAGAACACTTATGCACTTAAAATATGAATGAATAAATCTCAAAAACCAAAAATAATCCATAAAGGTACAAACAAACCTTTGCCTATAGAATGACAGCATTTTTGTGGTTGTCGTCTGTCTGTTTGTTTGTTTATGTTTATTGTCTATTTGTCTTGAAACTCTCTCAGAAATTCACCCCTTCTTTTTTTATTTAGAAGTTTGATTTTTAACCCTGTAATCCAAAAATTTTAAAACTTTAAAATATGTGCAGAACACAAATCTGGACTGTAATGTTTGTCTAACAGTTATTCAACATTTAAATGCAATACAAAGCTAAACCATGGTACAATGTTATACAGAGGCATGAAATAGACATGCAAATCCTACTTTGCTGTTCTGAAAGCCACATGGCCCATACATGATAGGAAATACTTAGCTTATTTGCAGCTAGAGCAAGAATTGTTTGTTGTAAGACTCTTCTAATTAAATGTAATCTGGTTGAGGCAGTTTTGTGTAAATCACGGCTAATTTTAACTTACATGTTTTGAAGTATACTACTTGAATAAACAGGCTTATGTTTTTCCAAGAAGTCAAAACAAAATGTGGATGCAGAATGAGTTGTAAACTAATTTCTGGGAAGCTGTGAATTCAGTGTCTCATAAACAACTCTTTTCTACCCCAAACTTATGCTTTTTGAAGCTGTTTACTTACAACACATTCTCTTATACCCCTATGATCTCTATGATATTCTTTCAGGGATTTTTGTCTCCACATTTCCACCCAGATAATTTTGGTATCAAATCCCTGTTCAGACATCACTTCCTCAAAACTCTGCTTTAATGCTGCCATAACCTCATCTCTCTCAGTCAGGCCTCTGTGCCAGGAACTATAAGTTGTCTGATATATTTTTAAGTTTATGGTCCCATCAGTTACATCAGACTTTCATTGACCAATGTGGTATCCCCACATGCAAAGATATAAGCTCAAGTCAAACACTATGGAAAACCACATTGACTGGTTAGCCTTTCTTTAGTTCACATGTTCACAATAGCCATGGATGAACAGCGCTCACTATTTATATCTGTGCAGATATGGAATGTTTCCATCAGTGTTCAACCTCAAGTTGTTCAAATCAATTGCCAATGGTGCACTGAGATCTCTTACTGATAACCATCAACCTCCTCTTCTGGAGTAGTTGATGATATACAAAGGGGAGGAACAGATGAGTAAGGAAAAGGGAAGGAAGCCAATATGGCCATGCTCATGCCATATGCAACGGAACCGGAGATGATTTGTGTTTCTTGAGCCATAGTCTACAATTTCTCAAGGAAGATGAGGGGATCTGTATTTAGAATATAAACCAATTATTTTCTCAAATGATCTATTTAAAAATGAAATAGGTCTTTTCATTAGAAATTGAGTTTGGGCTCTAAATCATTTAGAAGTCTGTACTTACCTGTCAGGAGTCCAACTTAGCTGGGTAATTGTTGCAACAAGAACAGAATAATTGAGAGTCATTCATTCTCCTTGATAATACTGGAGAAGGTTCATCAAACTTTTGTGAAAGTTTGAGTATCTGTCACCTGCCATACCTAACTGTCAGCAAGATGTAAACTGTGCTTGAGAATATGAAAAATGTATGTGTTATCTTTCTCTGAGATAGCATTTACTAAAACCAACCTAGTTCTAAAATATTCTATTATACTTAAGAACTGAAGATAGAAACCTGAGTCTGAGATTCCATAACTGCCAGGGACCAAGCAGTTGTCTCAAATACAAATCATAATTAAGAAAATGAAGTCATATCAGATTTAAGAATCATTGATTGGAGACAGATAAGAAATAAATGATGCTAAGTTTCGTGACATTTGCCATCTCATCAACTGCCTCAACTGTATGAAAGCTTTGTGCATAAAGAGTATTCTGTACCAACAAATGTTACAAGACCTGATATTTTTAAAAGCCTTTCTTCTAACTGCTTAGTGAAAGCCCCACAAACTGATCATTTCTAAAACAATAATAGTTTCAGTTTTCTTTTTGCATCTTTACTCATTATTTTCAAAATCTGCATGGTTCTAGCTGAGGAATCACATCACAGACTAAGGAACATTAAAAACAAGCTAACGAACAATAGGTATTTTTAAGATTCAAGCTCTTTGTAGCACTGGAGAAGAGAATATAATATACTTCCCTGTGTATTAAATTGAATGCACTTTGGGATTTCACATTTTCTTTGTTGGGGGAGTTCTTTACTTTCTATTGTTTAGGAAGACTTTTGTGATATAGGAGCCTGAAAAGGGTAAAGTCTTCAGAGGAAAACCAGAGAAAGATCTTATGTGAGGGAGAAAGAAAATATGTATAGTGCTATTCACATATAATCCAACAGGCATGGGATGGAGGTTAGAAAATCCAGACTTTAAGACCAGTCTTGGCTACTCAGAGAGTTTTAGGGTACTCAGAAATAGAGTGTCTTCCTGTCAAAAATATAAAAGCCCATCAAGAAAGAAACAAGTGAGACTGGGGATTGCCGCAGACCTCAAATCTAGTTGAGGAAGTTTGTTAGCTTCAATGAACAATGCAGGGCAAGCTTCTTCATCAGAGTTTGTTGAATTACGTGCTATGAAAGTGCTGTGCCACTTTTTATTGTACTCTTTGTTTTGCCTTCTTTGTATGATAAAAATTCTCATATACTACACTAAATTTAGTCTAAAAGTAATTTATTAAATAACAAATACAAGAGAAAATGGATCAAAAGGTAGAGACCCTTACAAGGCGAATGCAAAAAAACACTTAAAGAAATTCAGGAGAATATGGGTCAAACAATGGAAGCCAATAAGGAGGAAACACAAAAATCAAAGAAATACAAGAGAACGTGGGCCAACAAGTAGAAGTTATAAAAGAGGAAACACAAAATCCCTTAAAGAATTACATGAAAACACAAAGAAGCAAACGAAAGATCTGAGCAAAACCATCCATGATCTAAAAATAGAAGTAGAAACAACTAAGAAATCACAAAGGGAGTCAACTTTGGAGGTAGAAAACCTTGGGAAGAAATCAAGGGCCATAGATGCAAATATCAACAATAGAAAATAAGAGATAGAAGAAAGAATCTCAGATGCCAAAGATACCATAGGAACCATCGATTCAACAGTCAAAGAAAATGCTAAATGCAAAAAGCTTGTAACCCAAAACATCCAGGAAATCCAAGACACAATGAGAAGACCAAACCTAAGGATTATAGATATAGATGAGAGTGAAGATTTACAATTTAAAGGGCCAGCAAATATCTTCTACAAAATTATGGAAGAAAACTTCCCCAACCGAAAGAGAGAGATGCCCATGAATATATAAGAAGCCTATAGAACTCCAAACAGACTGAACCAGAAAAGAAATACCTCCTGTCACATAATAATCAAAACCCCAAATGTACTAAACAAAGAAAGAATATTAAGGGCAGTAAGAGAAAAAGGCCAAGTAACATATAAAGGAAGACCTATTAGAATCACACCAGACTTCTCACCTGAGACCATGAAAGCTACAAGATCCTGGGCAGATATCATTCAGACTTTAAG
The DNA here is from genome assembly GCA_964023405.1 of Apodemus agrarius. Taxonomy (NCBI): domain Eukaryota; kingdom Metazoa; phylum Chordata; class Mammalia; order Rodentia; family Muridae; genus Apodemus; species Apodemus agrarius. Next base: position 62,418,709 of record OZ030021.1, on the reverse strand, counting down.
AGAACACAAATTTCAGCCAAAACTACTATACCCAACAAAACTCTCAATCACCATAGATGGAGAAACCAAGGTATTCCATCACAAAACCAAATTTGCACGATATATTTCCGCAAACCAAGCCCTACAAAGGATCATAGGGGGAAAACACCAACACAAAGAGCGAAATTACACCCATGAAGACGCAAGATAAAAGCCTCCTCTCGTCAAATCCAAGAGAAGATAACCCTTCAAATATAAAAATAATTTCAAAAATGTCAAGAGGTAATAATTACTATTTCTTAATATCTCTTAACATCAATGGACTCAATTCCCCAATAAAAAGACATAGACTAACAAACTGGATACAGAAACAGGACCCTACATTTTGCTGCATACAGGAAACACATCTCAATGTCAAAGACAAACATTATCTTAGAGTAAAAGGCTGGAAGACAATTTTACAAGCAAATGGTCTCAGGAAACAAGCGAGAGTAGCCATTCTAATATCAGATAAAATTGACTTTCAACCTAAAATTATCAAAAGAGACCCAGAAGGTCACTTCTTGCTGGTCAATGGGAAAATCCACCAAGAAGATCTCTCAATACTGAACATCTATGCTCCAAATGCAAGGGCACCCTCATTCGTAAAAGAAACTTTATTAAAGCTTAAACCACATATTGCACCTAATACAATAATTGTGGACGATCATATAATTGGTCACAAGAAAGATGTCAACAAATACAAGAAGATCGAACTACTCCCATCCCTCTTATCTCATCACTATGGAGTAAGAGTGGTCTTCAATAGCAACAAAAGGGACAGAAAGCCTATATACACATGGAAACTGAACAATTCTCTACTCAATGACACCTTAGTCAAGGAAGAAATAAAGAAAAAAATCAAAGACTTCTTAGAATTTTATGAAAATGAAGGTACAACCTACCTAAATCTATGGGACACAATGAAGGCAGTGCTAAGAGGAAAACTCATAGCCCTGAGTGCCTCCAAAAGAAACTGGAGAGAGCATACGCTAGCAGCTTAACAGCACACCTGAAACTCCTGGAACAAAAAGAAGCTAATTCACCCAGGAGGAGTAGAAGACAGGAAATCATCAAACTAAGGGCTGAAATCAATCAAGTAGAAACAAAGAGAACCATACAAAGAATCAACAAAACCAAGAGCTGGTTCTTTGAGAAAAACAGCAAGATAGATAAACCCTTAGCCAGACTAACCAAAGGACACAGAGACAGTATACAAATTAACAAAATTAGAAATGAAAAGGGAGACATAACAACAGAAACTGAGGAAATTCAAAAAAATCATCAGATCCTACTACAAAAGCCTATACTCAACAAAACTGGAGAATCTGGAGGAAATGGACAATTTCTTAAACTGATACCAAATACCAAAATTAAATCAGGATCAATTAGATCAGCTAAACAACCCCATAACCCTGAGAGAAATAGAAGGGGCTATAGAAAGTCTCTCAACCAAAAAAAGTACGGGACCAGATGGTTTTATTGCAGAATTCTGTCAGAACTTCAAAGAAGACCTAACACCAATACTCTTCAAACTATTCCGCAAAATAGAAACAGAAGGAACACTGCCCAACTTGTTCATCAAAGCCACAATAATGCTGATACCAAAAGCACACAAAGATCCTACAAAGAAAGAGAACTACAGGCCAATTTCCCTTATAAATATTGATGCAAAAATACTAAATAAAATTCTTGCCAAGCGAATCCAAGAGCACATCAAAACGATCATTCACCATGATCAAGTAGGCTTCATTCCAGGGATGCAGGGATGGATCAATATACAGAAATCCATCAATGTAATCCACTACATAAACAAACTAAAAGAAAAAAAACCACATGGTCATCTCATTAGATGCTGAAAAAGCATTTGACAAAATTCAGCATCCTTTCATGCTAAAAGTCCTGGTAAGAACAGGAATTCAAGGCCCATACCTAAATATAGTAAAAGCAATATACAGCAAACCAGTAGCCAACATCAAAATAAATGGAGAGAAAATTGAAGCAATTCCACTAAAATCAGGGACTAGACAAGGCTGCCCTCTCTCTCCATATCTTTTCAATATAGTACTTGAAGTTCTAGCAAGAGCAATTAGACAACATAAGGAAGTTAAAGGGATACAAATTGGAGAGGAAGAAGTCCAACTATCACTATTTGTAGATGACATGATAGTATACTTAAGTGACCCAAAAAGCTCCACCAGAGAACTCCTATAACTGATAAACAACTTCAGCAAAATAGCTCGTTATAAAATCAACTCAAGCAAATCAGTAGCCTTCCTGTACTCAAAGGACAAGCAGGCTAAGAAAGAAGTTAGGGAAATAACACCCTTCACAATAGCCACAAGCAATATAAAGTATCTTGGCAAGACTCTAACCAAACAAGTGAAAGATCTGTATGACAGGAACTTCAAGTCCTTGAAGAAAGAAATTGAAGAAGACCCCAGGAAATGGAAAAATATTTCATGCTCTTGGATTGGGAGGATCAATATAGTAAAAATGGCCATCTTGCCAAAAGCATTCTACAGATTCAATGCAATCTGCATCAAAATCCAAAATAAATTCTTCATAGAGCTAGAAAGAGCAATTCTCAAATTCATCTGGAATAACAAAAACCCCAGGATAGCTAAAACTATTCTCAACAATAAAAGGACTTCTTTGGGAATCAATATCCTTGACCTCAAGCAGTACTACAGAGCAATTGTGTTAAAAGCTGCATGATATTGGTACAGCAACAGGCAAGTAGATCAGTGGAATAGAATTGAAGACCCAGAAATGAACCCATGGAATTATGGTCACTTGATCTTTGATAAAGGAGCTACAACCATCCAGTGGAAAAAAGTTAGCATTTTCAACAAATGGTGCTGATTCAACTGGTCAACATGCAGAAGAATGCGAATTGACCCACTCTTATCTCCTTGTACTAAGATCAACTCCAAGTGGATCAAGGACCTCCACATAAAACAAGAAACACTGAAACTAATAGAAAAGAAACTGGGGAAGACCCTGGAGGACATGGGCACAGGGGGAAAGTTCCTGAACAGAACACCAATAGCTTATGCCCTAAGATCAAGAATTGACAAATGGGACCTCATAAAATTACAAAGTTTCTGTAAGGCAAAGGACATGGTCAGAAGGACAAAACAGCCATCAACAAATTGGGAAAAGATCTTCTCTGACCCTACATTCGACAGGGGGCTAATTTCCAATATATACAAAGAACTCAAGAAGTTAGACCACAAAGAACCAAATAACCCTATCAAAAAATGGGGTACAGAGCTAAACAAAGAATTCTCACCAGAAGAAATTCGGATGACTGAGAAATACCTTAAGAGATGTTCAACATCATTAGCCATCAGGGAAATACAAATAAAAACAACCCTGAGATTCCACCTCATACCCGTCAGAATGGCTAAGATTAAAAACTCAAGAGACAACAGGTGCTGGCGAGGATGTGGAGAAAGAGGAACACTCCTATACTGTTAGTGGGCCTGCAAGATGGTACAACTGCTCTGGAAATCAGTCTGGTGGTTCCTCAGAAAATTGGGCATGACACTTCCAGAGGACCCTGTCATACCACTCCTGGGCATATTCCCGGAGGATTCCCCTGCATGCAGTAAAGACACATGCTCCACTATGTTCATAGCAGCCTTATTTATAATAACCAGAAGTTGGAAGGAGCCCAGATGTCCCTCAAAGGAAGAATGGATACAGAAAATGTGGTATATTTATACAATGGAATACTACTCAGCAATTAAAAATAATGATTCATGCAATTTATAGGCAAATGGTGGGATCTGGAAATTATCATCCTAAGTGAGTTAACCCAATCAAAAAGAATACACATGAAATGCAATCACTGATAAGTGGATATTAATGAGCCCAGAAGCCCTAAATACTCAAGGCACAATTAGCAAGTCAAATGATTCCCAAAAGAAGAAAGGAGAGGACCCTGGGCCTGTAAAGATTGGATCCAGTTTTGTAGGAGAGTACCAGAACAGAACAGAGAAATGGTGGGGTGGTGATTGGGGAATAGGCAGGGGGGGGGAAGAGGACTTATGGGACATATGGTGAGGGGGGAACTGGGAAAGGGGAAAGCCTTCGGAATGTAAACAAAGAATATAGAAAATAAAAATAAATAAATTAATTAATATTTTAAGTGCTGAACTATGTCATCCCAAAATGTTGCAATTTAAAACTCCTACTTCCCCATATATAAAATGATAATATATATAATTACTATGCAGAAATAAGTCCTTGCAGATTTAGATAGCTGAGGTCACAATTGAGCTCCGTGGACCTATCAGAATACACAGAGATAACACTTTTCGGTGTTATCAGCTTCTGCAGATATCATTATGTGAGAATTCAGAGCTCTTAAACCTAGATGAAACCCATCTCTTTTAAGATATATAGCTTGCAGAGGTTAGAGATGACAAACCTAGAAGGCAAACATAATTCCCAATATTACTTGACAAGTTCATTTCCATATGTTGAAGAATAACAGTAGAAGATGAGTAACTTCAGGTCATAGGTAAGGATTGAATCCACTGTTCCATTATAACTTGTTTGGTAATTCCAAATGGCTTAAGAAATGAGCAAGAATTTCTTGAAATTATTAGCAAAAGTTGATGTTTGTGTATGTAAAATTTTCTGAGACCAAAGATTGATAGATTTTATTAGTCTTTCCAAGGAAGTCCTAGACACTCTTTCTTTTAACATCAAGAATTTAGAAATACTGTGATTGGAATGATATAGCTGAATTTATCTTCCTAATCGCCCTAAATCAAATGAAGAGAAAACTATTTATGACACTTTCATAAACATGCACTTTAATTGTTTAGCCTAGAATTGGATTGCATTTTGCATTTGAACCATTATAGTTATCCTTGGGTATAACTTCCAGAAACCATTAATTCTACCGTTAATCCACTAATTAATTTTTCTAGCTATGACAAAAATTACATAAAATGTTTGGTTCTGTTTTTTGATGTTTTCTTCTTTCATTTCTAGAAGCAAAAACATATAATATATTATATCTCAAACAATGAATTGTATCAATGGAAGATCCAGGAAAGCGCCTTTTTCCTTGCTGAGTTTTCCTCAGTTTCTTATTTCGCCCTGTAGAATTTTTAACCTAAGTATGTCCCGATGAGAAGCTAATCTGGCACCCATGTAGGTGATTCTGAAAGTTTTCTGCAGTTTATTAACTTCCTTTATCTATCAACTACATTTGATAGACTAAAAACAGTATTGACACAAGACATACTGCCTGTCACTGTTTTATTCCTTTTAAATAAACACTTCTAAATTCATTCACTTTATTTTTAAAACTCTGGTATCCAAATAGAGAAGTAAGTGATTATACTTTTCTGGTATATGCCTCTTTTATCATTAATACTTACTATTCAGTAAGGAGGAATTAAATCATGGAACAGCTAAAAATGTTCCTCTAGCAATGTACAAATACCTTAAGATACGTAAAATTCAACTCCATTTCCAGGCATAAGGCTTCTAGATTATGGTTTTGGAAAAGGTGTTTTCAAAGCAACAGGAAGGAGCCCTGGTACAATGATGTCTGGGTTTCTCTACTGAAACAAGTAATTCTCTTTGCTAAGATGGCAGTGACACTGTAACAAGGGTCCTCTCATCTCAGAGAGGACTGATGACAAACCAAAGTAAAGATACCTGTAGTACAACCAATTTAAGCTTCTCCCTGATTATCTTACAAATAAATGAGACTCAGTATGGTTGTTTTATTTGGTTTTGACAATTATTGGGATAGAGAACCCCTACTCTACTCTTCTAACTGCTGACCTGGCTACCTCCCAGTGGTGCAACCCCAGATATTTGCTGTTTTTCTTGGCCATGTGCTCATCACCCATCTCCCTTCATGGAAGCTTCCTTCTTGCCTCTCATTCTTATTTCTCCCCTTGGTCTCCCCTCCACCAACCAAATCACACTCCAAGCCCACCAACCACTAATCCCTCTAGTAATTGGCTGTAGCAAATTTTATTTAATCAATAGTTTTAAATCAAGGAAGATGGTTGGCACAACAAAAGCTTGTAAACATAAGTCATTAGTAGGCCTAGGCCTTTGGGTATAGTATGTAGCATTACAATACACAGCAGTAGACTAAACCTCCACATACAGCATCAGACCCAACTTTTTGAACCACTAAGATTATTGTGACTTCTTACAAGAGTGTTTTAATGGGTCACTTTCAGGACCATAAAGAGCTCAAAGACAGCTGTATCACTAAAAGCATACCTCAGCAAGGGAGATGACTCAAAACAGGACAAAACTAAACAACAACTATAAAAAATAAAACCAAACCAAACAAACAAACAAACAAAAACAATAGGAAAAAGCCAATACCACCACCACTACCACCACAACCACCACCACGACCACCACCCCCACTACCACCACCACCACCACCACCAAAACCCCATAGGAAATCTGGAATTTTCTACATGGCTTGCAGACACCTCAACAAATGGACCTCTTTCATCTCCTCAGTTCTCACTGTGTATACAGTTTTGTAGATGGAGTGAACTCATATATCTGATAAAGTTTGTAGGACTTTCTGCGGATTTGAGGTTTACTTCTGACTGTTAAGGAGCTTGTTTCCTTCTATTTTAGATCTTCCTGAGTCTTAAGGGCCTTCCCTCCAGGATGGAATGTTTAAACTGGAAAATTCTACACAACACATGAAACATTAAACTTTGGATTAAAAATGCTTTTGTTACAAAATCAGTTGACTTAGAGTTATGAGTACCATAATTATGAATTATGAATTTCATTCTGCCTGACTCCTTTTATTATTAAGGTAGCAAGGCTCTCCCACCCTGATAGATATAGGTAAAATGACCAGGAATACACACAATGTGTGAATATTTCAGAATGGATACTGAATACTATTCGACTGTGGATGACTTTGTAAAGAAACCAGTTCCTGATAAAACTTTATGTACTGTCATTATAATGATACACTTTTACTTTGAAAATAAACAGTAAAGATACTTTAAAAACATTTGTTTTTAAAGTGGCTTTAGCCTTGAAAGGTAAAATGGAAGCAGTTTGGACCACGGAGCAGTTTTACACCTGATAAATTTCCAGAAACAATGAAAGGCTCACTACTGATATCTGTGCTCGCACCTGGTCTTTAGAAATGCCAGAAATGGGCATGGTCAAGTTTCTTTGAGTTTCTTTCTTTTTTAAGTTATGGACACCAAGGGCAGCTGCCTGTCAAGGCTTCTCGACATGAAAAGGAAACTCTGCTTTCAAGAAATGTTTTGTGTTTTATAAGATACAAGAGAGATACAACTTGGAAGAAATAGTACTGATAGTGTGCAGTAAACTAACCTCTATGACCTGCTTCTAAGTTGGAAAGAGGTTGCTGTCCTAGATGCAGGTATAAAAGCCATTGTGAATTGTGTAGTATAGCATCCTCTACACTCTACAGCCTGGCTTCTCAATGGTCTGATCTTGAATAACTAATGAAAATGCCTAATAAGTAAATGTCCATTAATTAAATAATGGGTTATTGAATGAAAATGATTGAGCACATGATTGAAAATGCTGTTAAGAGAGTCCTTCCTCTTGGATCAACAATACATACTGAGCCTAATTACATGACTCTAAAATCACAGATGGAGGCCATGGATCTGAGGAGAAGGAGTTTTCCATGAACCATATCAACAAAGATGCACAGGCCAGGTGCTTCCTCACCCATCAACTCTGTTCATCTGCTATGGGTCCTTAGTGGTTGGTCATTAGTTCTTCTTATTACTACTAATAAAATCTCTATAGGAGTTGGAGAGAAAATACACTTTTATGAAAGAAAGGTTGGAGTTCAGACCCTAGTTTATGGGTTAGCGGTAGGGAGAAAGATTATTTTCTCTTTTATTTATGTTTTCAGAAAACTTTTAGAAGATTCCTGTACAAAAACAAATCCATAAGAATAATGTCACACAGATATAGTACTTTAATATTTACTTCTCACTAAAGCATTCATGATTTATTGGTATTTGTATTTAACCTCATCAGTATACAGCTTCATTCAGGGCAAAGTGTTTTGGTACAAATTTTATTTCATATACACATATGCATCTATCTACAAACTTTTTAAAAATATTTTAAAATATGTTTGACATTTTTAAGGGCTGGCTTTAGAGTCTATCCTGTAATTGCTGTAGTCTGTGAAGCCCTTAAGAATGATCATCTAGATTTAATATCCATTTTATATAAGCATTTTAAGAGATTTCTAAACTTGTGTGGTTCTCTGTAATTTAAACCTACATTAAAAGAAAATCAATTTATATGAGATATCAGTTTGTTAATCTTTTATAAGAAGTACGTGTGTGAGTGGGTGTTTTCTCATAAATGTTATAGGGTTGAGTTTTTGAAATAGCACATGATTTATTATTATTATTATTTACAAAATGTATAAGTAGTTTCTTTGGGTAAGAAAATTATCTCATTATAAATCCTTTCCAATTACAGAAGAGAAAAATACATTTTATGTTGGACTTGTATACCCTCTATGTAGCTATCTTTCTAATTTATAGACTATAAGGTATAATGTAAGGTAGTCTGTTTTGTGATAAGCTTTTATATCATGCCATTTGCACTCATCATATAAGGTCTCATAAACCTTCATCACATAAAGTGAATGAACATCACTGTGCTCTTGGGGCCACATACCTGCATACACATAATGTATGTCATTCAGACAGCAAGTGTGAGAACCTTGTCAGAAACAGCAGGCCAACTCCCTGCAACCCAGAATGGGGGCTCAAAGTTGAATTGGAACTTTTTATTCTGCTGAGGACTGCCTGGGAGAGGATAAGGCCTAAACAGGACCACCCAGCCTAAGGTGAGGCCAGAGAGGAAAGTGACTGCACAAAAAAGACAATGCCAGGAAATACCACTAATATCTTAAGGTGGGCAGGACAGGACCAAATGGCAGAGACAAAGTCCTCATTCGATTTGACCAATAATTTTAATTGTTGCTCAGGGTAACTAATCATTGTCATCCAACTCAGGCGACCACTGAATTCCCCACCAAAATGTTCATAAAAAGGTTGTGCTTTGTGAGCTCGGGGTCTCCTCTTGCATGTGTGCTGAGGGACCCCAGTGTACATTGGAACAATAAACCTCTTGCAGATTGCAGCGATTCAAGTCTCTCTGGCCTTATTGAGTGGGGGTCTTCCGATGGACTCTTACACAAGCAAAGACAGACATCATGCCACCATGTAAACATAGCTGTTTATATTAATTTCATTAGTCCCCATGAGCTTGTCAGTTCTGGTGAGAAGTAGAATCACCGGTGACTGTCTTGAATCCCATCAGTAAGTATCAGGCTACTAAACCACTTTCATGAGGACATGAGGAGGTCACCTTGTGCTCCATGTATTCCACTCCCTGAAAAAGAATACAGCTATGGATATTTAAGAGATTGCTTATAATTTATGTTGGCCCAATAGAGGTACTGTGTCAAAGACTGGATTTATTAGTCATTACAGGTTGATTTAAGGTAGATGATAGCTTGGTCGACTGAAAAGTCAAGGAGATTTCAAAATAAATAAAAATAAATGAATGTAAAGGCCTGAATAGAATGAAAGAACTAATTAAATTACAAGCACTCTAAAGCTTCGTACATAGAACAAAATTAGGTGCATCTGGCATATGGAACTTAAATATCAATTCTTCATTGGAAAAGCATTGCGGTTGGATTATAATGGTACATGGTAATTCAAGGAGATGTAGTTTCTTATAGAGAAACCCAAGATGACAATGATAAATTTTGTAAAAAATTCATTGTAACTTTGGATGTGTCAGCCAATTAAACAAGTAATCAAAGCACAGACAGAATTAATTCCCTTTGAATTGCCAGCTCGACGGAGAACCCCATAGCTTGGCAAATGCAGACAACCTGCAGAGAAGTCCTTCAAATATATTGTCTGGAACTAAGTAAGAGCTGAGGTGGCAACTGTGTTTACAAGGGAAAGGAACCCAATTTGAAATAAAATTCAGTCATTAAGTTTTAAGTACAATATTTTTAGAGTCAGAGTCAAATTGTGGGATTGGGAATGGAAACTACATCTCCTACCTTTTTCAGTGTCTATACATAAATACACATGCATGCAGTAACATGAAAACACACAGGCACACAGGCACACACATAAACATATATGAACGAACTCGCACACAAAGTGTACCGTCTTTTCCCCTCAAAGGCAAAACTTAATATGAATATCAGCAAGAAGTACCCCGTGATACATAATAGCAAATGCTGGGAAATTTGTTCAGCTGGATGGCTTGCCACTAAAAAATCTTTCCCAATCAGCTCTCTGATTAAACATCGTCTTTAGTCAAGTCAAATGATAGTGATTTAAACAAGCAGATTCTCAGATATGGAGTGATGAATTGGGCTAAGTTTACCTAAAACTACTTCTTGTAAAATGAAAGAGGTTTAATAATTTCCATATTAAACATTTTCAATAACATTATAATTTATGCAGTGCTATTAAAGAATGCTTAGAGATTGAATCTGTAGATTTTTTGACAGTTCTCAGATGAGAAAGTTAGTTAAAATGATGAAATATTAAAACTTCAGTAATAGGTTTTGAATTCTATGGCCAAAATTCTCTGCTAATAGGATTTCTCAAGAGACTTAGACTACATTTTTATACATAGCCAACACTTCACTGTGCTAAGGTATTTTGATGAGTAGGAACCGTGATTACCATCGATCATTAGTATCTATTTTCTTTAATTACACTTCGGTTGATATCTCACTAATTTCTACTTAATTTAGTTCCAAAGAAGTTGTTGGAAACCAAAATCTTCACACTTTCATTGCTCTAGGATATAGGACTTTCTAGTAACATTTATCTTGGCTCAAAAAAAATTGTCCTCTACGAAGACAATAATACAAATTCCTTCTGTCTAACAAATGCTTGTACTGTAAAACTTTTCAGTTGCAAGCTAATTCTTGGAATTTCTACATCAATGTTCACTTAATTAATAATCAGCTTGTTATGTAAGTATCAAATATCTTTATCTGTGAACACCTTGTAAAGTTAATCAGTTTGATAACATTGTCCACTTTTATGCAATATACAATTATATCCCAATGAGTGCTTAAAAAAGTAAATGGATGGATAAATGTATTATTCAGGTAATAGTTCATAATAGTAAGCCTTAAATGTATAATAAACATCTTAAGTTATTTTAGCATTAAAACTTACAATTTTATATGTCTACTGTATGGAATAAATAGTATTGATGCTGCATTAAAGAATAGATTACAAAGAGTTTACACATGCAGAAACAATAACAGATGTCATGTTTCTGAAACTTCTGTATGTGAAAACTCACATCCTGTATCCCTAGCTACAACATTTTGAATACATTAACTGTGGAAGAACAGTTCATTCAACAAACTCTGGAAGAAGAACTCTGAACATGTAGGGTGGGATAATAGATCTAGAATACAATAAACAAACCCAGCCACTCCCATCCAACTCTGTATCCTCCTCACCTTATACTGTCATTTTACGATATTTGTGGGTGCTGGGAAGAATTAGTTGTGTTGAAAACTAGGTATATATTGAAACGTGATTTTTTTACTTATTTAGAACTTTGAAATGTGATTTTTTACTTATTTAGATCTTTGTGGTAAAAGAAAAAACAGAGGAAACCCAAAGATATTCTACAAATTTGTTTCTCTTATTCTGTAATGTTTTAAACCTATTTTTCAAATAATGAAGGATATAATGTAATGAAAAGGGAGGATTCATCTCTAAGCTCTAGAATCCTTAAAAAATACATCAAATCATACCTGATATTACTTCTAGATGCTTGGAGTTGACTGCAGGTGTAATAGAGTTTATGAATTATGTACATGGTCTACTCTTTTTGTCAATCATGACAATGTGAAAATAGTAATAGTCTTCCCAGGTAAGGGTAAAAAAAAGGAAAGAAACAAGTTTCAGATAAAAATTTTTGGAATTTTGAATTCAGGTTTTAAAACAAGGCAACATTTTTATTTTAGATGTTTGAACTTTGTATCTATGCATATTCTTCCAACTGTCTAGATCAGAGATAGAGGAGAAGGCTGCATGTTGATCGCAGCTATCTACAGCCAAATGTTATGCAATTAGCAAGATCAGCAATTAAAAAGTATGACATTAGGCCGGGCAGTGGTGGTGCACGCCTGTAATCCCAGCAATTGGGAGGCAGAGGCAGGTGGATTTCTGAGTTCAAGGGCAGCCTGATCTACAAAGTGAGTTCCAGGAGAGCCCTAACTACACAGAGAAACCCTGTCTTGCATGATAAAAAAAAAGTATGACATTTAATGGTATGGACAGAAGTTTCTGCTTTGATATTGGGAACTTTTAAAAATCACCACTGAAAAAGTTCTGAACCCCATGTCCTATTTTAGCTTCCTAATAATTTATATGCATGTTAGCCCAAATTGTGCTGTGTTGACTCTGAAACATCATCATTGTCACTGATCTGATCCTGTCCTGAACTTTTGTCAGGGAGCCCCCAGAGTGACTGCACTAGGTAGATGCAATAAAGCAGCAGGAGATAGGCTGGGAAGCACATGGACAGATGTTATTAAAATCAAATCTATAAAATATTACTACTTTAAATTCATTCAAAATTGATTAGACCCACTCCTGTGATCTTGCCTCATACTGGTTTTGTTGAGCTAAGTTAATGTTGCAATTAATCTTCACAAAAATCTAATTTATTCCCAAGATTCTGTCATGCCATGATCTGTTTGTATAAATCTGAGACAAAATACCTTGTCTAATTTGATCTGTAGACATGACTGCAAAGAATGAGCTTATATTGCTTTGTTTCTAAAGTGATATAATTAGGATGCTCATGTTTCTCTAATTAATCTAATCTCAACTTGCTTTGGCTATTAGATAGCCTAAAAGAATATAATGAATTGTTGTTTTCATCTAGTTCATTAGTCAAGGGAATTAATTTTGCCAAATTTAAAACATACCCAATATTTGTATTTGCATTTCTAAATTTCAATCCAAGGCCTATTTTTCAAATATTGTCATCACTTATTAAATAGAATTAATTCCATTAGCTACTTTAATAATGTTTAAAGAATATTATATAATAATGAATAATGTATTATATAATTATATATGCTTATTAATTGGTAATATATATTAAATGTATTCAATATTCCTTGTTTTCTAGTTGATATGTTTGCTGTTGGGTAAATTGTATTTAGTGCAACTCATTAAATAGTTGATTGAAATATTATATATATATATACCATATGTATATATAATATGTAATATATATGTATATACATATATATATGACCCAAATTATTATAAATTTATCCTATAGCATAACATTGGACATTGGAAAGTTCATGAAGTTTCAGCGCTCTATAAAAACTCCAGTCAACTGAGCAAAACCTTAGATCTTCTTCCCCAGGGAAGAGCACACACCCCAATTGACTGTCCCTCTCCAAATATTCAGTACTGAAAGTATATACACAAAAACATTAGACTCTATAGGTTATATTTAGGAACATATATTCATATAAATATACATATATACATGCAATATCAATTAGTGAAAGAGAAGGCCATTTATTTGACGATGAGTTGGTAGACGTATATGGGAGAGTTTGCAAGTGGGTCTCAACCTTTGTAATACTATAACCCTTTAATTCAGTTCTTCATGTTGTGATGATCCCCCAACCATAAAATTATTTTCATTGCTACTTCAATTAATAATGTAACCATCTGTGTTTTTCAAATTGTCTAAGGTGACTCTGTGAAAGGGTCATTCCTTCGCAAAGGAATGATAGCCCACATCTTGAGAACTGCTTGTTTGGAGAGTGAAAAGCAATGAAAACATATGGCAATTAACTGATAAGCTCAAAACCAAATGAGCAGGCCCTAAATGAGTATAAAATAGAGAGGTTTGATAGCCAGGTTTTTAAAACTATATCATCAGTTATCCCAGCTTATGGTTAGCTTTTGTAAATAAAGAATATTTTTTAAACTAAATTTTATTAGGACACACTGTAAAAATCAAGGGATTAGACATACAGCTCAGATGCTGATCATTTGCTGCTCTTGTCAAGGACCAGAATTCTGTTTCCAGCACCTCCATCAGGAGGCTCAGAGTCAACTGTAAGTCAGGGTCCAGGGAATTAAATATTTTCTCCTGCCCCATATATGCACTCATGCTCATGTGATATCCACATGTTTTAAAAGAAAATATATCTTAAAAATAACAAAAGTAGACAGCCAGGAACAGAAAAACCCTGTTTCGAAAAAAAAAAAAAAACAAAAACAAAACAACAACAACAAAAAAAACCATAACAAAAGTAAGAAAAAATATTAATATTAGTTTTTAAGTGAAGTGTTATTTAACACAATTATTATATTAATATATAATATTATATAGCCCATTGTGTCTAAAATAAAATTATTGGCTCATAGTAATATTAAATACACATCATGTATTAAAATGCTAGTGAAGCTACTCTAAAAATATCATAAAGTATATTAATAAATACTTAGAGTAAATCAGTTATCAGAGTCAACAAATGGTTGTGAATTCTTATAGCATGTATTGATTTTACAATTTTTGATCATGAAACAGGCATAGGTGCTCATGCTTTTAATCCCAGCACTACTGGGACAGAGTCAGGAGGACCTTTGTGAGTTTGAGGCCAGCCTGGCATTTTTATAAAAAGTGAGTTCCAGAATAGAAAAAATAATTATTTTTCCAAATAAGCAGTTACAAATGTTAAATTTTATATAAAGAGTTAAAATTCTTTCAAACTGCATATAATTAAATGGCTAATATTTGAATATTACTTTTTATTTCATTAAAACTTTTAAAATATTTAGTTAAAATTAAATTCTCTTAAAGAAAATTTTCAACATTTTATCACTTTATTAGTTACAAGACTTTTAAGAAATGCAATTTCTTCTCCATAATTTTTAGCTTGCAATACGTTTCGATCACTTCAATTTTAAAAAAAAGAAAACAGCATTTTCAAATGGGAAAAGGTGACTTGGCAGGGAAGAATGCTTCTCACATTTTAGAGTTCGCAAGTATCCACAAGGCCAATAGAAGCACCTGTAATTCCACTTCCAAGTGATTTTTTTATGGCCTATGTGGGTTCCTATGTGTACATTATGTATATATACTTATATGTGTATCTATGTGTATATATGTATGTCTACGTGTATATATGCTTATACACATAAACATACATTTTTAAAATCCTCTAAATATTTTATGTTGTGAGGACATAACTATGGTAACAGTAAATTCTTAAGAATAAATGTATTTGATAATAAAGTAAGCTAGCAGAATATTATAATGGACATAAAATGCTGCACAGTGTCATTTTAATGAAAAATGTGTTTCTCGGGTTATTTTTTCCTTTTGTACAAATTTACAGATTAATTTGAATTCACAGATATTCTGCTACTAAAAAAAGGAACTGGATTAAAATTTCTACTTTTCATCCAGATATTCCCTTTGTTTCCCATATCTTGCAAACTGATTCATATAGCTCAGGTCTAAATAGTTTCTGAGCTAAAATCCACTTATAAGTGAATACATGCTGTGGCATGTACATTCTTTTTTTTTTAGTTCTAATATGCAATTTTTTTATTTTCTATATTCTTTGTTTACATTCCAAAGGCTTTCCCCTTTGTATGAAATTTTAAAAGATTCACTTAAATGTCTTGAATATGTGAGTCTGTCTTTACTTTGACTGCCTCCTTCCCCCTAGCTTACTTGTGGCTCTCTTAGGAATTATTTTTACCATTTGGCAAACGTTCCATCAAGGTTCTAAAACTCTGCTAATTCCATAGAGGAACAGAAAGAAAAGTTTAAATGGGGAAAATAATGTGCTTTCATATACCTCTAAATCAGTGTCTGTTTTTGATAACAGACTTTAGTCTCTCAATGATCCAGAATGCAAGACTCATAGTTGGATATTACATAAACCAGAGAGAGCTATACTTCCCTCGAATGATTTCAGTATATCTTTTCCCTAAGAAAGTAGCTGCTGGTTTTTAACATTATGAAGGAATATAGCTATCTCAACTTGGTGGTGTCCTTAACATGGTGGTGGTAGTGGTATTGGTGGTAGTGGTGGTGGTAGTGGTGGTGGTGGTGGTGGTAGTGGTGGTGGTGGTGGTGGTAGTGGTGGTGGTGGTGGTGGTGTGTGTGTGTGTGTGTGTGTGTGTGTGTGTGTGTGTGTTTGTGTATGTGTTGTATTGTGCATGTGGAGGTCACTTGATTTAAATGGCTATCCGGTTGTGAGGAAATTCATATTTAGACTGTTGCTGTGAAAACCAGGAATCCCTTGTTTATTAGCCAGCTAACTATTACATTTTTTATAATCATACATTTGAAGTCAAGAATTTCTTTGGAAATATGGGTAAAAGTTTATGCTCTTTTAGATGTGCTTACTTAAACTAGAATGGCTGTCTATATCCACACATGAAGATAAAATCATGGGTATAAAGAGCTTCAGGGTGGCAGACTAGATGAGGCCCCACTCTAAGTTCCTGAGGAAGGATTATAAGCCATGACCTAGTGATGGATATGCATCTCAAGTCAGACAAGAGGAATACTTGGAATGGTAAAGGGTTAAATGAAAGTGGGCATGCTCAGCCATTATATTTAGATTCCATACTATCTCTACATATTTCCCTAGTGACATTGGTAATCTTTGCAGGACAATAATTTCTGATGAGCACTTTTGCAAAGCTTATTACTAACTACTTTTAATTTGTTTATAAAATTACACTTAGAAAATAACAAACATAAAGTAACTGACATTTTTCTGATCATACTAGCTGGTGAAAATCTTGAAATAAGCCCAAAAGACTCGTCCCTGTGGTTCTGAATTCACTGACATTTAAAAGGAGCAGACGTCATTAATCTTACATGCTCTAAAATATGACTGTAATTTCAGATCTTCTTTAGGAAGTGAATTGACATTTTTATAACAAATCAAGTTTGTATTGCTTGTGTTTAGTTTTTAGTTGTTTTAGATATGTATTGTGTTATAATATTGTGATTATCGGGGACATTTGAGTGTGCAACATAGGAAATACTATAAACAAATGTAGCATTAGGATTACAAAGTATTTTTGAAATAAAAAAGTGCAAGTGTGCGTGAGTAATGAGGTACCACAGAGATTTACTCTTCACATGTGCATTATGCCCTGGAATTGCTACTTGCGATATTACTGCAAATATAAACAAAGGCACTTGAGCTACTACAGAGAGTCACAAATGAAAGATCTTTGATTGTAATTAACTGGAGAAGCTGTTGCTGCCATTGATACAGTCCTTAAAATCCCTGACACTACTGATATATACATTTTTTACCAAAATGTCTGAAAATGTATGAGAATAATTTTTGGCAATGGAGAAACTAATTAAGTATAAGTTTCTGTATTTTATTTCAGTTGACAGATAACTAATGGAGATAAATGAATTATATTTTTAAAATCATGTTTTAGCATATACTTGTCTCTGAGCAAAATTATTTATATTTTCATTTACCTTTTCCATCATTTTTAAGTTCCATTAAAAAAAAACTATATAAGGTGAGTTGAAAGCCAAAAGTATAATTGTAATTACATTCTAGTTTTACATTAAGTGCATAAAACTATTCAGCCAAAAAGACACATAACCTTTATTACCAATACCAGTGAAGCTTCTCTAATCTCGGAGTGAGCTAGCATATGCAAATGAAAAGACCAACGAGTTATGAGAGTTACAAATACATATCAGAAAACTTTGCTTTAGCTTTGGCTAAAATATTAGAAAAAACAATTCAATTTAAACTGTTCACTAATTTAAACATTACAGCAAGTTTTTAAGTGAGAACAAAATTGGGAAAATCTATTTCATAAGTTTCTATTATAATATTCATAAGAAATATTGAATATAAAAATGCTACATAGCATATTAAAAGCCATGACCTGCTAGTATGGGGCTAAATCAATAGTAAGAACCTAAGTGTTCTCTTGCTTTAATTCCACAATAAAGGTTAAAACGCTTTGTCTTTTGAGACTGGAGGAATACCAATGGGAAAACCGCAATCTCAAACATTTTCACAGATGTGTGCGATTATAGAAGCAGGAGGAAAACATACATTTATTTCCTTACAGCATTCTATAGGCTTGCTCAATAGTATTTGGACCTAGAAATATCTTGATAACAAAAATTAAAACAATATATTTTTAGTCATTAAAAAGTTCCACATATTAATCAAGAAGCTTTATTCTTTTGACATTTATCTTAAATGACATTATGTTCAATTACTTCGTCTGCAGTTATTTGGCTGATTTTTAACTTAAAACCATTGAGAAATATACTTATATTTACTGGTGAAAATTGTGTTGCATTAATACTCAGGTAAATTCCTGTTAGTACTTATGGGACACATTGCCAATGTTGAACCGCTATATACCACCTGTGATACTCAGAGTTTATAAAAAGCAGTGGATAATGCTCAACCCAGGAAAAATGTACACTTACTTCTTGAGTTAATCCTTTAAATTAAAATTTAAAGGGGAAGTCATGGATCTAGTGCTTCACACTCTCTTTCTGGCTTAATTTTCACATGTCTAGGATTGGGTTGCAACATTGCCATGTTGAATATACACTTTTGATTGATATTCTTTGGCAGATGTAACTCTCCAAAACTGGTTAAGCATATTTAGGAGATTGAAAGATCCTACTGTATTACCATATTCAACCACGAGGCCAACCCTTAGCTAGACAGAAATCCAAAGAGATGAGTGTGACATAATATAGCTCAAGAATTTAACAGCTGAGCCCTGACATCCCTTGGTTTTATACCCAATCCTCGCTCTCCTTGGTTAGCAGTGTATTGTTTTCTCTATAGGGTCCCAATAGCTGGCTCCTTATTTGCACAGACATTCACAGAGTTTAGTAACATGTTAGCAACCTATGGATCTGATATTGATTATGAGTGTCTCAGACTCACTACCAGTTGTTCCAGGATGCAAAAATTGATACTTTCATCCATCTTTTTTCTCCAAATTAATCATATGATTTCAGTATTTCATTACATGGTAGGAAATTTTACACTATCAACATGAAGAAGGGATGACGATTACCAGCACCCATCTTCTCTGTGTTGGAAACTTCTGGAAAACTAGCCATTGTTCATGTCTGTAGTTTTGATATATGAAATCTCTCTGTGCCCAGGGATCTGTTTGGTATAGAGGGTTACTTTCCATAATCATCTTCTGGATATTACTATTCATTTATCCTTATGCCTTTCTTCTTCCTATTCAAAAGGCAGAGAAGCTATTAAGTAATATCCCTCCATATTATGCTAGAATATATTCTATGTAGTGACATATTATAGATTCACCAAGTTTTTGAAGTGGGGATTGACAATCTAACGTTTATGGCTCAAATTGTGTTGACCAATCATTTTCCAAAATAGGATTATTGAATTACAGTCATACTCAATTTCATTTTCACAGATTATACATGGTTGGTTAAGAAGCTTAGCACAGGCTTCAATGACTTAAATATGCACTGCTTCACTTTCATGCAAGTTTCTTCATCAATAATTCAGATAGGGAATCACAAAACAAAGCAATTATGATCACCTCTTAGTGAACACCAAGAGCGTAAGAATGGTAAGAAAAGAGAATGAGAGACACCATGAAGCAGCATAATAGACACATCTATTTATTACCTATCCCCTGCTCAACTTGCCTAACTGGGATGGAGAACATATGTCACAAACTTTTTAAAGAGAAGCAGAAAAATTGTGTTAAATTTTATTTTGTGTGTGTGTGTGTGTGTTGTGTGTGAGTGTTGTGTGTTTGTATGTGTGTGCTTGTGTGTGTATGTGTGTACATTTGAGAAGATCAGAAGACAGCTTGAAAGACTTCATTATCTCCTGTTTAGTTTTTGGTCTTAAGGTATTAGACATGGAGGCAAGTGCTCTCTTACCCACTGTGCCATATAGCAAGCCTTAGAAATTTACATTCTTTTGCAAGCCCTTCAAGTAAAAGCACTAACAATTTATTAGCAAAATTTGTAGCCAAAACAATAATTTGATCTATTAACTCATAGTTTAAACTATGCATATTTGCATATTCAGTTATTGTTTTTCCCACAAAATTTTTACTTTCTACCATTAGTAGGGCTAACAATATATAACAACATAGATAATTTTGTGATGTTTCTAAAATATTTCAATACTACTCTTAAAACCTATTATTAGCATAGTCACAAAAATACTATTACATGTATCTCCAACCACACGGGAAACCGAGACAGCAAGGTGGAAGAATGCCTCTCTATGTCAAACTTCATCCTTCAAAGCTCTAGGAGCTAAAGAGTCTAGTTTCCCCAAATGTCACTACCAAGGGACCGAGTGCTCAAGTACCTGAAGCTATGGAGACATTTTGTTCAGTCAAATACCCACAATGTGCATTTTCATTAAAACTGAGCTGTGGGACAATTGTCGAAGAGACGAAAGCTATGTGCTATTCTAAATCAGTGTGGTATGTTTCACAGTCCCTCCCATATCTCCTACTTCTTTGTAAATGTTTAAGCAATCTAATTAGCTTTGGGTGAACATCTGCCAATACCCACTGAGGCAAAGCATAAGCAATAACAAATAGTTTAATTGTGTCTAGTTGTGCCTTTATTTTACATTGCTTTTCAGGCCAATAATTTTACAATATACAGAGGAATGAGCTCAACAGAGTATGATAGGTCTATCATGGGTTCAGTTTTCTTCAATGAGATATTTCATGGACTGAGACAAAATGGCATCTTTTTAAAAAAAGATGTAACAAAGTTCAGGGAACAGGCCTCTGCTGAACCTCAGGTTAAAATCATGTCCGTTGTAGTCCCATGGCATCTCTGGACCAGTGGGAAATCCAAAAAGGATTCTGGGGAACACAGGGTAAGAGGGTTTTTGCAGAGATGACTCATCCACCAGCAGCAGCTCAGAAGCAGATTTTAAATGTTTGTATCTATCTCCTTTTGTATTCTAAATATCCGTTTCCTATTGGTCCCATCTTCTGTGGGACCCACTAGAAGCCTGGGATAGGAGAAGAATCTGTTGGTTTGGTTCATGAGGTTCAGCCTGCAGAACACATAGCAGGCTCTGTCCTAGGTGGGGATAGTCGCAGGAGGGACATCAAGGAAATGAGCAGCCCATTTACTTTCTATCTTGACACATGAAATGTTCTGTCTCACCTTTGAAAATTGTATGGTCTTCCAAAGCTGAAAACAGTAATGGAGACCATAAATTGGGAGGTCTTTCTATAAAGCAATTGAAGTGAATGAGCAGTGAGTGAATACTTGCACAGAGATTGTCTGAGATGCCTGCTAATGACTATTATTATCCCTTGTTCTGTTATGTGTGTGGTGAGCTAAGAAGACAAGTGAGGTTGACAGACAGAACAGACCAAAATGTTACAGCACTTTGTAGCATCACCTGAGAGAAAGAAATAAACAGACGATTTCTTTTCTAAATAAACCTTTCACACATATGCTTTGGAGGAATGGTTTCCATGGAGAGAAGGATACAAGGTTGTGAAGTTATGTATGTGAAGGTTTCCTAATATTGAACTTAAATGGCTATTTAATTTGAGCGGTCAATTGATTGTTTTAATAAAACTATGCTCCTGCAGGTAATGGCGATAAAGCACCCCGCTGTTAATGCTAGTAGTAGGCTGCTCTGATAAGGAAAATAAATATGGATAACTTGATGGATGCTACACGATTCTAGGAAACCTTAATTAGTGTTTTTGGATGAGGAGCCGTTAGATACTGCTTGCACTCCATTTTATCTGGACTTTAAGAATATAACTATGATGAAACTTGCTAAGTTGGTTTAGTTATTTTGGTTGCAATTAAAATATTTAGGAAGCTATTCTAAGCAGTTTTTCTTTTTCAATAATTACAAAATACCTATAATGATGCCAGGAATAAAGGGAACACTCATTAAATATTTTCCTGCTTTCCCTACTAACAGATATGAATATCTAAATACCCAGTCCATGAAAACATGTAGTGGGGGCAAAAGAACTCTAAATTCATTAGAAAAATGCTTTTATACTGAACTGGGTAAAATTATCACAATATACCATTAAAATATAGATTTTTTGATGCAGGAGTAGAACCAGCTGTCTCTTTATAGGACATAGAAACTTATCCAAGCTATTGGGATGGCAAGGATATTCCTAAGGATTATTTTCTGGTTATCTTAAAAAGTGAAATTCAAATTTGATAACGAAGCTTATGAAGATGAAAAAAAAATTGAACAATTTACCAAGTGAGCTTTCCATTGCATTTGAGTATTGGTAGTGTGTATCCCTTACTGAGTTCGTGTTCATTACCATTCCCTGAAGGTTCACACCAAGGAGAGAATGAAGGTGTTACCACACTGAGATTCACTAACATCCTGAGTCTGGTCACTTTGGATATTAGGTTTTTAAACATTTATACTGCTACACTGCATGGTCCCAGAACATGAAAAGTCCAACTAATTTTCTTGCGTTTTGATTTCTAGTTTTGATTTTATATTAGGTAATTCATCCTATCAGTAAGTATAGAACACTAGAGTAGTGTTTGCTAGTGTGAAAATACATTATTCACAAACCCATAAAATATCATTCAGGAAAAAAATGTTTCAGGATTTCTTGTTTTATATATATATTTTTTTTTGGAGTTTTGGTTGGTTGTTTGATTTTAAAAATACTGTCATTCCATGGATTCCTAGAAGGTTCTTTTTTATAATTATTCCAGTTTATCACTGGCCTCATTGATATTAAATGCATCAAAACGTAAGTCCCATATGTATTTACAAATGACCTATTCCAGTCCTTCTATTTGCTTTAATGTATCATTGCTGTGCCTATGATATGGAATGCAGTATGAACCTTGTGTAAATCGTGCAACACATTGAGGAAATATAACAGCCATCTGCACATGTTAAATCAAAATATAATTTTTTCACTTTGAATGTTTCTGTGTTTGGTTTAATCTAATGATGTGGAACCTGAGGATTGAGAGGGTTGACACGCTGTGGTTTTAAAACTAGGTTTTATTTACTACCAGGTCATCAGAAAAATAAAACCAACCTTCCACACCCCCTAAAATTCTACTTATGCTTACTATGATTTGGCAGTGTGCCATCAAAATGAAAGATCTGACACCTGAAACTCAGCAAACTATTTACAATGTACTTTGAAATTTTACATCTGAGTGAACATGATAATTTGTCCTTTCTGATACTTAAAATAGGAAAGTAGTTGCCTATCGTAATAGTATACAGTTTTGAAGTAGTAACTTCTGCCTGAAAAGTTAAGCTATATGTGAGCTACAAATGAGTGGGTCCTCTCTATGGTCTGTTTACCAGGATAACGCATGGGTGGCTCAACTCTTGCAGTGTTTGTGCAAGTGTCACCAATGCTACACATGTCATCAGTTATTAGAACAGTTTTCTGTTATTTTTCAAATTCATCCTAAATATGTGTAAATTGTATATGAATTATACCATAAATGAAAATAACAGGTTTAGATGAATTAATTTTGAAGAACGTTTTGACTATTATAGGCAATATGAACAAACCATAGCAGAATAGGGAAGCAAGCCAATTTTTTATAGCCACATGTCGTATCAAGAGGAAAGATTCTAAGGCTAAATTCGTAGAGCAACGTCTATCATGTTCACATTTGAAAAAGAGCATAGGCTCATTTTTCTCCTAAAAGCATTCACACAAAATTGATAATACTGCAGAGTGAATAGCACATAAGAAGGGAGGGGTGGTGGAGGGGCTGTGTGGGCTGGGGACTGAGAGGATAAGGGTCTGCAATTAGGAAGTAAAGCAAATAAATAAATGAATTAACAGGAAAAAAACGTAAAACAAAGACAACAAGAATATCCTTGTACTGGAGACAGTGTCTATGCTTCTTTCTGAGGTCACAGTCTTATTCAGAGTATAGTACTATCCTGTATTTTATTTTCCCATTTCAAACTCTAAAGAACTTAACCCATTATAAAATTCCAGAAATTCATCGTGGGAACATAAACTGTAAAGTAAGCATTAACAAGCATATCTGAGTTACTCCTGATAGCTCTCAAATGCTTTTAAATACCTTCATCCAGGACAAAATCTCTCCAGCTGGAACTCATCCAAAGATGAGCAAGGGTTTCTTCTGATGTGTCACACGGGAAGGGAAATGGTTGGTTGTTTGAGCAAAGGAGACCCAATAGTTCCTAGCAAGTAAACCAGAAATGACTTCACAACAACTGTTCTCAACTTCTTTGATCAACTTTGGAGTAATAGCCAGATACTAATTACAAAGTCTATCTAAACCTGCAATGTGTTGCCAGTGTATGTATTAATAAACATAAAATTTTTATGAGCCATGGATAAAGGGATTGCAGTTTCTGAACCTTAATAGGTACAAAGTTAGTTAATATTTTATAGTTATGAATACTAAAAATTTGCTATAGCTCAGCATATTAATAAACCATTCTTCATACTTATACCTCATGTCTTTAACCACACTACCATACGAAGAATGAAATAGCCATATGTAGATTTTACCACTTTAAGACTTGTTATTTACAGAAACAATCAATAAAATCATTAATTTTATGTTCCATAAAAGGGGACTATTTAAAATGTCTCTCCTTTACAAGGAAAAATAATAACAATAAGCTCCAATACATGACATGTGCACATAATGTAAATCTATTTACAATTTTTGGGATGACAATCAAAGAAATGATATATGCACATTTTCTGAGAGTAATGAGATTTTTATCAGAGAAGACATTTACAACATGTTCCATTGCATGGTTAATAATATTAATGACCTAGGTAAACAGGTGATACTGTATAAATTATAGGACAACAAAAAGCTACTTTGCAATCCTTTGAAGAAGATTGGAGATGATCAGATAATGACGTTCTTTCTAATGACATGGAGATATAAGTAATAAGAAACAGATGATGTTAAATCAGCCAAAATGATCAAATAACTCAATCTTCCAATCTTAGTGTTCTCTGTTTAGCATATATGTAAAAGGCAGACATAATGCGACATGGGCTATACACAGAAAAATGTTATCCTCATTATAGTATTACCACTTTATAGCAAAGTTATGATGCATGACTCTGATGAGAAATATAATATCCTATTTCCAAATACAGAATTCTGTTTTGGTTTAGTAGATAGAAACTCAAACCATAATAAAGTAACTGAAAACACTCAAACCATAATAGAGTAACTGAAAACTAAAGGCTAGAACATTAGACAGTTTATTATACATGTGCAGAATTTACATTAGGAGACAATGCTCAACTATCACATATAGGGAAAATATGTGTTTTAAAAATACATTAAGACTAAATATGGGATGAAGATAACTTCATTATTGTCATATTTATAGATCTACAGCTAGATTATTTCATATAGAGAGAATCTCAGAAAATTAAATGTTCCAGCTCATACCAAGTAAAATTTTGTCAGAGAGATGAGACACTGGGTCTATGTGTTCAGTGAGTACCAGCCACGGATTTTTAAGCCCTGTAAAAATCACGGTTTTCCTTCCTTTCATCTAACTCATCCCTACAATTTTCTGTTCTTCTTCAGAGTATGAGAGAAGTACTTTCTTTATTATTCCTTATGTCTTTACCTTTAAAAATTCAGTCATCTTAGCTATCACTTTAATGTCAAATTTTCAGACAAAAAAGTTACTCCAGAAATTTTTTGTTTCACTGTAGTAAGCAATGTCTTCTTTACTGCAATGTTCTATTGAGAATTTTTGAGTCTATGCTCATCAGACAAATGATTCTATAACTTTCTTTTATTGTTTCTTTTTTGTTTTGTTTCTTCTTTCTTTCTTTTTAAAGATTTTATTTATTTATGTATATGAGTTTATTGTCACTGTCTCATATACACCAAAAGAGGGCATCAGATACCATTACAAATGGTTGTGAGCCACCATGTGATTGCTGGGAATTGAGCTCAGGACCTCTGGAAGAGCAGTCAGTGCTCTTAACCTCTGAGCCATCTCTCCAACTCCCTCTTTCTTTCTTCCTTCCTTCCTTTCTCTCTCTCTCTCTCTCTCTCTCTCTCTCTCTCTCTCTCTCTTTCTTTCTTTCCTTGC
Source organism: Apodemus agrarius (assembly GCA_964023405.1). Taxonomy (NCBI): domain Eukaryota; kingdom Metazoa; phylum Chordata; class Mammalia; order Rodentia; family Muridae; genus Apodemus; species Apodemus agrarius. The sequence continues at coordinate 62,392,461 of OZ030021.1, read as the reverse complement.
TTCTTTTCATTTCTTTTTTTTGAATGAAAATATAGCTTTACATCATGATAATACTGACTTTGGAGAAAATAATTGGAAGTGTCCTTTCTTCTTCCTTTTAACAAGGGAATTTTGAAGAGCATTGCTGTCCATAGTTGTTGAAGAACTGGTGGAGTCTGACACTATATCCATGTGGCCCAGGCCTTCCTTATTGGATACATTTGTAATTTCTGCATCTGTCCAATTAGGAATTATGAACCAAGAGAAATTATTTATTTCATTGTTATTTAATTTTGTTCATATGCATCAGAAACTCACATATCTCATTCTTGATATCTACTTTTGTAAGTTATATATTTTTAAATTATTTATTCTCTGAATATCCTTTTAAAAATATAAAAGTGTAAACTTCTATAAAATATAAAATGTCTCTTTTAATATTCTTTTTTCATCTTTGATTTTATTAAACTATCAATTTTTGGTTGATGTTGCTAATGGTTTGCCAAACTTGTTTATCTTTTCAAAGCATGAACTGCTTCTCTGATTCTTTATATTTGCTTTCTTTTCTTTTCTTTTTTTTATTTTTATTTTCTATATTCTATGTTTACATTTCAAAGGCTTTCCCCTTTTCCAGTTCCCCCCCCCACCATACGTCCCATAATTCCTCTCCCCCCCAACTATTCCCCAATCATACCCCCTCCCCCCACGGTTTCTCTGTTCTGGGTCTACAAAATTGGATTCAATCTTTATAGGCCCATGATCCTCTCCTTTCTTCTTCTTGGGAATCATTTGACTTGCTAATTGTGCCTTGAGTATTTAGGGCTTCTGGGCTCATTAATATCCACTTATCAGTGATTGCATTTCATGTGTATTCTTTTGTGATTGGGTTAACTCACTTAGGATATTTTCCAGATCTAACCATTTACTTACAATGCTTTTTTTTTCTGTTTCATTAATTTTAGAGCTGGGTTTTGTTATCGCTAAGCACTTACTACTTTCAGGTGTTGTTTGTTCTTATGACCTCTGGCCTCTGTATTTATAATTAAGATATTAATATGTGATCTCTTAAAAGTTTGAGATTATAATTTAATTATGACATTATTCACTTCACTTCCCTTTCCTCCAAACCCTTCCACTGCTGCTCTTCACTTTATTTCAAAATCATGATTCAAATTCATGATTTTGCAATATTTTACTGCATTCATAAATGTATGTATATATATATAATTCTTAAATATATTCTGTTCTGTATGTATAATGTTACCTGTATATATGGTTATAGGGCAGAGTTTTTGACAGTAAACAATCAATTAGTTGTTCTTTACTAGGGAAGAAGCATGTCATTCCTTGGTCCTATCCTTGTTCAGCACACATTGGGGAGTCCTGTTGCTGAGATTTTATGTGTATATCTTCTGACATTACCAGAAGACACAGTCTCACAGCAAACTTCCTGAACTTCTGGTTCTTATAATCTTTCTGCCCCCCCACCCCACCCCTTCACAACATTTCTTGAACCCTAGGCATAGGGGAAATTATTTTAGATGTATCCATTCATACTGGTCTCCAAAAATCTACATTTTGATAGACTGTGGTCTTTATATGTTACAAAGAGGAGTTTCTTTGATGAGCGGTGAAGACTATATTTGACTCTGAATATAAGGACAAATGTTTACAGAGTCTTGTTAGAGATTTTCCTCTTTATTAAATAAGTAGTTGGAGATTCTACTCTAGTAACTGCAACTTCACTACAAAGAGGAATTGGCTAGGTATTTAATACCATACAGAACCTCCCTCCTATTGAGCAGGTGTTAAGTCTAATTAGACAGAAGTTATTTAATGCCAAGGTATATGTGCCAGTTCTTCACCTGTAGAGCTAAAGTGACATGCTGTTTATTGATATGATTCATAGGACACAGCTGTGTAGGACTTATGGTAGCCTCCCCCCTTGGAAACATGTATGGTACCTTTTGCTATTGTCAAAGTTAGTCTTCAGGGATTTTCTCAAGACTGACTTCCTTATGTCCCATGAGATTTGGTGCCGTGTGTTTTCACCGTACCAGATTTTATTACCAAATAATAATAATATACCATAATTTTTCAAATCTGATCCTTGATTTTTCTTTTGTTCCATTTTGGCTGAGTAGTACTTTGGTTGAGTTTATATACTTTCAGTAGTTTATACTGTTCTTGTTATCTGTCCAGCTTTAATGCCTCTGTGGTCAGATAAAATGGAGAATGCTATTTTGATTTTTATGTATTTGTTGAGACATGCTTTATGTCCAATATGTGGCTGATTTTGGAAGTCTCATGGTTCGTGAGGAAAAAAAAGTAGTCTTTAGTGTTTTGGTGAAGCATTTTGTGAAAGTCTGTTGGTACATTTCATTTATGATGTTATAGAAATTAGAGTTCTACTATTTAGGTTGTGTCTGTAGCACCTGTGCATTGGTCAGAATCAGGTATCTTCTTACCCACTAACACTGTGTTGGAGTCAATCTTTAGTTTTGGATCTAATTGCATTCCTTTTATGAAATAAAATGAAAATTATTTATTGAAATTACCAGAGACAAATGAGGATGTGTCTAAAGAGTTACGATGTTTTGCACAACCCAGAGATGATTTTAAAGTAGACCATATGATTCCTATCTCACAAGAGTTATAGTGTAAATGTATTATATTGTATGCACATAATTGGTAAAGCACTGAGGAATGGATAACCCGATTTAATATCATGTTTGCTAATCAGTGGGCTTCCTATAGCATATTTACTCAAGGAATCTATCATCTAGACTCTTGTCATGGACTGAAAAACATTCAAGCAATACTATTCCTCTTTACTATCCACTCAAAACTAAAAAGTACATAATACTTTTTCTATAAACCTCATATACACATTTTATTTACAGTGTTTATTGAGGTTGGATAATGTTCTCATATTGGAGTTATTCAGAGAGTCTCAATTTAGCACAAAGTTCTTTCTCTTTATTAGAACACTCAAAACACTCTGATTTTTCTTTGTATCTATATCTACTCTAAGATGGTAAATATGAGAGATGTAGCACTGACAGGCAGTGGGGTAACAGAGAAACATAAAGCATTCGCTTAGGAGAACATTTGGTAACTAGAGCAGGAATATCTTTCAGGAAGATCATTGTCTTGGCAAATGTTTTGGAAGAAGCAAAGATGTGGTATTTTATTTTCCTAAGCACCTAGGGGAATCCTTCAAAAAAGGATAATCTTTTCTTTTCTACCAATTTAGTTAATTATACTCTATTTTCCTTTTGATAAATATGTTAAAGTGGGGCACATCAGAAGCAACTAGAGAGTTTAACACATCAATTTAAGGGTTGAATAAATAAATACTGATCATGCAATGAAACAAAACAAAACAAAAAGATAGGAACAGTGGTAGGCCTATAGTATGTTGACCACTGTGATAAAGTGTTGGTGCATTCTGTTGTATACTATACCTACAATCTGTGAGACATATCTACTAATATCAAATATTTATAAATAAGAATGCCAAGCTGACAGAACTTCCCAAAGGTCATCTAACCAGTGAGTGAGAGATGAAAGCAGAGTATGCAGGACTCTAAAGTCATCCTCATCAGGGCTCTGACAGCCTAACTCATTATTCTTACAATTTTCAGACTCAAGGAAATTCTGTTATAAACAAGGCAAAATTAGTACATGTTATATATCCAGAATCCAGGAAGTCCATGTCAGTTTTCAATACAATAAGATGATAAAATGCCAGGGAATTGGTTATTGTTTTGGTGTAGAAAACAATTTGTTACATGATATAATCTTTAACTTAAGAAGTAAAAGAAAAGAAAAAATCTTCAGGTAAGAGGAAATGCTATCTTGGTCTCTTTCTTCCTGATGATATTATATTAGGTTATGATTATCAGTATAGGCTACCATATATTATTATCTATGTAGAGTTTCTCAACAAATGGATTGCATATGTTAAGTTATTTCAAACTTCAAAGGAATCCATGTGTTTTACAGTATGGCTTGAAAACAGTGAGATGGCTAAGCAGTTAAGAACACTGACTGCTCTTCCGAAGGTCCTGAGCTCAAATCCCAGCAACCACATAGTGGCTCACAACCATCTGAAATGAGATCTGATGCCCATTTCTGGTGTGTTTGAAGTCAGCTACTGTGTTCTTACATATAAAAATAAATAAATCTTAAAAAAAGAAAAGAGAGATACCAGATTGTTATTTAACAAGAAGATAATATAAAATGAACAAACAAACAAAAATGTTAATGAATTAAAGAAGAAGATAAAATAGTGATGCAAGTAAATATTCCAAAATGGCAGGATTGTCGTGGTGATCAAGATACAAAGAAAGAAGTCAAAACCTGAAGAAACAGGAAGTAAATTTTCACTTTCCCTGTTTACAGAACTTTTGATTACTGTCAAGCATCCAGCAATGGAAAACAAGACAGTATACTTTCTAATGATGCAATTAAATTTTATCATAAACCATTAAAATCAGGCTTATCTGGAAGCTAAGAATACCTCTATGAACAAAAGACTAGATTCAAGAAAGTATTCAAATTATTATTATACACATTCAAAATTTAAGGTAGTAAGGATTCCTCATATATGGCAAAGCTATATTTAGAAAAATCCATAGACTTAAACATTTGTATTTTATATGAATTCATAAATGAAAATGATCCTATCCATTTTCTCTTGTGTAGATTTTTATGGCCAAGTATAGGAAACCAGGTTATAATTGTCTTTCTAATATTACATCCTATGACAACTAGTTACTAGTTGAGGCCTGTTTAAGCAGCCTCGGCATTATATTTTTACTTTACTGACCTCTTTGGCATCTGTGACTGTCCATTCCTGAGCCGTCTTCTCAGAACAGAAAGACAGAGATCTAAGGCAAGCCGTCACCCTTACTCTTTGCTCTCTCAAACTTGTAGAAAATCATTACAAAGGGGTCAACCCAGGGGAGGACTTCTACTCAATATTTGCCTTTGTTTAATTTTCTAGATTCCCCTGAGTGCTCAGCTGTTTGATTTCAAATGCTTTATCTTTTTCTTTTAGCTAAACCATCACATTTTGGAAGTAATAAATATTACCGTCACTTGCTAGATAAATTCAGAAAGAAACAAGTAATAACAGAGGAGAAATGAGTCAATATATTCTATGATTGTTCTTCTGTACTTCTGCTATAATTCCATGGACTCATACAGATGTTTCACAGTGCTTGTTATGAGTAGTCTCTGTTGGTATGATGTTATTTTTTAGACATCAAACAGTATTTTAGAATTATACCAGATATGCTAATTGAGAAAACCATTCCAATCTAAATTAATCTAAATTAAGAAATACTTGTAGTTTGTGATTCAATCACTGTAGAATATATACATTTGGGATTATGAATGGTGTTTGATTATTCTTTATAGTCACAGTATTCTCTTATATATTACTTTGAACATGCTCCACTTAAAAAAATGTTTCTGATAAATTCCACAGCAGTATCCAAACACAAATGTACAAATGTGAAGCAATCTGAAATCAATGAATCAAAAATATTTCCCATTGTCACTGAAAATATTGTTACAATTTATCCTCATGAAAAATGTGGATAATTTGAAGTTGGGAGGTTGAGGATCAAGGGAGGAAGAAGCAACATCTAGAGGACAAACAAGAGACCTGTGCTAAACATGTCAAGTTGTGTCTGCGGATCCACATGCAAACGGCCAGCAACTAGAGTCATAGATATCTCTCTTAGGTCTTCAGTGCATTAGAAAGGACCACATTTATCATATAAGAACACTCAGATATACTGGTATTGATGCCTTTTCAGATATTACACATAGAATATTCTTTTTCATATTCTCTATTTATTATCTTCTCTTATTATTTCTCTGCTCTTTCTTCCTCTTTTTTTTCTAATTTATGTGACTTACTGATAGTGCAGTGCTTGTGTATAGCTTTGATTCATAATTCAAGTAGGGATTGCAATATTTTCAAGTAGGCAAATATGGCTTCATATCATTAAGGCACTTTCAGAGTTCAGAAGAAATCTTTAGCATCAGTAAAAGTAATATGAAAGCATAGAAACTGATTATGGGCAGCACTGATAAAGAAATATTAAGGGACACTAAAGGGATTTTCATACTAATGGCCGAGCAAATATGTAATTTCCAGAAAGCCTAGGTAGCCAGTCTAAAATATGCTGTGTGCCCAAGTTAATAGCCTCATAGAAAATACATTGCTTGTGTTACCCACACAAGTGAGTTCAGCTCAGACAAATAAGGCTATAACAGGTAATTGGAAGTGCTCTTACCCAGATCAGAATGTGCCTTAGGAACCATTAGCAGTGGCACAATGTTTTTATTTTGTGTTTTGGTTTTTCAACCTTAGGATTTACATTGCTTTTATTAAGATGGATCTTGAAATAAATGCCTCAACTACATATTTCTCAAGCTAATAATGATGACCCTATAATAAAGGCTTTGGCCTTACCTATCCCTGCTTATCTCTTAGAAGTAGAAAAAAATCACATAAATGGATTTCTAGTCCCATAAAATTATGTATGCATAATATTCTAAGGCTTTTATGGGAAACAATATTAGTATGTTCTTATCAATCATATGAGGTAGTTTCTGAAATTCATATTTGTGATATGATCATCTTAACTTAGGCTAACTTAGAGTTTGAAAACCTCTTAGCCTATTAGTCATGTTTTAATTGTTCAGAGTTAATTTCTCATTTTACTTTAATTTGAAAATTCCCAACACATACAAAAGTCTCAATGTTTAAAAAGTGATTTCCACATGACACTTATGTTGTTTAAATATATTGAATAATCTATCATATATGCTACATAACTGCTAGGACTCCATGGTGCATCAATGATAGAAAAATTTAAGAAATTAGTATACTGTAAAATGAATTTAAAAAGTCATTTTCCTTATACAAGCTTATGATCAGACATCATAATGCATTGGAAATTGGATATTTTCTGGGACAGTATGTCAGATGCTCTCCAATTTCTTTTTGACCTCTTTTTGTAAGAGAGAGAAATACAAGCATCTTTGCTTTTTAGAGTCAGCTATTAACCAAATTTATTAAAGGGTCTGCATTGTGTTTTTTTTTCTTGTTACCTTGATAAAATACCTGAAAAGAGCATCTGCAGGAAACAAGGATTTGTTGTGGTTTAGATTTGGGGATAGAGTGCTGGATTGTATATGTAAACGGGAAGCAGAGAACAGTGCATGCTGGTGGTCACCTTGCTTTTATGTTTAGCTCATTGACACTAGTGCCCACATTTAGGGTAGAGTCTTCTCACATTAATCAACTCAAACTAGAAATTATGTCACAGGCACAGTGAGATGTTTGTCTCTATGTTGATTCTAAATCCCATCCAGTTGAGACTCAAAGATAACCATTTCTAAAAGACCGGCTTTTTGCTACTTATTTTTTTTTTTTTTTTTTTTTTTAGTTATTTTTATTTTCTATATTCTATGTTTACATTTCAAAGGCTTTCCCCTTTCCCAGTTCCCACCCACCATAGTTCCCATAGTTCTTCTCCCCCCCAACTATTCCCCAATCATTCCCCCTCCCCCCTCGGTTTCTTTACTAAACTGGATGCAATCTTTACATGCCCAGGGTCCTCTCCTTTCTTCTTCTTGGGAATCATTTGACTTGCTATTTGTGTCTTGAGTATTTAGTGCTTCTGGGCTCATTAATATCCACTTATCAGTGATTGCATTTCATGTGCATTCTTTTGTGATTGGGTTAGTTCACTCAGGATGATATTTTCCAGGTCTAACCATTTACCTACAAATTGCATGAATTCATTATTTTTAATTGCTGAGTAGTATTCCATTGTATAAATATACCACATTTTCTGTATCCATTCCTCCTTTGAGGGATATTTGGGCTCCTTCCAATTTCTGGCTATTATAAACAAGGCTGCTATAAACATAGTGGAGCATGTGTCTTTATTGCATGCAGGGCAATCCTCTGGGTATATGCCCAGGAGTGGTATGCCAGGGTCCTCTGGAAGTACCATGCCCAATTTTCTGAGGAACCGCCAAACTGATTTCCAGAGTGGTTTTACCATTTTGCAATCCCACCAACAGTGGAGGAGTGTTCCTCTTTCTCCACATCCTCGCCAGCACTTGTTGTCTCTTGAGTTTTTAATCTTAGCCATTCTGACTGGTGTGAGGTGGAATCTCAGGGTTGTTTTGATTTGCATTTCCCTGATGACTAATGATGTTGAACATCTCTTAAGGTGTTTCTCGGCCATCCGAATTTCTTCTGGTGAAAATTCTTTGTTTAGCTCTGTGCCCCATTTTTTGATAGGGTTATTTGGTTCTTTGCGGTCTAACTTCTTGAGTTCTTTGTATATATTGGATATTAGCCCTCTGTCGGATGTGGGGTTGGTAAAGATCTTTTCCCACTTTGTTGGTTGCCGTTTTGTCCTTCGGACAGTGTCCTTTGCTTTGCAGAAACTTTGTAATTTTATGAGGTCCCATTTGTCGATTCTTGATCTTAGTGCGTACGCTATTGGTGTTCTGTTCAGGAACTTTTCCCCTGTGCCCAAGTCCTCCAGGGTCTTCCCAAGTTTCTTTTCTAATAGTTTCAGTGTGTCTGGTTTTATGTGGAGGTCCTTGATCCACTTGGAGTTGATCTTAGAGCAAAGAGATAAGAGTGGGTCAATTCGCATTCTTCTGCATGTTGACCTCCAGTTGAACCAGCACCATTTGTTGAAAAGGCTATCTTTATTCCATCGGATGGTTGTGGCTCCTTTATCAAAGATCAAGTGACCATAAGTCTGTGGGTTAATTTCAGGGTCTTCAATCCTGTTCCATTGATCTGTTTGCCTGTTGCTATACCAATACCATGCAGTTTTTAACACAATTGCTCTGTAGTACTGCTTGAAGTCAGGGATATTGATTCCCCCAGAAGTCCTTTTATTGTTGAGAATAGTTTTAGCTATCCTGGGTTTTTTGTTGCTCCAGATGAATTTGAGAATTGCTCTTTCTAGATCTATGAAGAATTGAGTTGGGATTTTGATGGGGATTGCATTGAATCTGTATATTGCTTTTGGCAAGATGGCCATTTTTACTATATTGATCCTGCCAATCCAGGAGCAAGAAATATTTTTCCATCTTCTGAGGTCTTCTTCGATTTCTTTCTTCAGGGACTTGAAGTTCCTGTTGTACAGATCTTTCGCTTGTTTGGTTAGAGTTACGCCAAGATACTTTATGTTGTTTGTGGCTATTGTGAAGGGTGTTATTTCCCTAATTTCTTTCTCTGCCTGCTTGTCCTTTGAGTACAAGAAGGCCACTGACTTGCTTGAGTTAATTTTATAACCTGCCACTTTGCTGAAGTTGTTTATCAGCTGTAGAAGTTCTCTGGTGGAGTTTTTTGGGTCGCTTAGGTAAACTATCATATCGTCTGCAAATAATGATAGTTTCACTTCTTCCTTTCCAATTTGTATCCCTTTGACTTCCTTATGTTGTCTAATTGCTCTTGCTAGAACTTCAAGTACTATATTGAAAAGATATGGAGAGAGAGGGCAGCCTTGTCTAGTCCCTGATTTTAGTGGGAATGCTTCAAGTTTCTCTCCATTTATTTTGATGTTGGCTACTGGTTTGCTGTAGATTGCTTTTACTATGTTTAGGTATGGGCCTTGAATTCCTGCTCTTTCCAAGACTTTTAGCATGAAAGGATGCTGAATTTTGTCGAATGCTTTTTCAGCATCTAATGAGATGACCATGTGGTTTTTTTCTTTCAGTTTGTTTATGTAGTGGATTACATTGATGGATTTCCGTATATTGAACCATCCCTGCATCCCTGGGATGAAGCCTACTTGATCATGGTGGATGATCGTTTTGATGTGCTCTTGGATTCGGTTAGCAAGAATTTTATTTAGTATTTTTGCATCTATATTCATCAGAGAAATTGGCCTGAAGTTCTCTTTCTTTGTTGGATCTTTTTGTGGTTTAGGTATTAGCGTAATTGTGGCTTCGAAGAATGAGTTGGGCAGTGTCCCTTCTGTCTCTATTTTGTGGAATAGTTTGGAGAGTATTGGTGTTAAGTCTTCTTTGAAGGTCTGGTAGAATTCTGCACTAAAACCATCTGGTCCCGTACTTTTTTTGGTTGGGAGGCTTTCTATAACCCCTTCTATTTCTTTAGGGGTTATGGGACTATTTAGCTGGTCTACTTGATGCTGATTTAATTTTGGTATTTGATATCTGTCTAGGAAATCGTCCATTTCCTCCAGATTCTCCAGTTGTTTTGAGTATAGACCTTTGTAGTAGGATCTGATGATCTTTTGAATTTCCTCAGTTTCTGTTGTTATGTCTCCCTTTTCATTTCTAATTTTGTTAATTTGTATACTGTCTCTGTGTCCTTTGGTTAGTCTGGCTAAGGGTTTATCTATCTTGTTGATTTTCTCAAAGAACCAGCTCCTGGTCTTGTTGATTCTTTGTATGGTTCTCTTTGTTTCTATTTGATTGATTTCAGCCCTGAGTTTGATGATTTCTTGTCTTCTACTCCTCCTGGGTGAATTAACTTGTTTTTCTTCCAGGGCTTTAAGGTGTGCCATTAAGCTGCTAGTGTATGCTCTCTCCAGTTTCTATTTGGATGCACTTAGAGCTATGAGTTTTCCTCTTAGCACTGCTTTCATTGTGTCCCATAGATTTGGGTAGGTTGTACCTTCATTTTCATTGAATTCTAAAAAGTCTTTGATTTCTTTTTTTATTTCTTCCTTGACCAAGGTGTCATTGAGTAGAGTATTGTTCAGTTTCCATGTGTATGTGGGCTTTCTGTTGTTTTTGTTGCTATTGAAGACCACTCTTACTCCATGGTGATCTGATAAGAGGCATGGGATTAGCTCGATCTTCTTGTATTTGTTGACATCTGTCTTGTGACCGATTATATGGTCTATTTTGGAGAAGGTACCATGCGGTGCTGAGAAAAAGGTATATTCTTTAGCTTTAGGATGAAATGTTCTATATATATCTGTTAAATCCAATTGGTCCAGAGTTTCAATTAGTTTCACTGTGTCCCTGTTTAGTTTCTGCTTTCCTGATCGGTCCATTGAGGAGAGTGGGGTGTTGAAGTCACCCACAATTATTGTGTTAGGTGTAATGTGTGCTTTAAGCTTTAGTAAGGTTTCTTTTACGAAGGAGGGTGCCCTTGCATTTGGAGCATAGATGTTCAGTATTGAGAGCTCTTCCTGGTGGATTTTCCCTTTGGCCAGCAAGAAGTGACCTTCTGAGTCTCTTTGGATGATTTTAGGTTGAAAGTCAATTTTATCTGATATTAGAATGGCTACTCCAGCTTGTTTCCTGAGACCATTTGCTTGTAAAATTGTCCTCCAGCCTTTTACTCTAAGGTAGTGTTTGTCTTTAACACTGAGATGTGTTTCCTGTATGCAGCAAAATGTAGGGTCCTGTTTCCGTATCCAGTCTGTTAATCTATGTCTTTTTATTGGGGAATTGAGTCCATTGACGTTAAGAGATATTAAGGAATAGTAATTATTACCTCCAGACATTTTTGAAATTATATTTATTTATCTTATTTATTTTTTATATTCTAGAGGTTATCTTCTTTTGGGTTTGATGAGAGGAGGTTTCTATCTTGCTTCTTCCCGGGTGTAGTTTCCGTCCTTGTCTTGGTGTTTTCCCCCTATTATCCTTTGTAGGGCTGGATTTGTGGAGAGATATCTTGCAAATTTGGTTTTGTCATGGAATACCTTGATGTCTCCATCAATGGCAATTGAGAGTTTTGCTGGGTAAAGTAGTTTTGGCTGAAGTTTGTGTTCTCTTAGAGTTTGCATGATATCTGCCCAGGATCTTCTAGCTTTCATGGTCTCAGGTGAGAAGTCTGGTGTTATTCTGATAGGTTTTCCTTTATATGTTACTTGGCCTTTTTCTCTTGCTGCCTTTAGTATTCTTTCTTTGTTTATTACATTTGGAGTTTTGATTATTATGTGACGGGATGTATTTCTGTTCTGGTCCAGTCTGTTTGGGGTTCTATAGGCTTCTTGTATATTCATGGGCATCTCTCTCCTTAGGTTGGGGAAGTTTTCTTCCATAATTTTATAGAAGATATTAGCTGGCCCTTTAACTTGTAAATCTTCACTCTCGTCTATACCTATAATCCTTAGGTTTGGTCTTCTCATAATGTCTTGGATTTCCTGGATGTTTTGGGTTACCACCTTTTTGCATTTAGTATTTTCTTTGACTGTTGAATCAATGGTTCCTATGTTATCTTCGGCTTCTGAGATTCTGTCTTCTATCTCTTGTATTCTATTGTTGATACTTGCGTCTATGGCCCCTGATTTCTTCCCCAGGTTTTCTATCTCCAATGTTGTCTCCCTCTGTGATTTCTTAGTTGTTTCTACTTCTGTTTTTAGTATCTGGATGGATGTGCTCAGATCTTTCGCTTGCTTGATTGTGTTTTCATGTATTTCTTTAATAGATTTTTGTGCTTCCTCTTTCATAGCTTCTACTTGTTGGCCCACGTTCTTCTGTAGTTCTTTAAGTGACTTTTGTCTTTCTTCCTTATTGTCTTCTTCTCTTTGATCCATCTTCTCCTGCATTTCTTGAAGATATTTTTGTATTTGCCTCGTAAAGGCTTCTAACTTTTGATCCATTTTCTCCTCTATTTCTTTACGAGATTTTTCTATGTGTTCAGCTACCAGCATCCTGACCAGTGATTTTATATCCAAGTCTTGTTTTTCTGGTGTTTTAGGGTATCCAGGGATTCCTGTTGTTGGAGAACTGGGTTCAGATGCTGTCATGTTGCCTTGATTTTTGTTAGTAACGTTCCTTCGTTTTCCTTTTGCCATCTGGTTATTTCTGGTTTTAGTTGGCCTTGTTGTCAGTGGCTGGTGTTTGAATCTCCTGTGAGGCTGGGCTCACCTGTTGTTTCTCTATTGGTGAATATGTGTGACTGCTGCTTTAAGGGATCATAAGCTGGCTGCCACCCATGCGATTGTAGCCCCTGTTGGAGTCTGACTACCTGGGCTTCTCCAGCTGTGTCCTGGTTGCAAGGAACTCCGAGAGCCTAGCAGATCCCCCGTGAGGGTAGCCCTGGAAGGGGTGTTTACCTGGGCCTTTCCAGCTGTGTCCTGGTTGCAATATGGAGGCCCGCCGCTACACCACTGGTCTAGGGGCCAGCGAGCTGGTTGCAGAACGCAGCTTAGGTGCTCACCCGAGGGCGGGGATGTCCCACAGAGCCTGGGCCTTTCCAGCTGTGTCCTGGTTGCGATATGGAGGCCCGCCGCTACACCGCTGGTCTAGGGGCCGGCTACACCGCTGGTCTAGGGGCCGGCGAGCTGGTTGCAGAACGCAGCTTAGGTGCTCACCAGAGGGCGGGGATGTCCCACAGAGCCTGGGCCTTTTCAGCTGTGTCCTGGTTGCAATATGGAGGCCCGCCGCTACACCGCTGGTCCAGGGGCGGGCGAGCTGGTTGCAGAAGCAGCCTTGGTGCTCACCAGAGGGCTCGGGGATGTCCCACAGAGCCTAGGCAGGACTCCGCCTGCTTGGCTCCGAGACCCTAGCAGATACCCCCGTGAGTGTAGCCCTGGAAGGGGTGTTTACCTGGGCCTTTCCAGCTGTGTCCTGGTTGCAATATGGAGGCCCGCCGCTACACCGCTGGTCTAGGGGCCGGCGAGCTGGTTGCAGAACGCAGTTTAGGTGCTCACCAGAGGGCGGAGATGTCCCACAGAGCCTGGGCCTTTCCAGCTGTGTCCTGGTTGCGATATGGAGGCCCGCCGCTACACCGCTGGTCTAGGGGCCGGCTACACCGCTGGTCTAGGGGCCGGCGAGCTGGTTGCAGAACGCAGCTTAGGTGCTCACCAGAGGGCGGGGATGTCCCACAGAGCCTGGGCCTTTTCAGCTGTGTCCTGGTTGCAATATGGAGGCCTGCCGCTACACCGCTGGTCCAGGGGCGGGCGAGCTGGTTGCAGAAGCAGCCTTGGTGCTCACCAGAGGGCTCGGGGATGTCCCACAGAGCCTAGGCGGGACTCCGCCTGCTTGGCTCCGAGACCCTAGCAGATACCCCCGTGAGTGTAGCCCTGGAAGGGGTGTTTACCTGGGCCTTTCCAGCTGTGTCCTGGTTGCAATATGGAGGCCCGCCGCTACACCGCTGGTCCAGGGGCGGGCGAGCTGGTTGCAGAAGCAGCCTTGGTGCTCACCAGAGGGCTCGGGGATGTCCCACAGAGCCTAGGCGGGACTCCGCCTGCTTGGCTCCGAGACCCTAGCAGATGCCCCCGTGAGTGTAGCCCTGGAAGGGGTGTTTACCTGGGCCTTTCCAGCTGTGTCCTGGTTGCAATATGGAGGCCCGCCGCTACACCGCTGGTCTAGGGGCTTTTTGCTACTTATAAATATTGGAAAAAGAAAGCATTTGGTTGAGAAAGGAAACACATGAATATAGCGATGATAATGATTCTACATGGACAGGAATAACTCAGTGAGCTTGTATTGGTATTATAGAAAATTAGCAGTTGTTAAGGCGATAGAACTTCTAACTATTACTATATTTTTCTAATCTGAAAGTTACTCTTTGAAGTTCTTCAACAGATAGTTAGAATAGAAATAATCATTGAAAAAAATCATTTATCCTTTCTTCATGAGCCTCATGTACCTTGGAAATGGCTACTCTTTTTTATTCTTTTTTTTTATTATTTTCTATATTCTTTGTTTACATTCCAAAGGCTTTCCCCTTTCCAGTTCACCTCCTCACCATATGTCCCATGAGTCTTCTTCCCCCCCCCCATTCCCCATTCACCCCCCTCCCCACCATTTCTCTGTTCTGGTACTCTCCTACAAAACTGGATTTAGTCTTTTCTGGACCAGGGTCCTCTCCATCCCTTTTCTTGGGAATCTGTTGCTTAGCTAATTGTGTCTTGAGTATTCAGAGCTTCTGGGCTCATTAATATCCACTTACCAGTGATTGAAATTCATGTGTATTCCTTTGTGATTGGGTTGACTCACTTAGGATGATATGGCTACTCTTATGAACTCCATTAAAATTATGTATCTTTATATGCCAATACACTATCATTTACTTAAAGCCACTTTCTATGCTCTGCGTTCCTTAAGAATTTTGTAACTATATAACTTAGAAATACCAAAACCGTATATGTCTACATTTTTCTTAAATTGACCTTAAAAGTGAAGTTTAGAAGAGAAGTTATTCAGCCTTATCTTTAGCTTTCCTTCCTTCTAATAATTGCCCCCCCCACTGTCCATGTAGTGAGGCAGAATGTATAGAGAGGAGCCATTTGTTTTTGATAAATATATCATTATTTGTTTTTATTATTATTACAAAAGTGTAATTATTATTACAATATAATAATAATAATAAAAACAAATAATGATATATTTATCAAAACTATTATAATAGGTATTAATATGTAAATTTCATGCACATTTGATTTTCTTCCTATCAGAGATGTATCTGTGTAACATCCAGGCTTTTCCTGATTTATGGCCCCCAAGATATTTGTATTTAACAGTTAGTGACTAAGAATTTTATATGAGGAAAAGCTCATATTATCTGTCATTCAAAACTTTGATTATTTTGTTTAGTATAACGTTTTTTAGTTTCATCACTTTTCTTGTGAACCCACATTTTTCTATAGTCTTAACCATTATCTGTCTCAACAAACGATGCTGTGCACTGCTTTGTACTTAGCGTGGGATCCTCGATGAGCCTGGAATCAGAGTGTCTGTGGTTCAGCAATTTAGTTCATTTGCATATTCACAACACATGTTCTGCCTTTCACAAAGCAGAAAGGATATCATCTCTGGTATTGATGAATCTGAGTTTCTTCCATTATGTTCAGTGTGTCACCTCCTAACGTCTTTCTTGGATTCCTCAGCTACCTGGGAATAACTAATCCAACTTTTTTTAAAAAAAAAAATCATAAACATGATACAAGAAAGACTCTGTCTTCCTAAATATAGGCTTTTTGCAGATTATTGTACCGACATTCCCCTCAAATAAAACAAGGTCTAAAAATCTTTGTGAATAAATAGAGAAATAAGAGAAATATTTTAAAAAAACAGGAATTCTTGGTCTTCATTAATATCTCAACATTTTCAGACCATACTAATATACTTAGTACAAAGAAGTTTTTACATATAATAAACTCTTAATGAAGAGTTTAGAATTTGTGGGTTTCTGAATAGGTCTTATTTGGTACAAAAGAGAGCTATCTTGCTTTAATTTCCTTTTTGATATTCTGTCTTGTAGTCAGGATTAACACTGTTCTTGATAAGTACTTCAATTTCATAAACTTGAAATATATCTACAGTTGTGTAAAAGTAGAATAATAGCTATGGATTGTTATTGCATTATGTATAATATTCTAATCAAAAGCAAAAAGTATTCTAGATATAAATTATAGGGTCCAGTTTTTGGGGGATAGGTACTATAGGACAGGGAACAGTGTTAGATATGTTCTATGACATCTTTAGGAACTGCCAAAAGAAACTCTCCTGAAATGAATTTTCAAAAATACAATGAAACAAAGGGTGTGTACCCTGGATTTTTATCTTCCTTTTTAAGCAGTTGCATCCATACCCCAAAACTATCTACATAATTTGAAAATAAAACCCTGTCAATCTTTTGAAATAATTTTTGACATGTTCTTTTTTTTTTGAGGATTTAGATAAATTAGTTTGCAAGGTAGATACATTATAATCTTGTATTTTTCAGTCAGGAGGTATCCTCATCTAGTTTCTTACTAAAACTTATATGTGTTCTTTTTAATATTTTTAAAGTTAGATACTTTTAAACATGCAGATGTTTGTAGTTAAATGAAGTAACCCAGTCTCAAAAGAATACCCATGGTATGCACTCACTGATAAGTGGATATTAGCCTAGAAACTTGGACCACCAAAGACACAATCCACATACCAAATGATGTCAGAGAAAAAGGAAGAAGTGGAACCTGCTTCTGGAAAGGCTCAAAGCATCAGTGTAGGGGAATACCAGAACAGGGAAGTGGGAAGGGGTGGATGGGGGAACGGGGGGGGGGGTGGGTGGGGGGGTGGGGGGAAGGGCAGATGGGACTTCTGGGAGGGTGAGGAACCAGGAAGAGGGAAATGAAATGTAAATAAAGAATATATCCAATAAAAAAGATGAGACTCTAATTCTCTTCCATTATAAAAGTGGAAGATGGTTTGAACTAAAACTGATCTTGAAAAATGAACCTTAAAATTGAAATATATCAACAGACACTAATCATTTAGCACCTTTAACATTTAATAACAATAAAGCTCAGGTTGAGAAAATAATGAAAGAAAAATATAAAGCTTTTCATGTTAGAATATCCAAAAATGTATATAAAGTTGGTCTTGCCAAAGCATTATACTGAAATATTACATTAAAGTTATTTTTAAATTATTTGAAATATATATGTTAAAATATCTTCAACTTATTAGTCTACCATATATTCTTATATTGGTATTAAGATCAATATATTGCTGATTGATTAAGTATGCATGTAGACATTTTTAGTTAATTTTTATTTTCTGATAAGTCCTCCCCAATCACATAAATAACTTAATGTTCTTGGTTGAACTACACTAAAGACATAAGAATGTAGGGCCATACAAACTGTAATATTTGTATTATGCTCTGGAGGTCAGCTATCTGCCTCTCTGTTACTTATATTCAAAAGAAAATGTCATCACAGAGAAGTGATATTAAACACATTTCACCTTTGAGTTACTCTGCAAGTCTACAAACAGGAGGAAAAAATCTCTAGTGAACTGTGAAAGGAAAAGAGAGTGTGAAGAAGAAAGAATAGAAGGAAGGAGATAAAGAAACAGAGAAGTAGAAATAGTACAGTTTGCTTCTGATTTTTATGTTGGTAATGAAATTTAAAGGAATGAAAAGAAAACGCAAATTTGCACTTATAAAAAAGATAATTTTGGGGCCAATGGTTACTCTATATATAGATACAGGAATTTATTGATCCATCTTTTGTTTCATGATATATGAAGTATTTTGGTTTTGACAAACATTTTGAATTCTGGCTTCTACTTGGAAGAGAAGTTTAATTTATAGCCACAATGTCTTTGATTTAAAAAAAAATAGGTGTTCAGAAGATTTTGTGTCTGAAGAGTAATTTCCCACGCTCAGATACTATACTGATGGAAATATGGAAATCTTAATTGTTTACATTCAGTTGTTTGGCAGTTCTATGAAACAGTGGATCAGAAAAAAAGGAAGAAGACCTTGTTCTCCTAGAACGCTGAAAGAGCTTCAGGATACAGTCTTTGGGGAATATACTGGGTTCTTTTTCTGGGCAATATTTTGAACATAGAAGATGACTACCAAGGAAGAACGCTAATAATAAAATGGAAAAAAAAATACACAACCTGAAGTTCAAGATAGACTAGGCAGTTGAGATGGAAATGGAGAGTCTTTAAGAAGATACCCTGAGGCGCCAAGTCTGCCGTTCTCTGTTACCCACATGAAATCTTATAAATATGACAGGCCTGAGTGTTCACACAGGGGCTTATAGAGCTGAGAACTCACTGTTAATGATACCTCACATACTGGAGTTATAAAGAGTTGAATCCCCAGGGAAGTAAGATCTGGATACTCTCTGACTTAAGTCAATGGGGAACATAATACATTACAAAAATAGAAACGTGTGGGTGGCTAGGGCTTCAGGGAGAGTATAATACAAGAACTGAGATGGCAAGGAATAACCCAAGGTATTTCCAGCTGCTGCCGTTCCAGCAGTGTCCCAAGTCCTGAGTGTAGAATGTAGGTAAGGAGAGGCTCATTTCTTTGATGTCTGTCTTCTCTTTACTACTATGTGTGTTTCTATACTCTAATCAGTGAATTAGGATCAATGAACCACAGTGTTGCATGGTGTGGTCTTTCTCTTCTTTCTCCTCCACATCTTCCTCAGTCTCTGATGATGATGATGATGCTTCCTTTTATACTGAAGAAACAGATGACATCAGAGGAGGAAAAACCTGGGATGCCAAATGTATCCAGCAGATACTACTTCCGTACATGCTCTTGTGTCCCTCATAAGTGATGGCTGTGCATTGTCAAGCTCCCTGGGACATCATCCCCTCATTGCTTCTCCGTCCTTTGTCCTCAGGTCATCTAACTTTCTTAACTGGCTCATTCCCAACCCATTCTTTTTTTTTTTTTTTCTATATTCTATGTTTACATTCCAAAGGCTTTCCCCTTTCCCAGTTCCCACCCACCATAGTTCCCATAGTTCCTCTCCCCCCCCATCTGTTCCCCAATAATTCCCCCTCCCCCCTCGGTTTCTTTACTAAACTGGATGCAATCTTTACAGGCCCAGGGTCCTCTCCTTTCTTCTTCTTGGGAATCATTTGACTTGCTATTTGTGTCTTGAGTATTTAGGGCTTCTGGGCTAAATACTCTTCTTATCAGTGATTGCATTTCATGTGCATTCTTTTGTGATTGGGTTAATTCACTCAGGATGATATTTTCCAGGTCTAACCATTTACCTACAAATTGCATGAATTCATTATTTTTAATTGCTGAGTAGTATTCCATTGTATAAATATACCACATTTTCTGTATCCATTCCTCCTTTGAGGGATATTTGGGCTCCTTCCAATTTCTGGCGATTATAAACAAGGCTGCTATAAACATAGTGGAGCATGTGTCCTTATTGCATGCAGGGGAATCCTCTGGGTATATGCCCAGGAGTGGTACTTTTACTACTACCTCCTTATTTTTTAGTGTGTCTTTTTATTTTTATTAATTTATTTATCTACTTTATCCCCCCCCAATCACAGCTTCTCCTCTCTCCTCTCTTCCCAGTTCCTCTATCTCTCTGTCCTAACCCCATCCCCCCAAAACTTTATCCTCGGCAAAGGAGAGAACTTCCATGGATATCAATCCTTTTTGGTATATCAAGTTGCAGTAGGACTAGATGCATCTTCTCCTATTGAGCCTAGGCAATTCATCCCAATTAGAGGAAAGGAACACAAGGCGGGCAATGGAGGAAAGTTTTTCTATGCCTAGACTGGCTACCTACTAGCTCCTGGGATTTGCCTACCTTCCACCAACCCCTAGCTTGTAGATACAAATGTGCACTGTTGCACTGCCATGCTGGATGTTCCTCATGTCTTCAAATATCTAGTAGACATCACATAGTCACTTGGTTATGTTCAAAGTTTTCATTTCCCATCAAAGCATCCTAGTTGTGACACACCTACAGAGCCTCTCCTCTCAGTGTTACAAAGACATCATTTCAATTGCTTAGGCCAAACAGACAAGTGGAAAGACAAAACATGTTCAGTATCTCTCCCACGTTGCAACGTGATTCCAGTTTAGTGGTAATTCCCATGGACTGCAACTTCAAAGGACAGTGAAGATCTAGGGCCTCTGCTGTGCTCAAGTGCCTAATAGCCTTCATGAACTCAAAGCTACTACCCAATCTCCTAGACTTCATCACATTTGATCGGTTGTATTCTGTCCCTCAACCACCTCATCAATCTAACTCTGTATTGTATATTGTGCCCAAATGGTTTTGATTGTTTTCTCGCCCAAACTGCAGATGCGGAGGTTCTTCAAACAGCCTCTCTCCCTCTCAGAGCTCAGGTGTGTTCTTCCCTTCGCTTGAGCTATGGTGGCAACTTTTAAGCATTTCTTGAATATTTGTACCTTCAAGCTTCTCTCATCTCCTTTCCTCAGGTGGCTTTGCCCGTTAAACTATTTCTCACCAGCCCACACCTCTTTCAATTCTTCAAACACTTTAATCTTCATATCCCTATCTCTGAATATTCTTGTGTCCTATTTCCCTGAAGAAAATGTAAGATCCCAGAATAAAATTGATGTTGTTCTCCATTGACTCCTCAAGGACAGCAGCAAGTGTTGAAGATCAAGGTTTTATCTGTTCTGAAGAGGAATTTTCACTATCTGGAGATTATCTGAACAAAGTGGTACAAAAATCCCGTCAATACACTACTAAATATATAGTGATGGTTATTTCATAAAGTCAGTATGAAATTTGAATAAAAGACCAAAAGCTAAAAGTTGTCTTCCAAATATTGTAAGCATATTGCCCAAAGCATCTTTTTTATAGAGGAGCTTATAGTAATTATGGAAAAACTAGAATTAACCTACATTAACATTGCATGGCTGACACGGTAGTACTACACATTTGTTTAATGGAATAATAGTAAATCCTTACTGAGTACTAATGTATTCATATTCATCTTTATTAATTTAAATAACCATCATTATTATATATTTGATAATTTTATTCACTGTATGCATTTGCATATATTATCATAGTTTTCACACTCATAGTACTTTGAAAAAATTCAATCTGTTCTCTAAATAGGACATATGAATAGAATAAAAAGATCTGAAAATCTTTGAGTATTTGTCCTTTGTTATACTGTCTAGTGTTTAATCATTACAAATAATTAGTATAAATAATTTTATGTTCATTTATATCTATCCCAATTTAATATTTTTACCAGTTATATTTCTAGAAACAATACACAAAAAAACTTATTTTTTCATAAGGAACAAGAGCCACTTCTCTTTATTTCTAACTATTTTTATTAAATGCAATTGCTTTGTCATCATAAAAAGAGAAGTTGAAAAAAACTTTGTTGTTCCAAAATCCTTTTACTAACCTCATTAAATGGTATTTCATCCAAATGTACTGTGATAACTGCTCTAATGTTTGCTTTTGAAGAAGATATACCGAACAAGGGAGATGGCTCAGTAGGTAAAGGTACTTGCCACCATGATGACATGAGTTGAATCCCTGGAATCCATAGTAGTAGAAGACCAACTCCAAGTCTTACCTCGGCATGCATACTCCAAATATATACTCATGCACATGCACAATTAAATACATAGATGAAAATGCTTTCTCAAAGCATTGGTTTATTCTAAAGTGGTTGATATTGCAGGGAAACTTTTAATTACAATACAATTTATTTTCTTATTTATGAATTTATTTTGAGAGAAATGATACTAAAAAACATGAGTCATTAAGGAATCCTGCAATCTCTACTTTTATGTGCCTCTTTATTGGGAACCACACTTGGTCACTTCTGTTTTCAAACTCTTCTGTCTTTAAGAGAAATTATTTATGGTCACAAAGCTGACTCTCACGATGACCTTACACATCAGGAGTTATACCCAAACTGGATGTTACTTGGGCTTTCTATATCACAAATTAAGGAACTGTTGAATGTGTTATGTCCATTCATAACCCCTTCTCTAGTCTGTAGATTAGAGCAAGCAAACCTGAGAGGTCAGACTGCAACACAGAAGGAAGTACTCAGTGTATCAAGTACAGTCAATACTAGAACTCAGTATCTCAGTTTTAAAGCCTTGCTTGAGCATCTGGGAGATGATTTGGTCTAAGCATTCCTTTCATCCTAGATACAATTATTTCCTTCATTGCCTGAGAAGATAATTTTTTTACACTTGACAGTCATTTGTAATATAACATAGACATGAATGTTTTCTGAGTAGGAAGTATAATAGGAATAATATCAGTCCTCCAAAATTCTGCTAACAAAATTATTTTTTTTAGCAAATTCCGTCAACGTAGTAAATGATTTCAGGGGCCTCAGTCAAGGCCCTTTGCTCAAAAACAAAACAAAACAATGATAAATAAAGTAAAAAGATAGAAGAAAAGCATTTGCCAACACAATCAATCATGCTTAACTAATCCTAGGCTACAGTGAGACATTAAATAAAAAGTTTTGCTAACCCTGCACCTGGTTTGTGTTGTAACTTGATTTAAGTACAAGTAATATAAAGTCTAGATTGAAAAAAATTATAGGCATGTGACCAGATATTAGTTAATCGTTGAATACAAATGCTGAGAAGGAATTATCCAGAAATAAACATACATGCAAAAACAACGTACACTTCTTACTTAGTAGGCCGACTGTGTTTTTCCATTTTGCAATATCTGCAATTATGATCACAGGCAATATTTTTAAAGTCATGATATGTTACTACTAGGCATTTTTTCTATTGTTTTCATGAGAGACTTTTTCAAAAATTATGGCTAGAATATAATTTTAAAGGACTGTAGTACTCATATTTATTGTTTCTTAAACAATGAACCATTCTTAACATAGGAAGTGCAATGATAAGACAGTAAATCAACATGCACCATTATCATTGTCATCATCAACATCATCATCATCATCATCATCATCATCATCATCATCACCTCTGGGATTATAAGAGCAGTAGGTGGTGCACTCTGAAAGCATGAGATTCTTAGGTAGGAAGACATGTATACCATATAGACTTTCCATTTAGAGGTTCATATTGTGAGGCAAGTGACTTCACCTTCATGAACCTGAGTAGCTATATCAGTAAAATTAAAGCTGATGAAAATTATTTAAATGAATTTTAGAATAATTGTAATAAAGTTAAATGAAATAACTGGACATCTATGATCCTTACAAGAGCTGAGAAACCCAAGGTCACAGAACAGAAAGCAAGCAAGGAAAAAAACTATAGAAATGTAAAAGAGCAATACCCAAAACACAGAAGGAAAACATCACTATTCAGTACCATTATTTTGATCCATGCACACATTTACTTAAGCCTCATCAAATATTGAATATTTATTATAAGATGCAAATATACATAATAACCATAAAAAGTTACCACACAGGTGCTGATTCTGTAGTTTCTTGTATACACAGTTAATAAATTAGAACAATTAGTTTTGTTTCATGCTTGATCTTTTAGGATTATCGTGATGGGTAACAACAACAAAGGTGTCATTGTGTATACCATTATGGATAACAATTATAGATAGCAGCAAACACACACACACACACACACACACACACACACACACAAATGCAGGCACACATAAACACAAATACGCAAATATTTCATTCTAACAAAATACCAAGGGTTTTAGTGGATTAAAGAGTAGACATTTATTCTCATAGTTCTGAAGTTTGAAAATACTAAGAGAAATGTACAAGACAGTCTATTGGTTGGTTGGTTGGTTGGTTGGTTGGTTGGTTGGTTGTTTGGAAGTTTGTTTGGTTAGTTGGTATAATCAAATATCTGTCATCTCACTCTGCACTCGAGACAACTTTGTATGTTCTATGCAGGTTAGGCAATGGAGGGAAATGATATTGCTATTCATACCTACTCCAACAGTATAGTCTCCTTTTGACATAATCTATACATAATTTTCTAACATTTTCCCTGAAAATATTGCTATATTGCTTGATATATAGCTCTCCTCTGAGAGGCTCTGCTAGCACCTAACTAGTACTAATAGATACTCACAGCCAAGTATCAGACGGACATGGGGACTCCAATAGAAGAGTTAGGGGAAGGACTGAAGGAGCTGAGGGGATTAGAACCCCATAGGAAGAACAATATCAAGTAATTGGACTCCCCAGAGTTCCCAGGGACTAAACTACCAACCAAAGAGTATACATGTATGGGTCTATGGCTGCAGCTACATATGTATCAGAGGATGGCCTTATCTGGGGCATCAATCGGAGGAGAGGCCCTTGGTCCTCTGGAGACTTGATGCCCTAGCATAGGGGAATGCTAGAGTGGTTAGGCAGGAGTGGGTAGGGATGGGATGGGGGGTTTGTAGAGGGGAGACTAGGAAGAGGGACAACAATTGAAATGTAAATAAAAAATAGCCAATTAAAAAATAAGATGCAAATTTAGAAGTTATAAATATTTATCCTATAACACCTATGGAAAATCATTGGAACCCAAATTATGAATGGTTTTCTGTTTCTAGTAGATGAAAAATGAGATTTACAGTAAATTAATTGTCCCAAAATGATCTGCTCTGTAAGGACCAGAGACCAAATTAAGTCAAACAGCTGCCTTTGCTGTCTCAGGCTGGCCTCTTTCCCCATGTCACCCTGTATCTTTAATTATTTTTAGAATTAAGATGCAAAATATTCATTTAGATGCAATGTTGATAGTTTGTGTCAATTGTTGTGGCAAGATTTTATTCAGAGCAACAGAAGAACAGTTTTGAAACTTTGAATATAAAAGGAAGAGCATTTTGAAAAAGGCAATAAAGTATTTGTGGTGTCATAATTGTTTATATTTCAATAAGCTGTCACTCTGGTGAGGGGTTAGACTCTAGACATATATTGAAAACATTCAAATGGAGGCTTTACCTTATGCATTCCATGTCAAATGCCTCCCATCAGCCTTAGATGTCTATGAATAGATTTTATAGAAGGCTGTCTCTGTAGCTTCTAGCAATATGAGGCTTTTTCCTTCCGTTTTCAGAAACAATGATCAAACTTTTCTCCATGTCTATACTGCCATGCTACTGTAGTTCCATACTCTAACAACAGCTTGTAAGCAATAGTGACACTATGCTACTCCTGTGCTCACTTTGTAGTTGTAAGTAATCTCTATTAACGTTGATGCAGATAAAAGCATACATTTCTCTCTTTTATGAATGATAATGAGAGATGAATTATACCTTTGAATTTTCTTTCCTGTTTTTGAGTTTCATTCTCCAAAACGAATATTAGCAAAGCATTGTGTATGTTGAGCTCTCTTATCCCATGGCATTTTAGGGGACTTAGAGAAGACATTTAACATATATTTGTATTTTTCTTGTTGTTCCAGTCAAGGGTTGGGTGCTGTCCTACCTGTAAAAGTCAACACTGTGGTGAATGGAGAAAAAAAAAAAGACTTCTTGATTTTATTCTCTAGTCAGGATGTTAACCTCCCTTGCCCTGCCCTCCATTGTTGGCTTCCATAGAATTCTTTGTCATAGTTTATTGGGCATTCTGCCTTTTTAAAACTTTGAATATTTAAGTTGTCATATACGTTTGTTATCAATATTATGAAATCTGATTGACCTTTTTCAGTTTTCTTGCCTTTTCCCATTTACTTACTGATGATTAGTTGAGGTGATTCTAACATGTGGGCATTGGAGTTAGGGTCTTCCTTATGTCAAGTGGATTATCATTTTCTATGATCTTATCTGTTATCCCTGTACTCCCAGTCTCCCAGTCTCTCTCTCTCTCTCTCTCTCTCTCTCTATATATATATATATATATATATATATATATATATATATATGTATGTACACTCACTGACTATTTACTAGCTCACCTTAAAGCGCCACTTTTATGGAAACAAACTAGTTGTCCAACAAAAATATGGTTCAATAAAATGTGGAATGTGTTTTTAACTATAAAAATGAATAAAGTTATGTCTTTTGCAAGAAAATAGATCCAAATGGAGATCTGAAGTAATATGTTAAGCATATGTACCCAGTCTCTCCTATACATGTGCCCCAGGTCACACACCAGCCCACGCATGCTCCTTAGTTTTTGAGTTAGTCTCTGGGAGGGTCAGGATTAGTTGACACTGTTGTTCCTGTGGGGTTGCCATTCCTTTCAGGTCCTTCTATCCTTCCGCTAACACTTCCGTAGGGGTTCTTTACCTCAGGCCAATGGTTGGCTTTAAGTATTTGTATCTGTCTCAGTCAGCTGCTGGTAGAACCTCTCATCAGACATAGTATTAGTAATCCTGTCAGGGTTTGGTGTCTGCCTATGGGATGGGTCCCAAGGTGGGTCAGTCACTGGATGCCTTTTCCTTTAATCTTTGCTCCATTTTTGTCCCCGAGTCTGTATTGTTCAACCATAGAGAAAAGAGAAAAACAGCATAGAACTGGAAGAAAAATAGAAAGAAAATGGAATAGAATAGGGAACCAAGAAATAAACAGCCATAATTACAGATATCTAGTTAGATAACCTTGTCAAAAGTAAACATTAGAGAATATATAACCTCTTCAACAAATGATAATCAGAATATTAAATATAAACACATGGAAAAATGAAACTAAATCAATATCTCTTACTATGTAGAAAAATAAAGACTTAATGCAAAATCAGAAAATCTCAAATTGCTGGGAAAAAAATCAAAACAAATGCAACAAAATATACTCATATGCAAGCATTTTCCAAAAAGAACTCTCCAAACAAGCATTGTTTTCTCCAAGCACACATGTGTTTATGTGGAATTAATAAGGTTCTGCCCTGCAAAGAAAACTACAGCATGGCACAGAATATTCATATGTGTATCTAACAGGAGACCAATATTTGGAATATACAAATAAATTACAATATCAAATACAATTTCCCCCTAAAAGTTCAAGCAATGAATGATTTTTCAAAGTAAACTAACTCTTCTTAAAAAATGAATTTAAAATAGCAAATGGACACATAAAATTGTCAGTATTCATATCTGTCAAAGAAATGAAAACTCAGACTACACTACACTGGCATTTCCTCTAACCCACAATAGGATGCCTTGCATTAGTAAGAATATAACAAATGATGCTGAATAAAGGAATATTTCTAAATTTTTTGAAGAATTTTAAACTGATAGAGCTACCATTGAAAAAATAGGATGGTTTCTCAGAAAAATTAGACCTAAAACTACTCTATGCTTGCTATACTGTCCTGTGAATCTTCCCACAGGAATCTAAGTCAGCATGCCATATGTCCATTTGTATTTAGTGTAGCATTGTACACAATAATTGAGTAATTTAATTTGTCCAAGTGACCATCAACAGAAAAGAAAATATATTAGACACGATGAAGTTTTAATTAGTTATAACAAACGAAAAAATGTCACTTTCAGGAAAATGGATACAATTGAGGATTGCCTGTTGCATTAAATGTACAATATTAATAGAAATATCTGTGTGTTCACATATGGGCACATAAATATGTATAAATACACACATTTTAATACACAACAAAAGGGGCTCTTTTGGAAGTGGTAGGGGATTATATAAGAGATGCAGAGTTTAGGAGGTGATAGTAAAGTATAAATTTCATCAAAATACATAATATACTTTGGCAAAAATATTGTTTTGAAACTAATCTTTTAATGAAAGTGTAACTACTAAAATTACTTCAAAGCTTATTTCCGGAGTATACTACAAACATGCTGAATAAAGAACTACATTGATTAACGATATACAATCATTTAATTTGATGTGAGCTATTTTTTAAGCTCACATTTAAGCTATATTTAAGTAATTGTGAATTACTTTTAATAATCATTCATTAATCTTTTATAGCATTATAGAATTTGAGTCTTTGGTGATATCTAAAGAGATATCTCATTCTTCCAAAACTGATGGGAGAAGAAGAAAAAAACACAGCCATAATAATCCAGTATAAAATGTCCTAGAGTAGCTTAGAAAGTGCCAAAAGAACTACTAACTCTATCTAAGGTATCAGTCACTTACAAATATGTAAATCCCTAAAATGGATTAGGATGAAGTGAGAAAGGTCATCCAGTTAGAGAGAGATACTAGAAGATTAAGGAGATGAGATTAACACTAAAAAATTTTGAGGAGAAGATTACAAACTCATCACGGGAGGGTATGACAACCTGACAGTTTTGCCTTCGTACCATGGACAGTTACTCAAATAAGAGAAAAAAAATCATTAGATAACCAAATAAACTCCATTGGGATGCCTAGAACCTTAAGGGTCTTACAAGATGATTTTCTTTGCCAATGGAGGATTTGAAAGTGATTTGCCTAATTGCAAGATTTTATCCTGACTTTTTAAAGCAAGGTATGTGGTATCACAAAATATCAAATTTGTTTTTTGAATAGCACATCTCCAAATTGTGATTTTCATATCTTTATTGTTTAAATCTACTGTAAATTTTTCTATTTAATTCAAGCAATTAATTCTCTACATAAGCAAGCATTCACCTCTGCTGTTCTTCCCACCCTGTTTACTAACTTTTCTCTCCTACGACTTAAGGCCTTCAACTCATTGTTTCTGAGTGTCAAGGTGAAAGCAGGATGAGTAAGGCTGTTTGTGATGGAATAGTTTCCCATACAGAATGCATTAATCCACATTCCTATGAAACCTGAATACTATTTCTCCTGCACTTTAATAAACTATATATTAACAGACTAATGTAGGAATGTTGGGTTTGGGAGTAAAACACAGTGGACAGTTTCAATGATACAATGTATCGTGTAGAAAAACACATTAAAATCTAAGAATGGAGAATTTTTTTTGGAAAATGCTATTCACTTTTATGTTTGCTTACTATGCAGAGCAGCAATAATATAGTTTATATTTTAGATAGACAAAAATAAAAAAGGAAGATCTACTTTGTTTCAAGACCTAACTTGATTGTGGAGGACACTAAAATATTTTCACCTCTCTTGGTATTTTTAAATGTGGTTAGATACCAGAGAAAGTTCATTGATTGGAATTTAGACAGCATAGTTTTAGTGTTACTTCTGGTATTTATGAGGTGTATGATACCATAGAAGTCATTTACTATTAACTCCTTCATCCATAAAATGCAAGTGAAGGATTAAATCTCTAAGCACTTTAAGGACCCCACTTAGTCAATCAAGTCAGCATTTTTTTTCAAGAGTTAGTGCTTGAGAATATAAGGTAATGAATAATTATTCACAGTTCTCTCTTTAAGCCTTTACAGCTTACATTTATGCTCCATTTGGTTTTCAGCTTTATTTTAAAAGCAAATTCAAACAAGCAAAAAATAGCTCTTTCTAATATTAACTTGACATGCAGCTTGGTGGAGTTATTTTTCTATTCACAACATAGACATCTGAATAAGCTTAAAGTATGTACATAAGCATGGATGCTGATATTTTGGGATACATTTTTCTTAAAGTCATGTAAATGTACTCAAATCTATTCAAAGGCATATGCATGCTTATAGGTTATTGATTTCCAAGCTGTATGTATGTATGACTGATTATTCACAAAGTGTGGTCTTGTGTTGATTTATATGCCTGCTATGTCTGGTATAAGAACATGAATCAAATGTAAATATATATATTTACATTTATATATATTAAACATACATATGTTTATATATAAATATATATAACATATGAATGTATATAAATATATAAAATATATAAAGACACATATTTATATATAAATATATATTATATTGAGCAATATACATATAGAGCAAATATGAACAGTAAGTATGAACCTACACCAAAAATATTTTAGAAGTTGTATGAGAAGTACATTTAATTTTTAATTTTTTAAAATCAGAACCAATGGTATTATAAGCATTCTAACCAGATTTGTTTTAAGTGATGAGCCATATAATTATTGCAATTATGTAATTACTTGGAATGAGAAGGTATATAAACTTTTGTATAAAATATAAGAAAACATAAAATATTTCCCTAAAAGAATTCTTTCATCAATTCCTGATGATGTTTTGACTACTAGAGGATTTCATAATGAAATGCAAAGTGAAGGAATCAGCTAGAATTAGTGCTTTAGATGAGTCAAGAAGGTTTTTCTTTTTTCTTTTTTTTTAAGATTTATTTATGTGAGTACAAAGTCGGTCTCTTCAGACACACCAAAAAGGGCATCAGATTCCATGACAGATGGTTGTGAGTCAGGATGTGGTAGCTGGGCATTGAACTCAGCACCTCTAGAAGTCATCAGTGTGCTTAATTGCTGAGCCATCTCTCAAGCCCAAGAAGTGTTTTTTTTTCTATTCCCACAGTGTTTACTTTTTACAGGTAGGTCAGGAGCTAATCCTTAACTATAATAGCAAAATCAAAATACAAGTCAAATGTCCTCTTTAAGCCCTTTAAAGTGCCCTGGGCTAAGAAAGCTCCACACATACACTCCTGATTCAATGCTTCATTCCAGCTTCCTAAACCCAACTCTCTTATACCGTCCCTCTCCGCTTCCAAAGCAATCCCTTATGTCATACACTAGTGTCTGTGTGTCCATATGTGAACACACACGTAGATATTTATATTAATACAGTGCATTTAACTTAATAGGAAATCAATTTCCTACTAATTAATTACATCCACTTTTCTGCAAGTGACATGTTTCATTCTTTATGACTAATACAGTAGAATTAGTAGTAGCTAATAAAATGATTTTGCAACCTAATTTTATACATATTCCAGAATTTTATATTTTCAAAAATTGTTATTTTATTGTCCTAATCTATGAGATTTAAATTTCCAAGCTAACACATCACAGTAGAATATATGCCTTAGAAAATCTAAATTTTAATCCATATTACTTATTATTCCTCTATGAATAAATATATTGTACAAAACTTTTTTAAATGTAATTTAATTTCTTGTGGAAAAAAGTCATTATTGTTTAAAAATGGATCTTCAATTTAGTAAGATTTTATAACACTTCAAGATATACATTCTTTTTTTCAGTTTTTGAAATTTCCACTTTAAAAGTAATCAAATATTATACAATCTGATATAATTTGAGGTAAGATAGTTAGGATTTCTAGAAACCAAAATTTAAAAATTAAAAAGGCAGAGGGGAACTTGGGAGGTGGTTTCATGAAGCCTTGCTTCAGTATAAAAAGCCAGAGGCTTAGCTCCATATCCCACAACTCCAGCACCTTGATAGGATGATGGGAGGTGGAGACATAAGGATTTTCAGAAGCATGAAGCTTTCAGAAGCATGCTATATCCACAGTTAAAAAGACAACTAGACTGTTTCAAACCAGGTGGAAACCAGGATGCACACCTGACCTTGTATTATGATGCCCAAGTGACTATGTACACACACACACACACACACACACACACACACGGTACTCACAAAACTAAACAAGAGTCAGGTACAAGTATCAAAGTTATAATAAAAAGGTGCTGGAATTATTCCTTGCATTCTCAGTAAGAATATGAAATAATTATCCTTGACCTCCTTTGAATGACTCTCAGTTTTATGAGATGCTTGGGCTGGTATTTATTGTGCTAAGCAATACATTAATGCTCCTCAAATATTATTTTAGTGGCAGCATAAAAAGTAAGATGGAAGTTTTATTCCCCCTGTTCTTTTTTTCTAAATTGAAGCTATATAAATTGTTCAACCTGAACAGTTCTGGACATCTATAAACCCTTGCATTTAGTAAGCTTCAAACAATTCTAAACCTAGAAAGAAAACTTGAAAATAGTTTACTTTGCCTTAGCAACAGAGAATGATCTGGTGCAGCATTAAACTTATGCAGATGCTTCATATATATAACATTGATAACAATGAATATGTACAATCATTTAGTCATCAAGATATTGAAGAGTTGAGAGGAAGACAGTAACAGCAATTACTCTTGATGATGTACTTTTAGGCTCTCACAGGATTTTTAAAACATAGAAACAGAGATAAATAATGAAAGCACATTTATATTCAATAGCATTTAGCATGTTTCCTTTCCCAAATCTCTTTTGTCTCTTTCTCTCTTCAGCTCTTTCTTCATCCTCTCTGTTGTTTTCAGAGACAAAATTTGCAAAATATTTACTAAGTATAACATTTTCCTACATCTTTTGATTGCAAGTGCAAACACAAGCACACAGAGACACCCACAGACATCTACACCTACACACCAACACCCACAAACTACACCAACACACACAAACACAAACTCACACACATCAACACACACAAATATGCACACACACCAACACACACACAATTGCACACGTTTCCAAACTTATCTCATAAATATCACTCTACTGTTGTTTTTTCTTAAAAAAAAATCATACTAATTTAATTCCCTAAATCTTAGATTTTACACATTCTTCTGTGTGATTTGACAAACTTCGAGTGAATGGCTATAAAGACATTTTCAGCAGCATCCTCTGGATAGTAGTCTTTTCAAGTTCAGGATCCTGAAGCATGACAGAGCACCACGCTGAGAAATCAAGGCTGCCTATCTCAGGGATTATCATTATACCGCCAATCCTGTCCCCAGCTGCAAGCTGTTGGTAAGGTGTTAGTTTCACTGTATTTAGGTGGATAGTCATGTTACTCTCTTCCATATTCATTATTTCCATTCTGATTTTTATCATTTCTCTCCGAAAAGACGTGGCAAGCCAACAGTTGTTCTTCACTGTGCATAGCTCTCCGGTTTGATGGTACCCCTAATTGCCTGGATTTCTTTGTTGTTCGACAATGTAAAAGGCGCTGTATTCTGTCATCACTTTTATCACTGAGAATGGGGCTTTATAAATAAATAATCAAGAGTAGTACGTTAGAATACCATTGTTCCATTGCTTATTGACAGCGAGGACTACCACCTGGGAGTTCTGTCTTGCCTTTTGCCATTGTGCAAGTATTTTATTCCTGGACGTTCAAGTAATTCTGTATCCTTCAGGTTCAATAGTTAAAATTAAATCTACCTCATATCTTGCCATATCTAATTATATATTCAATTTCCCAGAAACAAAGAGCAGTATTTCAATTCGCAAATCCACATTTCTTTTCTGAGGGACCTTTTCCAAAGTTATCTGATGCTCTATCTCTTGCACTCGTGTTATCACGAGTGCCAGTTGTATTAAAGAAGCCTCATCTTAGGCCGTCTGCCTCAGTACAGCTTTGGTCTTCACTCCTTCTTTGCTTTGCCTTTTCCACTGACATTTGCTGTGAATATTTCAAGTCTCCTGTCTCTTGGTAATTTGATTTTCTGCTGCATCTGTTGTTAGTTTTATGCCTTGTGAGTTATACATTGGTTTTCTAATGATGAGGTTTGGCTTTTTCTTTTTTTTTATCTCCCATTTCATTTCAGCCTCTCATTTTACCATCTGATTTTTGACCTGTATTTTCATTTAATCTCTTTACATATTAAGTGACTCCATTGTGTGAAGCAACTTGAAAACTGTCTTTCTATTCTGTGGTGTGTCCCCTATTTATTCAATACATTGTATTCTTCTCTTCTTCCAATTCTATCATATATATATATATAGATAGATAGATAGATAAATAGATAGATAGATATAGATATATACTCATACATACATATCACCTATCTTAAAATTTAATCATCTAAGTAGTTCTATATAAACATTCTATTTGCTCCTGTATATTAAGGGTTACCTTGAAACTTAACTACCAACCTTCCTCAGATACTTTATGCGCCTCTCTGAGGCAGAATGTTTCAGGTTTTCAGACATATGTAAATAACAAATGTCTATAGGACAGTGCATTCAGATGAACCTGCATAAGATTTTTATAGACCATTTAACCAGCTGGTTGGTTCTATTTCCTACTTTTCTTTTTAGAGAGGAAGTTGTAAAAATATTCCAATCAACTCTTTATTTCTCTGCTGGATGATTTTGTCAGATCAACACAAACATATGTACCTCCAGAACAGAAACCTAGATTTAAGAGTTGGCTTCATAAAACTGGACTATAGTCATACTTGTGAGCACATTATTGATTGTGGATTGATGAGGGAGCACATAGTCCACTGTGGACACTGGCCTTCCTGGGTGGGCGTGGGCTGCATCAGAATGGTAGCCGAGCAAGTCAAGGGCAGCAAACCAGTTGGCGCGGTTCCTCTGTGATATATGTTTTAGTTGTGGCATGAGAGTTCATGCCCCCAGGTTATTTCTTTGTCTCTTCTTAGTGATGGTTGAACAAAAAAGCTAAACAATGCCTTTTCCCAAGTTACTTTTGTCATTGTTTTATTATCACAGAAACCAAAACAACAACATACTAGAACAACTAGTAACTCAAGAGTACTTTATGCTTCCTTAATAACCGGAGAAACTTCTCAATAATAAAAGGCAAAATGTAGGCTATCTATAGATTTCATGCTTAAAGGTGTAAATGGGAAGGTTGCTGGTGAGTAGACAATTATCTGCAACGTATTGTCTGTTATGGGTCAGGGAAGTGGGTTCAGTATTGCAACTGAATCTATCAACTCTGTTGAATGTATTGAAAAATTTCCTCATATGATAAGTAGAAGTTGGGAAAATCCTGTTATAATTTATCTAGCTCTTCAATGTTCAGTGTAAAATAGGCAAGCATAGCTCTCACCCATGAAAATTTCCTCAAATATCTAAAACCTCTACATTTTCCTACTTTCAAATACCAAAAGGACAGACTGTATTATATCTGACTAAGGGAAAACAATTGGTCTCTAATTTATGTTTGTAATATTAGTAACAATAATGTTTTCTAGCTATTTTCTATTTTGGTTATACAGATATTTCTAATATATATGTATGTATATACATATATATATACATATATGTGTGTGTGCCTTTGTGTGCATGTGTGTGCTTTTTCATTTCACATTGAAAGTAAAAATTGAGAGGATGAAAATGTTTATCAATTTTATATGAACTACTATCTTTATGTGTGTGTTTACATATATATTTGCAAACATAATTGTTGGTGATATGCAGTATCTGCACTAGTGAATGAATTCCTCCCTTTGTGATACTGGGGTTGGTTTCGGCATCACTGTGCATATAGAACTAGGGTTTGGGGGCGGTGCTCCTCTTGTTTTCATCACAGGCTTAAGCCTAATGGACTCACACTTCCAATTTACTTATAGCTCTCACAATTGAAAAGAGAAATGAAAAGTTCAGTCAGGACTTAGAGAAAAGCAACCCTGATTGCAGAAAAAGCCTGCAATGGGGAAAGGCACTGAGTGGGATTATTTGTCTGGATAAAGAAAATTGTTTGGAAAGATCTGAAATCATTTCCTGGTATGTATGAAGGACTTTGAAGTAAAGGTTGAGGATCAGAGGTTGTTCATCTCCTTATAGAGAAGCCATGTTATATAGAAGGAAGATTTTCTTCATGGATTGGCTTCACAATAACTAGTGCTAATGGGAAGTAGAAATAAAATTCAAAAGATCCAAACGTTCAATTCCATGTACTGATTGGAATACTGACTTTGTAAACAATACCAGTTAAGCTTGTACATTGATGTTGCTAGTATTCAGCTGTCATAATTCATGTTGATGTTAGAAGTAAAACAATTCTTATCTTATTTCATAGATGCTATTTCTTACCAAGCTTATGGTTGTTATTTATCCTTAGCCAGAAAATTATATATATATACACACCAGTATACACTAGCAAATTTTAGGACCATATAATAATATATTACAAATATTATTAATAATATGAATATACATATATACACACAACCATATATATTTATATATATATGTATATATGTATATAGAAAGATAGATATGCTGTGGGAATATTCTAAAAGGTCTTCTTGAATAACAATTAGAGATAAAAATACCAAGTGAAAACTGCATTAAAAGTATTATAAAAACTCCAATTAAGATTAATTGCAATAAAAATAGTATGGTTTTACACCAAGCACATCATATTCCTACCATTTAAATGTGGAAGTTATCCCAACCTTGGGAGGGTCTTGGGAGAGTATAGGTAGGTATGTGAGAGACACAAGTGAAAAATGAGATGCAGGGCTCAACAACTGGCCCTAAAGAAGGAGACTAATATAGAAGTGATAATAAACAAGATTAGAGAGAAATTTTAAACAGATTTCAAATGTATCGTCACACAAGACAGGCATAGATAGAAGTATTCATGTGGAAGTGCTTGTTACTAAGTAAATACTACAATTTTACATTTAAAATTAAGATCCTTGAACAAAAGTTTCTTGGACAGCAAAGGTCGGCACAGGTCTAAACAAAACAAAATAAATTTGAAAAATGAGAGAGCAATTTCTCTTTGTTGGATTGGGCAGTCTTTTAGCAACATTAGGCCTGCGGAAACAGAATTCTCTTCTGGTGTGTCTTTTCTCCTACTCTACAGCATGGCTAAGCTCACATTTAGTACCAGGTGGCTTGCTTCTTAGCTGTTGATTTGGGCAAGGAGAATTCTTTCTGTTCTACAGACAACAGTGGGGGTATTCAGGCACTGAGTGCTTAGTTTCTTCACATGTTTACATTTCAGAAAGAACTACTGCCATTGTTCTAAAACCAAATGTGTAGATAAAGTCCAAACAGCCCCCTCTGAAGACCCACTGGGTTTTATATTTTTATCCTTTCATTTTTTAATTTTATTTTGCATATTCATAATTTATTATGTCCTTTAAATATTATAATACAATGATATTATTTCCCTCATTATGTTTCCTCCTACAAATTCTCCCATTTATCCTTCTTTGATCTCTTTCAAATTCATGGCCTGTTCTTACATTAATAGTTATTATATGCATATATATATGAATATGATTATATTCTTACATACAACTTTCTTAGTCTACATAATGTTACTTTTAGGTAATTTTTGGATAAAGTAAAGATCAAATGTTTAAAGCAGCAATAATTCCTTGCTTCAAGGAAGAGTACACCAATTGGTTATCCAATACCAAATAGTCATTATTCTTAGGGAAAAATAGTGGTTACTAAAAGATCATGTAGATATTTTTTCCCTAACAAAATCTGTCTTTTATGATTTATGTTAGGCATTTGCTGGAGTGATTTGTATTGCCTTCTGTTCATTTATGCCACCAGAATTACACAAAGGCATTGTTGAAGAGGCCAAAACGAAGTTAGGTTGCAGGGTGGGGTGGGTGAGTGGATGCTGGAGAATGGAGGAAAAATGTAATCATATTTTACTTACAGTTTTAAAATTGAAATATTACTTAAAAAGAAGTGCTTTGTCATTCAAAAGAGCTCTGACAAATCCTTAAAATGTATAAAATCTCTTCAACTCCAAATAACACTGAAAACATTGATTTTTCCATAATGAAGAATGCTTTAAAATATTAATATTTGTTACAGACCTAAGTTATACAATTTTGTTTTATTTAAAACATACTAATAAAGAGAAAACAACAATGTATTTAAATATAAAAAGGCTTGAAGCCATGAGTGGATATTAAGGAACAAAAGGAGACACTAAATATACATTTGGAATAATCATGGCATTAATGAAACCCATGGCACTAGATTGGTTGCTGTTGAGGACTTTGGACCTCAAATAACAAAAGCACCTTTCATTGCATGAATGTAAATGAGTTAACCCCACACAGATTCTACTACTCTGTACCTTAACCCAGTATACCCATAATATAGTAAGAAAATGTGAGCTTTATTGAGTTCTTAAAATGAAAAACAAATGTCTATTCTATTGTGAAAATGAAACACTGTACTAAGTATATGGAGTGAAGAAACTTTATAGGCTCTTATCTTGACCATATTATGCTGATGACACACACACTCATAGACATATAGCAGGAAATACAGACCTGGGTCCAGTTTGGATACATAATGCATTTTTCTTCAATGTTTAAAATCTCAATGTGCTTTAAACAAATATTTCAGTTCACCAAATATCTAATATAGAAATTAATGAACAAGTTATAAAACATTATGTTAATTACTCAGTAAAAACAATAATGTATAATGCTGAAAGCATAAGTTCTATGGAAACTCAGAAAGTCATCATAATTCATATATATATATATATATGAATATATATATATATATGAATACATATATATATGTAAGTGGTAATAATTCTTGTGACAGTCCATGATGCTTCTCATGCTATATGAGTAAGTGCAATCATAGGTCACTTAATCATAGGTCATTGAATTTTAATCATTAATAAAGTGAGATATTTTCAGAATTGACTATGTGATCCACTCTATCTATCCCAATTAAAGACAATAAAATGTAAAGATGATTCCTACCTAGCAGATTAAAGAAAAACAGAGTAATTCTGAACGTAGCTATTTTGAAAATAGAAATCAGTTAAATATAATCTGTTTATCAGAAGCCCTACTATATGAAATATATAGCAGTACTATAGGAGGAAAAACAATGTGAATCAACCAAATCCCCCAGAGCTCCCAGGGACTAAACCCCCAACCAAGGAGTGCACATGGAGGGACCCATGGCTCCAGCCATATATGTAGCAGAGGATGGCCTTGTAGGACATCAGTGGGAGGAGAGGCCCTTGGTCCTCTGAATGCTCAATGTCCCAATGTAGGGGAATGCCAGGATGGGGAAGATGGAGTGGGTGGATGGGTGGGGGAACACCCTTATAGAAGTAGAGGAGGGGTGATGGGATAGTGGATTTCCAGGGGGGTGCAGGAAAGGGGATAACATTTGAAATGTAAATAAAGAAAATGTCTAATTCAAGGTGTAAAAAAAAAACAAAACCAGGAAAATCACATACATTTTTAAATATCATGAAGTTACCTACGTCTATGTAAACACACACACAGTGTCCACATCTATCTAGATATTTGCATAAATTATGGACAATAAAATAATATATGGACTATGCATTCTTATTGGCTCTCCTACTGTTTTCCTTTAAAATATCTGTTGTTTACCTATATCATCTGTCACTCTTCTCAATTATTCTGTATATTATAAGTGACGATAAAATCAGAGGTTTTTATACTGAATATACCAAGTAAGACTCAAACCCAGTCCATTCTGGCCCCATTAGTAGGGTTAGGGAAAATTGCATCCTTTTCCAGATATTTGGGATGGTCTGCATGCTTTTCCTCCTTTCCTGCACCCTTGTCCCTTCCTGTTCCTACTCCTAAATTTCAGGCTGTTTTTCTGTTCCATTTCACATGTTTTTCTTTCTTCACCTTCTCCCACTCTGGCACATACTCTGTGCATATAGACACTCATATTATTGAAATATTTGTTGCACTGCAGGTGATTACTTTGAAGATACACTAGTGAATGTGTCCAGTATTGCAAACCTCTAAAGCACTTAATGTATTTCCAAATCCTGATGAGAGCAAACAGTTTGATTGGGCAGGCTGAGGGAGTTTCCCAGACCTAGGAGAAACCGATCGAATGGTTTGGGGTGTGTAGACAGTTGCTATCATTTCTAAAATAAATCTCAACATGTACTTCCATCATCTCTGAGACTCTATAAACATTTCTGATTTACTCTTTCTTCCACCAGAATGTTAGGTGGCAAATGAGGCAGTTACAGCACAGTATTAAGGAATGTGGGCAGGGCAGCAGACTGCCAGGCTCTTAATTTACAAGGAGTGCCATTTTGAAGAAAGTTATGTAAATGCCTTGTAGTATAACATTTTTTTTTGTTTTAAAATAATTGTAATACATCATGCTCAGAGAACTATGATGAAACTGCTAAATATAAAGAGCGTGGACTAATACATTCTTCTTTGGATGTTCCCAAGAAATACTGCTTGTTGCCTAGTAAATAATCACTGGATGCAAATCTGTGTAAAGCTGAAGACAGAGTTGTAAAGATTCAACTCATATATATGTCCTCAGAGGCACTCAATAAATATTTCAGATGTCTTTTGGTACATTGTCAGTGAACTTGGCAAAGGAATCAGAAAAAAAAATCATCATTATGCTAATAATATTATCAATATTAAACGCATAATTTAGCCCTGTATACAGTGTTTAGAACAGCTCTAAGACACTCCTTTTCATGACTTAAGAGCATGAATATTCATGATTTTGAGTCCAGTCATCTAAATCAATCGCCCCATTGAAAATTTAGAAAATTAAAAGGAGTTTAGTCCTGGAGGTTCAAATGCTTAGCTACAAATCAAGACACTAAGAAAGACTAAGAAAAAAATTAGAAGAAAAAAAGATGAAGCCATGATGTTTATACTGTCTCTGCCTGTTGCCACAGTTCCTGCTGAGAAAGAACAACAATGTGAATACTATGGTGTCCAGGGCAAGCTTCATAATCCTGGTTTGAGGAAGGAAAATGTGTAGTTACTCAAAAGTACAGAAATTATCACTCATTGCACACTGAACATGGTAAAACCATAATAAAAACAAAGACTGACTTTGAAAATGGATACTAAAGATGCATGTTTTCTATATAAACAAAGCTTATAGCTGATACTTCACTGAATTTTCTGTTTCTTCTCAGACTAGATGAATAGTCAAGTCATATTTCACCTTAACTTTACACATTGCTGGGGTGAATGATACCCAATATTTTATCTCCTTGTTTTGAGGAATTGAGCTAGTGTCATTAGCTAATACGTGTTATAGTGTAGTTTTCTTTCAAAAACAAATTCCCATTATGGAACAACTATTATTATGGTAATTAAGAAGTAAAATGAAATTAATTGATGACAAACAATACTCAGGAAATAATCATATATAATACAATTATGCACTATAGTGGATAGTTGCTAAAACAATATGAATGTGTTAATAAGACCATTACAAGGTTCTTTTCACTAGAGATCCTCTATAACTAAATCGTAATGAAACTTATTGTTACAGATCTTTCTGCTCTCATTATCTGAATTGTCTTGTACATCTAAACTCAGCGCTTTTTCCTAATATATAGTTTGCTAAGCATCATCTACTTTTCAGCTCATAGAACAAATGAATACAAACACGTTGGTCTTGAAAATATTAATTGCATGTATTTTCTCAGAGACTTTTTATTTTTTTCCCTGTGGTCAAAAATTGTTAATTTCATTGGTATTGGGGGAAATATATCCTCCACTCATTCTTATTTTATAAGCTAAGAGTTGGCAAGTGTCAGAAATGATAGAGCACTATTGTCACTTCAGTGAGACCTCAGCACATACAACATGTGCCCACTCATTCACTGTTTTCTGTCTTTGCAGTTCCACCCTGGTTTTTAAATCACCCTTCCAACCTCTACGCCTATGAAAGCATGGATATTGAGTTTGAATGTGCAGTTTCGGGGAAGCCTGTGCCCACTGTGAACTGGATGAAGAATGGAGATGTGGTGATTCCTAGTGATTATTTTCAGATAGTGGTAATTATATTCTTTTCATATTTGTTTTGCAATCCCAGGCATTATTTGCATTCTTCCATTAATTTTTCTCTTCTGTAAAATGGAGCTGGAAAAGTAGCCCAAGGCCTTGGAAGGATGTAGGGATTGTGAGTTGATCCCAAACATATCAGGTTCTGATATAAGAATTGTTTTAGGAAAGCAAACAATTTGCAAACCTGAAATTCTAGGAAGTTAATATAGCGTGTTTTATTTTTACAAAATAGAGAGAAAAAAAGAATAAAAGAAGGATAGTTCAAGCAATGAAATAATAAAGGAAGGAAAGAAGGAAGGGAGAGAGTGTGTGTGAAGATAGGGGAGAAGAGAAGACAAACGCGGGGTGTGAGACAAAGTATTCTCATTGTCATTTCACAGGTTAGAATTTCCAAACTCGGTTGCAGAATGCAGGGATCTAGGATTAGTTTATTGTTCAGCTTCTTCCATCAGTGATGCTTTTCAGTAAGACATGCTTGTTATTACGGTTGCCCTACTGCAGACTTCTGCACTACCGCTTCCCTAATTGTTTCTCTAGGTGCAGGCTGATGACCCTATTGAGAAGCAAGGAGACAGAAGTTGTAACTGGTCTTGGCTCTACTTGATGGGGCTACACAGTCTTTATTGTTCTGTAACTCTGCTTCCCATGTTGGAAACAAAAAAAGATTTGTGAACCACACTTCTTACAACCCCCTCCCCCAAATTCTAGTTCACACTCAGTATCCTTGCAGGAGACCATAGGATTGCAGGCTTCTCCATTACTAGAAGAAACATTTACTACTTGAAAAAGCACTATGAAAATTCTGTTAGGTGTAGGCTCATCACAAAGGTTCTGATTTCAGACATATGAGCATATAAGAACTATAAAATCCACTTTTCAACTATGAAAAGAATTGTGTGAATAAAGAAGATGGCCTTAGGAGCTTTCTTATTTGAGACAAATGTGACCCTGTCAAAGAAAAGTCATAACAGAGCCCGGTCTCCCAGGCAGTTGGAACTAGAACATCATCATCCAACGAGGCTCTCACAGTATACCCCTGTGGCATTACATGCCCTTGTTGGAAAATGACTCTTCCACAATCAATGCTTTTGGTAATGTTCATAGATGTATGCATTTTGTCACACCATACTTCTAAAGAATAAATCTGTACACCCCACCTTTATCATTGCTGTCTCTGTTTTCCATTTTGCTTTTACTTTCATTTGTTTAATTGGTTGGGTAGGAGTGAGAGAGAGCACCACTTAACTTTTGAATGCCACACCAATCTGTTATTTTAAATGCAATGCTCTTTCCACTACCACTGAATTAAAAAAATGACCTGCCATTGGGCAGCTTGAAAAGTGCTGCATGTGCCTAAAATGTATGCTACTTGCATGAAAAGGAAATTGTTGAGTGCCCTTAAGGACACATGATAAAATGCAACATTTATTTTTTCCCCTACAGTTTGAATAATCTTTCTCACAGCATGACTCATTATGGCTGAGCTATTTAAATGCTTTTTTTCTTTAGGTGGAAGAAAATGTATGGTATATGCCCCATTCACATCAAAATGTGGTTTAAAATATCTCCTGAGTAGTTACAG
Source organism: Apodemus agrarius (assembly GCA_964023405.1). Classification (NCBI taxonomy): domain Eukaryota; kingdom Metazoa; phylum Chordata; class Mammalia; order Rodentia; family Muridae; genus Apodemus; species Apodemus agrarius. The sequence continues at coordinate 62,349,313 of OZ030021.1, read as the reverse complement.
AAATCTGAGTGTCATTGTGCTTTATACATGTAATGCTGAGCTCAGACAGTAAGTTAGAGGAGAATTGTTAATTAGAAGTTAGCCAGCTTTATCTAAGAATTTTACATCAGTTGAAAATTGACTACAAGACACTAAAAACAATTAAGAATTCCCTGTGAGGTAATATTTATCTCTTAATGACTTTAGGGGAAGTGATTTAGCATGTCTCACTTACTGAACTAATTCTTGCACTAATATTGAAGATAAACTGAGTTTGTATAATTAAATACTATCTCCAGATCATTTTATCATCCATCCTTGAAACAGATTGTGGTTTAAATTATACACAAAAGGAGTTAACTTTACTGTGTTTCCACAATGAATTGCTGAAGGTGAAATTTTTTCACTATGTACAAAACCGAAATGGGCATAAAAATCTATTACAGGCTCAACTTCTAGCACCCCAAAGATTAGGCCAAAGAAATTGTTATTTTAAAGGATCCTCAGACATTATGTTGGGCAAATACTTCCAGAAATGATTTAACCTGAGTAGTTTTCTCTTTAGAATTTGCAAGGAGGAGGAGGTTTTTTTCATTCATTCTTTTTTAATTCATCTATTTATCTCCTAAGTCTACACTCCTTCATAATGTGAAGGAATCAGATTTTTTTTTTAGATATTTATCTGGTCTTCTTGATTCTTGATAAAGAAAAGTTTAAATTTAGCATTTAAATATCCAGGAAGATATCTATTTATATGAGTATACTTTCTTCACAGACTTATGCAGAATGCTGCCCAAGGAGTTAGAAATAAAATGAGGGATGTGAAATTTTTTCCAGAAAGCATAAAGTATATAGGCTAGATAGACTCATGATTTTTCTTGACTCTTCTGTGTTCTGTTTCTACTTTGTTATGTTGAGGTCTTTACACCTTTTACAAAATAATCTCATCTGCTCTTTTTTTTTTTTTTTTTTTTTTTTTTTTTTTTTTTCCTCTAGGGAGGAAGCAACTTACGGATCCTTGGGGTGGTGAAGTCAGATGAAGGCTTTTATCAATGCGTGGCTGAAAATGAGGCTGGCAATGCCCAAAGTAGTGCCCAGCTGATTGTCCCCAAGCCTGGTAAGACACGGGAGCAGTGGGGCTTGGAGTTGCAATTGTGTGTGGCTTAGTTGTAATATCCACATAGTTTCTGTGTGGCTCAAAATGAGGATGAAATTATTTATATAATCAAGGTTTACATGTGTGTTCTTATGATATATCCCTTCTAAGAAATTTTATATAAGATCTGTCTTTCTCATTCTTCTACCTGTCATGTATATCAAATAAAATAAGAACTTTATGAACATTATTACGCATAGTTTCAGAAAGCCACCAATAAATTATTATTGTCTGTCTACTATGTGACTGACCTTTATTCCAATATCCCATGTAACTATAGAAAGGGCATTATGTGTAAGTTTAGATTTTTGTGCATATGCACACAGGTGTATGTAAGGCTACTATATGAACTTTTAAAACATTCTTGCACCCGTGTTAGTTGACAGAACTGAGCACAGATGCTCAGGAACTTCTCTGGTGGCTTCCCACAGAGCTGGAGGATTGGTTCAAGTTCTCAAATATGTCTATTTGATGGAATTTTTCTTTCTTCAGATGATCTAGTAATAGAGATGCCAAGAAATACCTTTGGGTGGAGGAGTCTCTCTCTCTCTCTCTCTCTCTCTCTCTCTCTCTCTCTCTCTCTCTCTCTCCCCCACCGTGTGTGTGTGTGTGTGTGTGTGTGTGTGTGTGTGTGTAGGAGGAATGATGCCAAGCATGAGAAAGGGAAAAGGGTTCTAGATGGAAATGTTCTTGTATTCACAATGAAGAGATGAGTACAATGAGATAACACTGGGAAGAGACTCATTTGGACACTTGAATGAAATCAAGGCTAAAGCTTTCTTGCTAAACCCTGCCCAATGAGTCCTTTCCTCCAACAGATAGAAAGAGACACAATCAGTTGTAAAGTTAAGCCAAGAGCTAAGGCAGAGGATAATATTTAGAAACAGGATACCTAAACAAGACATCTCTGAAAAACGTAAAGAAGTGCATTTGAAGTATGTGAATGCATATTTTCCATGATGGTGGAATTTTAACAGGATATATTGAGCAAAACACACTTTGTTCCATCACTCCATAACTTAATTCCCTCTCTGACCCTAAAGAAGCTTTACACAGAGATAATAAACTCAAGGGGCTAAAAGCACAGATGACACTAAGAATACAGCATTATTATTATTATTATTATTATTATTATTATTACCATCATCATCATTATTACATAGCTACTTAGCCATATAGGGATGAACAGTAAATTTGCAATTACTTTAGTATGTTTGACTAAGGTTAGAGTATGAGTGTTCATATGAATCTATTTGTGCTTACTTGTTATATACATTCATATTTTATGGGATTAATTTGTTTGAACTATTTTTACAAATACCCAAGCTTAAGTCTTATAAAAATACTTTAAATTGGGGATGTACAGGTGATCAAATGGATAAGAGCTCTGGCTGCTCTTCCAGACAAATCAGGTTTAATTCCCAGCACCAACATGATAGCTCAAAATTGTGTAACTCCTATTTCAGGGGATCTGATGCCTTCAGACTGACATCCATGCATGAAAACACCAATAAAATAAAAATAAATAAGTAATTTAAAAATAGTTTAGGTTAATTGACTTGAAATAAAATAAACCAGAATATATTTCTGATGTAATAGACATAAAAATGAATACTGTGAGAAAAAACAGTTCTTGTCATTTAAATCTCCATAGTTCTGCTCCTCCAATACATGGATAAAAAAACATTTAATTGCGCATATACCAGAATGTTCCTCTTTCAGTAGATGTTGGTGTTGTTTTGTGACCCCAATATAACCTGATTTGTTTAGGTATGAGAGTCTGTAAAGGAGCCTGGTACAAATAACAGTATTTGTTTCTTCACTAAAGTCAGCTTGTGAAGTTGTGTCAGTGACATTTTGGGACATCATCTTTTATAGTTGCAATTGAATTAGGAAGAAATGGTATGAGATGAAGAGAGAAATCCCCCAAAAAGAAAGAATATTACTATGAATCTCTTCTATTCTTCACATAAGTGATGGATTGCTTTTTTCCTGGACACTGAATCTTACCCTTAAATAATGGCCCTCTAATTCCTCAGAGATGTAGTGTGGGATGTGTGCACAGAGGGTGTGGAGACCATACCATATAAACTAATCAGTGAGGTTGACCATGGTGTGAGGAACACGACCCTCTCTATTTACGTTTAAACAATAAATGGTCAGCATACATTTTGAGGCACATTGTCGCCCTGCATAGCACAGCTGTTCAGCTTTTGAATATCCATAGACTTGTGGCTTGGAGTTACTCTTGGTAACCGTAGCAATCTGCTTCTTCCCAAAATGAATACAGGAACCTGTTCAACCCAGTGTCCACTTGTATGAGCCTCAAGAAGTTGCTCCAGTCTATCATTATCTGATATTTTTCTTTTCTTCCCCTTGAATAACGAGTATCTCAGGAATTGCAGTAATAATCTTCTTAAATTAAATTTAAAGATATGTTGTTCTTTATAGAAAAAAATTGGAGAAAAATTTAAAATGTGTGTATTGTGAAGGATTTTATATATGTGTGTGTGATTTTAACCAGATCAAGATCCAGTGGATAGCGTTTTAGAAATCATTTATAATGTAGAAGGCTCTGTCAATAAAGGTACTTGGGTAACACTGGCAAATGTACACAGGGCAGACTGCAGGATTTGGATCTATCATATGTACTTCTATAGACAAAGGATAAACCCTGCACATTTAAGAGTTTAATGAATACCAGGAATACATAGTTACATCATGTAAACAGTGACATATAAAAATTAAAACAGTTTATTGTATTTACAAATCTTTAAGTGCACAACTGTCTCTTCTCAGAACTGAGAAGACACGACATGATATGAGAAGACATGACAGAGATATGTTTCTGTTGTTGCTGTTTGTTTCGATTAATTTTGGAAGTGGGGTGGGGGATGACTTAAAGGATATTTATAGGAAGTCTTTCTCCAAGTGAAAGCAAAAATAGATCCAATAACACTGTTTAGCAAATACCCGGCCTTGGATGTGTTAAGTGTCATAAAAATAAAGCATCACAGCTTTTAGAATTTTCAATAGCCAGAGCTGCACATATGTAAACACTATCTAGGCTCTTTCTTTGTGCTGCTGATCATGGTGAAATAATTATTCAGCTGACCCCTGAGCCCACATCTACTAAAATGAACTGTGATGAATAATAAATTAAGAACTCCATATACAGATAATTTTTGGAGATGTTAATAGTTATTTTGGAACTAGCAAAAGGGGCAAGAGGACAGAAGAGAAACAAATGATAAATGTATTAGTTCTTTCTATTTATTTCTTATGACTCTAGCTTCTGGGGTGTATATAGTCTCTTCACAGTCACCTCAGTAGATCACTGGATGTAGCATTCTAGTTATGGAGTGAGGATTGTGTGACTAATAATATACTTATCACAGAAGATTATGTAATCTGAGATGCATTTAATGGAAATATATAAGAAAGAAATAAAATTATCATGGGAAGAAAAGACGCCCTCCTTATATTCTACAAAGTTCAAAAATGCCTTGCGAGGGATCCATATGATCACAAACAGAACACATTTTTAAAATTTTGAATGTATTGAACAAACTATTCAAATCAAATAAACAAGAGAAAATATAGTGTGGAAGTCACATGCTAATAATGTATGTTTTGTAATGCATGATTTATTTTTTTTCTCTCTCCAGTCTAAGTTCCAAGATAGAGTTTCACTGCAGTGTAGGAAATAAATTGGTTAAGCATCAAGAAAAATAAGAGCTTTTAACAATTACATCTCTTCCCCTTGGAAAAGGCTACCTAATACAAATGATATTGCATTTTCAATATTTTATCAAGGTAGTGTATCATATAGCCTGGAATTACCAAAAATATCTTGCTGGTCATGAACACCAACACATAAAATCAGAAACTTGTGGTATTTTCTTTTGTGAATTGTTATGAATCAAGGTGAAAAACAGTTTATGAATCCAAACAGACAGGCACCATGCTTATGTGAATGCTGATGTAACTGTATGCCAAATATGAGCCTTGATAGGGTACATTTTTCAAGGTTGGATTCACTTCATAAATTCACAGGCACTTTATAGAGCATTGAAAAAGTGTTCAATTAGTTACAACATTTTGGGAACTGTTAGAATGAGATTTTTTTCAGTTTAGGACAACTATACAGCTATATTGGAATGCCTGAAACTAAAGCTAAAATACTTATTCTCCATCCTAGTAGCTACTAGTGGTGAATTAGGTTGAATCTCTGTCTCTCTTAACCCGAGAAAAGACTCTGCAGTGTAAATGCTTCATTGTAGTTACTAGATGATCAAACTGTTTCAGAAACTCCAAGATATGAATTAGAAGAGGATTCTATACAATAGATTAGAATGCTAGAAGACCAACTCACATGTGAGTCACCAGACAATTGTCTCATAAAAAATGTCAATATCCGTCTTCCAATTTCATTCATTGAGGTCAAATGACAAAAAGACCAACATAGCATTATGAGATAAGTTCCTATCATAGTGATACCTTAGAGCTCAGCATTCCTGCAGACTTATATTTTGTAAATAGTTAAAATTAATTATAGCTAAGAAGATACAGAACCGCTTCTTCAAAAGAGCTACTAACTGAAAATATTAGCTACATCATATAAGGCCATAAATTCAAATAACTAAAATGCCGTGCTTTGCTTGCTATGCTAAAAGTGAAAATAAGATTAAATTTGTGTTCCTCACCCATCCTATTTAATTCTCCATTTTCTGTTAGAAATGTAGACACTCAAGTTAACTTGTCCAAAATGGTATATGGATTTGGAACAATTTGGTCATTTACCTTCTATAAATCATTGAAAATGATAGATTTGTGCATAGTCATCTCTGCTTTCTTATTTGGCTTCCTTCCACACCATTAGCAACATCCTGAGAAGTCCTGTACATCCTAGGTGTATTATCAAAGCTTTACAAGGCTGCAATTTCTCAGTTGTAAATTGCAATAAGGAATTTACCCAAAGAGTTAAAGTAGGGACTGAGGAGACAGTTCAGTTGGTAAAGCACTTGCCTCAGAAACATGAAGACTAAAGTTTGGAAGCCCAGAAGCCACACCCAGAAATGAACACTCATATAAACAGACCAACAAAAACATACGTACTAATGGACATTGGGCATCCCAATGATGGTGTCAACATAATGGCAGAAGCAAGCTGATCCCTGACCAGCTACTAGCCTGGCACATCGGGTGAAGTTCCAGGTCAACCAGAAATCCAGTCTTAAGCATTAGCAGGAAAGTTCCTGATAATTAAACTGGGATTGTCCTCTCCTGTGCACTAATCACATACATGCAGATATATGTACTGAGGCACAAGCACCGTCTTGCAGACACAAACTCTTACAAAAGGATTTAGACAATAAATGTGTTTTAAGGAATTTGGAGGCTATAAATTGCTACACAAATGTTAACTGCAGAATTCATTTTGTTGTTTATTGCCCAAGATAATAGCTACTTATTGGGGTGGATAAAGTAAAAGCTTAATTTCACTATTTTCTTCTACCTTCCAAGGACATAATTAATGAACAAATGTTTTAATACTTAAGCCTACTTAAACTAGAATTTTTTTATTCATTTAGCGATGTTATTTCAAAGAAAAATAAAGTGACTGCTAGTAGAAAGATTTCCAGGGTAGTTTGCCATATCATTTTAATAAGTCTGCCATCCAATTCCATGTAGGCAGAGACTTCTCAACAAATAAGGGCTTGTCATTCACCTTGTCCTCCATCCCGCATGCACTTAAAACACACAGCCAGTCCTGTGCTAATCAAGTGTATATGGCTGCATGGCAGACGTTGACATTAGAAATGAATTCTGAAATGATGGCAGTGCATTGAGATCAGCAATAACTGTAAACCATACAACAAGGGAAATGTGAGAGACTCATAAATATTGATTGCATCATATTCTCGTGGTAAACACGCCAAACAATGCTATAATCTGTAGGTTCTTAAAATGCTAAATATTGGGAGAGTAAGAGAAAAATGTTGATTCTTCCATAGAACCCAAATGTTTTCATGTATATTTTATTTTTACCTCTTACTTACTCATATCTAAAATAATCATTCATTTTAGATAGCTACATCGACATACACACACACAACAAAAGTATCTTAAATAATACTTAGAATGTATAATTAGACATATAATTTGATAGCTTATGGGTATATTTTAATTTATTTTAAATTATTTATTTTATGTTTTTAAAATTGTAATAGAATCACATCATTTATTCATTCCCTTTGCTCCCTCCAAACCTTCTCATTAAACTCTCTCGCTCCTTTCAAATCATAGTCTCCTTTTCACATAATTAATTGCTCATACACACATATACATATGAACATGTGTGCATGTGCATGTGTGTGCTGTGTGTGTTTTCTTGAATATATATGTATAACTTGCTCAGTCTATATAATGTTACTTGTGTGTATGTTTTCAGTGCTAACCATTTGATACTAGATAAACATATGATGTGCTCTCTCCCAAGGAAGACTGTTTCTCCTGCTATCAGCATTCCTTAGTTACCTGTAATTCTTCATCTGCATTAAACTATCTATTGCATTCCTTGTTAAGCTTACATTTAACCAGCCATGATGGTGAGCATTTATGATCATAGCTTCTGACATTCCTAGGAGAAATAAACTCATGCCAAGCTCTCTGATCCTCTGTTCCTTTTAATCTTTCTTCCTCCTCTTCCATGATGTTCCCCAAGCCTTGGGTGCAGGAGTTGTAGATGTGTCCTTGGGACTCATCAACTCTTCATTTTGATTAGATGTCATTTTTATTTTTATTTTTGAAAGCATGTTCTTTTATTGAAAAAGGAGGTAAAAACATGTTATGATAAAATTGAAGATTTACATGGAAAATATTTCTGATAGAATATACAGAAAAACACATAAAAATGACAATATTCATTGAAAATTGAAGAGTAAAGTGGTAGACATAAAAAACATTGCAAAATTAATTGAAAAAGTAAGTAGAAACATTTTATGGTAGAACTGAAGACTGATTGGATGTTGTTTTAGGTAATGGTCTCCATCTCTTGCAATCAGAAGTTTCCTTGATGAAGGGTGAAGGATACACTTATCTGTGGATATAAGAACAAATATTTTAAATGTTTTCAGGGATTATGCTGATTAACAAAGTAGTGGTTATAGGTTCACCTCAAAGATCCTTGACTTTACTAGACCTGAGTATTGCTTGGACACTGGTACCAGACATGATTTCTCTCTTGTCGGGGGGGATCTTATGTCCAATGGAGAGATGTTTGTTCCAATCAAATTATGTGTGCCACTATTGAACCCTTAGTGTACTTGTGCCATGATGGTTATTGTTGTGATTCATAAGTGTAGTAGATGTGTAAGACTTTTGGTTGCTTCCCTCCTTTGAAGCATGCATAGCAACTTCTGCTTCCAGGAAAGCTAATCCCTGGGGAGAGGGCACTTGGCTCAGCTTCCACCTCAGGCTCAGACCTCTGAGCCTGGTATCTGAAGTTCATGTTGTATTCAGCACTAGGCACATACCTTCCATCTCTGGGTATAACCAAGGGCAATAAGAAGAGCCTGTGTGTTTTGGATTCTCTTAGACAACCCTGACACACAATTCAAAAGAGTGTCTCTCATACCTTATCTTGGAATTTTTATTAGATAGTCTTTTGCTCCTAAAAGGAGCACAGACAGCACTGGGGAGAAAATTTTATCAAACAATTGTTTACCTACATAAGTGTGTATATAATAAACAGAGAATTGTGTATACTATGTGTTTTTTTTAACAGTTAACAGACTTTCATGACTGCTATGTGAAGGTACTATATAGAGTATTACCTACATCAAAATAAAGATTAGCTATGATCCTTAAAAACTAATTCTAATGCCACTCAAATTTGCACTGCTTTTGAAGAGCCTTAACACCAACTGGAATTTCTACAAATGTAACCAAAAGCACGAAGAAAACACTGAATCGAATAACTCCATGGAAACAAAAGTTTATTGGGGATCAAAACGCAAGTCTAAGGCTCTGCCATAGCCTCTCAGGAGACAGCTGTATCAAGTTCCTGTCAGCAAGCACTTCTTGCCATAATAGTGTCTAGGATTGTTGGCTAAATATGGGATGGATACCCAGGTGGGGCAGTCTCTGGATGGCTTTTCCTTTAGTCTCTGCTCCTGTCTTTGTCCCTGTATTTCCTTTAGACAGGAGCAGTTCTGTGTTAATGTTTTTGAGATGGTTGGGTGCCCCATCCCTCAACCAGGGGCTGTGCCTAACAGAAGCTGATGCTTACAGATAAACATCAGTCTGAGCATAAGGACTCCAATGGAGGAATTAGGGGAAGGACTGAAGGAGCAAGCCCATAGGAAGAACAACAATATCAACTAACCAGAACATCCCCCCCAGAGCTTCCAGGAACTAATTCACCAACCACAAAGTACTCATGGAGGGACTTGTGGCTCCAGCTGCATATGTAGCAGAGGATGGCCTTAGTGGAATCAATGGGAGGGGAGGCCCTTGGTTCTGTGAAGGTTCAATGCCCCAGTGTAGGGGAATGTGAAGGTGGTGAGGTAGGAGTAGGGGGTGGAGTGGGGAATCAGAGGAGAGGGGGTGGGCTAGAAGCTTTTCAGAGGGGAAACCCGGAAACAGATCGATTTGAAATATAAATAAATAAAATAACCAATAAAAAGTTTAAAAACAAAATATACAAACAACAACAGAAAAAAAACCCAAAACAAAAATGCAAGGCTATATCTCACTGTAGTTGGGATACCAGATAGGTGCAAAATACTAGAAAATCAGGTGAATTTTTTTATGGCAATCCAGAGAATGGGGCCTTTTAGCTGGTTTACCCTTTCTGGAGTGAGCGTGAACTAGATGCCCTTGCCCTTTGGAGCAAAGGGAATTAAACAGAAACCTGTTTCAGGAGATTTACTGGGAAATGCTGAATTTTGGCTTCTGCTTACCAAATAATAGCCTTTCTGTTGCCTAGACCAGAGTCCTACTTATGATATTATTACCAGCCCTAGCATTTTGAGTGGCCCATTTTAGACTTAACATTGATATCTATCTATATATTGTCTGGTTGAAACATTTAGTCTTTCTCTTAAGAGTTCATAGATACCTAGGAGTCATTTCATCATTAAATTAATGACAAGATCATTAAAGAAACTCTGCCATTTGTGGTCATAGTGTCCTCCATGCTGACCCCTATTTCCTTAGCCAAGGGACTTAAGTTATTCCATGTAGGATATTTTGGCTTGCTTCAAGTGACTAAACACCTTCAAGGACTTAGAGTTGTCCTCTGAGAGTGAAAGTTTTTAAATCTGTATAATCCATACTAAGTTGTAGGAACAAGAAATAGACACCTGAAGTGGGTCAAGAGGAATGATGTTGACTAGGCCCACAACTATCTCAGTTTTTTTGTGTCTACTTACTATAACTGCTGACTTCATGACACCAGATACTGGCCATTGAGTTAGAGAATTTACTACACTCCAGTGGTAGTCACTTTGTCTTTTTAAGATATTATTTACAACTGACTTCCTCAAATGTTCTACTTTTATATATGGAATGAGTGTTCAACTTGATGTATTTCTTTCAGTACATGATAACTTGATGGAAACCTTTTCTGTGAAGGATGCAATCTAGTTGACCTGATCTTCAAAATTTGTTCCAACTGGTATTGAATTCCTGGAGCTCCTCGACAGGACTCTTCCCCCAAATTTTGTGTTCCTAATCTTTATATCACTCCTCAATCTTCAACAAATTAGCTTAACCACAGCATCTGTGTGTATGTGTGCTGCCTCCTTTGTGTGTATGTTTATATGTATATATGACTTGCCCTCTGTGTATGTGTCTGTCCCTTTGTGTGTGTATGTATGTTTCTGTATATCTTTAGCTATATATGTGTGTGTGTGTGTTTCTGTGTGTGCTACACACACACACACACAGAGAGAGAGAGAGAGAGAGAGAGAGAGAGAGAGAGAGAGAGAGAGAGAGAGAGGAGGGGAAGGGAGAGGGAGAGGGAGAGGGAGATGCTTATTGGCACTTGCCATGATCTCTACACTAATTCTTTTTTCCTACATTACAAATGCTATAGAATCCACAAGGTATTGTGGCCAAATGTCAGGTATCCTAACAATATAGTCCAGAGTATTCAAAACACCTGTTTCTAAACAAGAATGAAACTGTTTAAATTACTAGGTAAATTATTGAAAAAGGTATGTGTGGCTTAAAAATCCCAAATTCTGTTAGTGTATATGGCAGAATAATATACAAATTTCATCCTTACATGTAGAACACATGAGATGATGTTTCTCCAAACATTTTACCACTAAACTCTTACCTGCTATAATAGGCCCATACCATCTTTACTGATTTTATTTCCTACTCTCTATGCATATGTTTTTCACCAGAGCACTCCAAGGAATTACCATTTCTTGCTCAGTTGATCTGACTAAAATGATGCTATCAGTAAAATGGCCAAGTAAAATAGTTTGCGTACTAAGTGGATTGACCCTTTGGACTATGTCAAGACAGAACAGGAGAGTTAGCAGTGCCCTGGGGCATGACTGTAAATGAATAGTGCTTTTCCATCCTAGTAAATGAGAATGTTTGATTATCCTTTCTTGTAAGGCTGAAAAAGCTCATCACTGTAGTCCAAAATGTTTCACTGGAGGTTATGTTAATCTGCTGTAGATGAAAATATGGCTTCTGGCACAGCAAATATAATATGAACCACATTTAGCTAAGTTTGTGGTTATTCACTGCTCCAGGCTCTTACTAGCTTGTTATGACAAGATTGTTGAATTACATTGGGATATGGTAGAAAATACCATTATTTAGAATGTTCTGAGAGTAACTATTCTTTGTTTTTTCCCCAACATATAATAGGGTAATAAGTGCGATGAAAATTACAATATTGAGATATAAATAAAAAGCAAAATAGATGTTTAATATATAAGCTTTAGAATATTTTAGTAGAATATATCTTTTATAAAATAGACCTTAACTTACAAGTCAAATGGAATGGAAATCCACAGTGATATTTTAACTAAAAAATCAATGTGGAATTTTTTTTTAATTAACGTATATAATTGGAAATAATATCAGGCAAACAGCAAGGGAAACTACAACCATGCAAAGGATTTGGCTTCCAAACTACTCATTATTTCCTACTCCTTCAATCACTTAAAATGCCTTAGGAGGTAAGCTTTTTGTTTGAATATTTTCATTTGAAGAATAATTTAAAAACATGCAGTATATGGGAAAACATATTTGAATAGTTAAAATATGCTCTACCTAGGCAAGAGACCAACACAAAGAAACAGAAAGTACAAACCAAAAGAACATTTTGAAGAATGAACTTATGTCAAAGGCTTGTTGCAACAACTTTATAAACATTCTCTTGACTGTTAGGATAATATGGCCTAGAATATATAACTCTTTACATTTCATAGATGGAAAGAAGACAGATACCATCTATAATACCAAATGACTGTAGAGGTAGTGCAACCAGGTTTGACAAACAATGATAGAAACCTGTCTTGAATTTGCCAAGTGCTAGGTACTATATTAAACCCTGGATTCTTAGTAACGTAGTACCTGATCCATACCTGCAATACAATTTTGGAGATAAAGTCAACCTTTGTGGATGAGTAAAGTCTTTCACTGAGAGGTAAACTGAATGCTTAAGGCCATATAACGTTGAAGGAGTCTTTCTGTCTTATAAACTTGTCCACATATGAGTCTGATCAGATCAATGGGTAAAGTTTAAGAGTTATCAGAACTCAACTGGAAAGTATAATAAAGGGTTGAAGCTGTAGGCCGGTTGAGATCTGCTGTGCAGGAGTAGACAGAGGATGGAAAGTTGACTGAGAGGTGAACTATGGTCCCTACCACTGGACTTTGCTTGAGTCACACTTGGTTTATTGTTACTGTCCCATAAGGAGAGATTTAGATCTGTTTTCATGTCTCCAGTGAAAGAGTTCTTTCCTGCAGCACCTTGCCATCCAAGAATGGTTGGTTTAACAGTTAATGAACTTGAGGCAAACAATATTAATTAATGAATTTAATTAATGCATAGAGAACCTCTAATGTTTGTTAATTTTAGTTTTCAAACACTTAGGGAAGATTTAGGCAAGAGCTGGAATATAGATTAGAAATGGCAGATTCTTTTTAAGGAAAGTTTAATTGTTTCAGATAATTATCCTTAAAGTCTAACAGAACCCATGTTGATTGTGCTAAGATTTTTTTATTATAAACATATCTTGGAAGGATAGTAATGTTATTTATCACAGAAAATTAAAAACCTTCTATTGTATTGAAATACTTTTTTACTTAAAGTTTCATTCTGTTTTAAGAGAGTAACTGGCAATAACAAATTTACTTTTTTAACAAAGAAAATGGAAAATTGCTTTTCTTCTAAATATATTAGATTGGCATCTTTAACCTTTTATGTTGTCCTATAAAAGCAATCATAGTAATTAACTAATTAGCCTAAGTGCCTTGTATATAATATACATACTACCTTTGCCACATTTTATTGCACAATATTTATCATGAGTTCATGGATGTCCACACCTTTCACTGAAAATATTGCCAAAATATCTTCCCAATTATAGGATGGTCAAAGTTCCACATGTTGTAAAGTATTAGAAGGTTCACTTCTAATTTACTCTACAGCCCATGTTCAAATAAAATATATTTCATTATAAATGAAGTCAGAGAGAAACGTCCTCTATGAATTGCAAGTATTTCAAGACTAGTTTCCTGTTAAATAATCATGCGCATTCTAATTATATGGGATGTTCTTTTTATTTTTTATTGGATATATTCTATATTTACATTTCATTTCCCTTTTTTTGTTTCCCCACCCCCTTAAGGTCCCACATGTCCTTTACCCTCCCCCTGCTCCCTCATCCACACCTTCCCACTTCCCTGTATCGGTATTCCCCTACACTGATGCTTTGATCCTTTCCAGCACTAGTGTCCATTCCTTTCTTCTTGTCAGACATCATTTGGTATGTGAATTGTTGTCTTTGGTGTCCCAAGATTCTAGGCTAATATCCACTTATCAGTGACTGCATGCCATGGGTATTCTTTTGATACTGGGTCACCTCACTTAGTATGATGTTCTCCAGCTCCATCCATTTCTCTAAGAATTTCATGAATTCATTGTTTCTAATGGCTGAATATCAGCAGGCTGTGTGCATGAAAAGCTGGCAAAATGAGACAGACAGTATCGAACAGGGAGCAATGAGATTTAATGTGATTTTTCTCGTTTTTGGCACTTATTTGCAAGAGCAAAAAGATAAATACCACTACCATGTTATCTTAGATTATATTCCTTTCCTGTCTTCTTTATAAATGGAGAGAGGCCTTGATGACAGTTGGTTGCCCAGACATGAGCTTCTGACACCTGTGAACTCTTTATCCAGTTTCTGACACAGACACTTGCTTTTCTGCTCCACTTGAGACTTCTCACTATTTGACATGAGCCTATGAACCCAATTCTGATCAGATTGCATAGATTTTTAAAAACATATTTGTCTAGCTAGAAACAGATGTCTCTTTGGGAATTCACACAGAGAGAGTGGTAAATAATTTTCTGCTTTTCTCTGTCAGAGGCAACAAAACCAATGCAACTGCATACTAAGTGACCAGATTCTCTGCATGTGAAACATTATTCTAGAACAAATTGCCTTTGGATTTCTCTAGTGTGATAAGCACTTTTGTTTTAAAACAACCCATTATGAGTACAAGGAGTATGCTTATATCACAATGGAGGTAGATCACAAAAGGTCATGAGCAGCTTTTTCTATGAGAGTGAGGGGAACAAATCGGGGAAATTGATATCTAAGCCATCAAGATGGCATGGAATGGCTTGTAGAAGGAACATTATATAAGCAGTAAAGGGACAGAGCATAATTGGAAGTACATTTTCAGAGAATGATATGCTGGAAGTCTGGAGAGATTGGAGGAACTGGACACTAAGTAGCTTTTGGAAGATGGATAGAAAATTAGAGTTTTATCTATATTACATAGGATCTTGATGGGTTGTATGTGAATCATAGGTGTGTTTCAAGGTATTTCTTTTAAAGCTCACTTTATTTTTACTTTGAAAAATATTTCTTTTATTTTTGAGATGTTAAAATTATTATAGTTTCTCCCTATTCCATTTCCTCCTTCCAAATCCTCCCATATATACCTCTTTTAAAATCATGGGCTCTTATATTCATAAATTGTTATATATATTCTATATGTTAATGTTTATGATATATAATATATATGTATATGCTACACACATACACACACATATATATATGTATATAAATACATATATTTATATAAACACAAATATACCCTACTCATATATATATATAATTTTACCTATATGGTTTTTTAAACAATTAATTAATTGGTATTAAATTGCCAATTGGTATGTATGGTTTTCTGAGAGTGACAATATTTCCTGTTCTCAGAGAGCATTAGTTACCTAGAGTTCTTTGTCAGAGTTCTCCAGACCCAGTCTACTTCAGTGTGTCTTTAGCTGCTCCCTTTGTTCAACTCTTGCTAAAGATATGTTATTGTTAGATGGAAATACAACTAGAAATTGTGAAAGCAGTTAGGCAAGTATGCTTTCAATAGTTTATGTCAAGTACTATAAGGCCATTTCCCACAACTATGCACACACACACACACACACACACACACACACACACACGGAGAGAGAGAGACAGAGACAGAGACAGAGACAGAGACAGAGAAGCAGATGTAGTTACAAAGTAAGTAATTTCTATTACTATACATTCCTAGATATATTAGGAATCTCCTAAGATTTTAGATTCTTGAGTAGTTGGTTGGTATTAAAGGTACTCGATCGAAAGTGAGGAACAGCAAGAGTGTCTTCAATCCACTACTGGGAATTCTTTTTTGCTATCTTTTACATTTCCAGCATCTTCAGAAGTTCTGACAATGGCAGGATTTCAGTGAGTCACGAGAAGCTTTTAGAAATGCAAGTAATTCATTTCCTAGGTAATTGATAAACTCAGGTTTAAATGATGATATAGTAGAGATAATTCAGTAGAGGTAAATATTTAAAGGATGGCAAAAACCTATAATTGAAAATTTGGCAGCAGAATGGAGAAAAATTAAGAGGCTGAAACGCAGTAATGTGTTTCTGTGTATATTTGATAGGGGAGAAAAGGGAAAATGAACATTGACTATTTTGCAGTATCCACAATGGGAATAGGTATGGACTGGACTGAGTGGCAACTCTGCTTCTGTAGAGAAAGAGGGACTCAAAAGAACAGCAAAAAGGAAGACATGCTTAGAAGTTAGCATTTGAATTGAAAAGAAGCTTTTGATGCTGCCCGGGAATGCTGTAGCTTATTGGCTTTGCTGGTAGTAATGAAAAGCTTAAGGGAGATTGTGACAGGGTTGTATTATGCATCTTTCATTCCTTGATAGTATATAAGTGGGTCATTCTCCTACTGATGAAATGATTCCTTTCTGCTGGACACATTTTACTCCCCTTTGAGGAATGGCCTCATTGTACTGCCATCATGGAATAGCAAGTTAAAGGATTGCACATTAACATAAAATAGCTGTGAGTGCTATCAGTGGTGGGCTGGAACATATTGATTTGATTAGCATTAAACGTCTGAAGGTAAGAATGGTCACATCTTTTTCTTCTTCCTCTGACCCCCTCCCCCCCCCTTTGTCTGGAGCAGGTACTGAGAAATAAACCAGAATTGGAAGGATTAACTTTAGCAACCTAGAAATAAAATTCATTTAACTTACCTTGACTATCCTTGTCTTGTGTTAAACATAGACTAAATAGTTTAGTATGGATTTATGTAATGAGTTCACAAATTGATTTTACAGTGTGCTTGCTTCAGGACATAAATATCTGAGTAACTCTATCTTGAATGGCATTTCTCTCTTTGTGGATAGAGTTTGGTACGGTGAACAAGATTTCTTTAAAATGTGAATGAATGGCTGGGTAGAGGGCTATGAATAAAGTGCCTACCATGTAGTATAAAGGACTATTTAAAAATCTCAGAACCTATGGAAATGCTCATGCATCTGTAAGCACCTGCTGAGTATCAGAGATGGGCAGATCTCTGGGCTCACCTACCAGCCTGTCTAGATTAAAAAGGTAAGCTCCAAGTCCAGTGAGAGCCCTTATATCAAAATACATGGGACAAAACATTAGAGGAATACAGCTGGGCCCTATCCACGTGGATGTACTGACACACTACATGTACAGCAATCAACATAATAGAAAGCTAACTACTGATTATTTTAATGCCATAAAGCCTGTTTATAGTGTGTGATTCAAATCAATGATTTAAACACTTCAGCTACTTGTGAAGGGGAACATTTTATACTGGATGGTACTGTCAATCAATGTCTTATATTAATGATATGGATAAACAGATATCTACCAGTGCCTTTATTCTGACAGTTTCCCCTTTCTCTCACCCTTATTTAAGAAACCTTTGAGCATATTCGTTGTTTTGCCTGAATTATAGACAGTTAATTTTTTAAAAAAAAAAAAGATTCCTTACAACTGTAAGTGGGGATATAAAATATCCTTTCATCCACACTGCCTCTTTCTCTCATGGACAAGACACATCTATATGATTGTAATTGGCAATGGAATACATGGGACATTACATAGGCGGATCACTCCAGGAATG
Organism: Apodemus agrarius; assembly: GCA_964023405.1. Taxonomy (NCBI): domain Eukaryota; kingdom Metazoa; phylum Chordata; class Mammalia; order Rodentia; family Muridae; genus Apodemus; species Apodemus agrarius. The sequence continues at coordinate 62,331,469 of OZ030021.1, read as the reverse complement.
ACTTGCAAGATTTATAAACTGTAATGTCTTCCTCTGTAATTCACTTCAACAGTCTTTTCAAATTGCTCTGATTCCTTGTGATTTGTGAAGCCTTGGACGGATGTGGTGCTGGGATGGTTGGTACACACAGGGGTTTAGTTTCTTGAAAAGTGTACTTTCCCACAGTCACTCCAGTCTCTAAGGCACCATAGACAAGGAGTCCCAATACTGAGGAGTGGTAATTTACAATCTCAGGATAATACTTCATTGAAAATCTGCCTTTGTCAAAGGATGATACACCATGTAGCAGAGGTGGTGTGAATTTTATTTTCATCAGAAGTTCAGTGGAGGCTTTAAAGTGTATTCTTTTAATTATCCCATCTTTATCAGTATATGAAATACATACAAATGCTGCATGGGTTTATTGGGTCTTGAGCACCATTTGTCTTCTAATATAGAAAATTTCAAACCTAATTAGCAGAGCAGCCCACATTGAAAATATATTAACTTGCTTAGAAGTACAGTGAATTGGAAATTTTTGGTTGTGTCATGTGAGCTAGACTTCTGTGATGTTTTGTTGAAGCAGACTCACATGGTGTTTTGCTGAGGCAAGACCTGTGAGAGGACACACGAGTTTGGAGTGAGTTTATGCACTCAATGTGTGATACTATTTTGAGGGTTTTGGAATGTTTTGGGAATTGGATTCTGATAGACAGAATGGGGTTACTAATGCCTTTGAAGGTCACACCTGCTCTGGTTTAGACCTGCTTTCTCTGCTACTGGTGTCTGGCTGACACTACCTACTCTACTATGAGCTTGACCAGGCATCCCACATCTGGGAAATTAGCACTTCTAAAAACATAAAAATTAAATAAATGCAAATTCTTTGTTCAGGTGACAAGAAAAGATAGACAAGAAGATAGACAGAGGGTTTTTTGTTTGTTTGTTTGTTTGTTTGTTTGTTTTTTGTGCCAAAAAGAGAATTTTAATTTCTTACTCATTTGGTGAAATGCAATGGTGAAATTCATTCAGTATTCCACCCATGTGTTTTTCTGTAAGAATAAAAATCCATCCCACTCACAGATCCTGAAGCAGGCCTGCACAGGTCTGCCCCAGGTCCTCTGCATATATAGGCTAGCTTTAAGCTGAGTATTTTTGTGGCACTCATAAGTACATGAGCAAGTATGTCTCTCATTCTGAGCCTTCTCTTCCTGACTTTTCCTTCTGTTGGTTGCCTTGCCCAACTCCTATCTAAATCTTTGTTTTGCCGAAGCCCTAATCAGGACACAGTCTGTCATAAATAATATATATTAAATAATAAAATAAGATAAAACTTCTACTTCTCAAAAGCAAACAAAAAACAAAAAAATCTAAAAGAAAAATGTTGATAGTTCACTAAAACTCACAGGCTAATCAAGCTTCTAATTCACCAAATCTTAAAGCTCTGGAATAATCGATTTCTGACTTGGGAGAATGCTGCCTCATTGAGAGTAGAGAAAACATTACTTACCAAGCTTTTCTGCGAGCAGTCTCTGGCACAAATATATGTATTTGTATATGTATATGTATATGTATATGTATATGTATATGTATATGTATATGTATATGTATATATTACACACACACACAAACATATATTCCCTTTTAATAGTAGTATAGGGAGATAAAGCTACCTGGCCATGTGAGAAGGGGTGGCTTTCCCACAGCCTCCTCTAGCATGCCACTGTTATGATATTGGCTTGTAGCCGTAGGCCCTGGGAAAGGACTTGTTTAAAGGCATTTGCCATGACGTTCATCCTTTAAAACACAGTCTGTGCCACCATGGGTTTCATAATTAGGAGAGACAAACATGATGATCTAAGCAAGACAAAGTTAAGTTCTTTGCTTTTGGTTCCAATTTCATGTACTGGTTCAGCAACACGTTTTATAGAAATCATTGCTAGCTAGAGTTTCCAGATACTGACATCACCACTTCTAGCAATTGCTTCCCATTATCTTGTATTGGCATCTATAACCAACAAATTTAAGACTCATATATCTTTTACTTTAAATATAAAGTGATTATCCTTCAGTGAATAATGATGCATATATTTGCTAACTTGTAAAGCTTAATAATAAGCATAGGTTTGGGGAGATAACTGTGCAATTATAAACTGTTTATGCTAAGTGAGGCCAGATAATCCTTATTAGTGTATGAACAAACGACTCACTATCTCACTACCTTTATAAAGCAAGGCAATATTGGGGTTACTGTATTTCAAAATAATTCTTTCCCCTTGCCAATCTCTGCTATTCTCTTATCTCTTCTCATTAATGGAGAAAAATGAAAAATCAAAAAAGCCAGAACAAGACAAAAGACACTTGTCCTCTGATCAGAAAACAGGAAGGCTATAGTCCTGCTGCCTCTGACAGTGACAATAAGTAAAGGCTTCTCTATCAATAGACGATGTATAACTTTCCTGTTCCACAGGGACATAAATACTTGCAAAATACATTATATAAACATTTTATATTAATTAAAAGCACAATTCAACCTGGGTTATATGAATTATATATACTGGTTTAGATAGAAACTTAGAATGTCTTTTTCATACCTAATAGAATCTCTGGGTCCAATGAGTGAGTCAATCATATTTTATAATCATAGTTTATACATTCATTTTGTATGTTAAATTTCTCAATTTTGTGACATTATTTTACACATATTCACTGAAGCATGACATGATTAATTAATACTTCATTTCCTAAATTTTATACTATATGATAAATCTTCAGATGTGTTAAGCGATTTTTATGTTATAGTCATATATTGTAAAGTTGCCCCAATTAATTTCTATCATTATGATCATTCTTTTCACAAAATTACCTTGTCATCACAACAAAATTAAAGATTTCATGCTGTTGGACCCTGTTTCCCCTTTCCTGTCATTCTCATCATTTAAAATTTCTGGCAGACGTGCACATGTACCAAAGATACTGAGAAACATTTTTATTATGAAAATACTTTTCCTTCTTTCACCCGTGATTTCAGCCTGGATTTTTAGTGACATATTAATAAAGAAGGAATATGAGAGAAAAATGTATTTAAAGAAGTCATCTACCTTATAAAAGTAGAGCACTAAATACCATCACATAATGGTATTGTATTCTCTCACACTCTTATAGTTAGAAGAACTATTGTGGATGCTAGAGGTATACTCAAAACTATGAACTGTGCAGGCCTGATTGAAATAGATGTGCCCTGAGGTATTACTAGAAGGAAGGTATCTTACCCCCCACCCCCTGTTGTTATTTTGAATGAGTGCTGGACCATACATCTACCAATAAAAAGAAACCAGATGTATAATATTTCCCAAAGTATAATAAATGATTGTTGTCCCTGGTAAACAAACAAAAGAGGACTGATTTAGGGTTTTCTCAGCTCAATACATTTGATTCTATGACAGATTTTGAACTCTGACCTCAGAAAAGCCTATGGGATGTTAACGGGTGAGATCAACCAAATGACATCCCTCTGATCTTATTAATATACCTTCTGGATTTGAATTCTGACCTCCTATAATTATTGACACATATTTAATTTATCTTTTCATTCCTCGCAAAGCCTAGCGCAGCTGCCGTGGCACATGTAAATACATCACTGTTGCCCACACGGGCTGATTGGCATTCATGCTTGAGTGTCTTTTTTATTTTCTCCTTGGCTGCTGGGAGTAGCCTGAACGGCCCAGAAGCTAAAGAGTTCATCTATTAGGCATGACAGATTTGTATTCAGCAGCAAGTGCCTGACCTTGCTCAACTCTCATCCATTCCCATCATCCTCTCACCAGATGAAAGAGTCTGCCTCACTCCTGCTTCCTGGCTGTTTCCTTGGCAACAATAACTGGGCACGTCTGAGGGAATAAGTAACGGAAGAATTTGTTGGTAGTGGGATTAAGGAGCTTTTATTTTTAAAAGTTATTATTCGCAGAGTTACATGTGAAGAATACTTAACATAAGAGTTTAGAAATAAAACCAATCAGATAAATCCTAATTTCTCTGTTAACCTATTGTCCTTTTCAGGAATATTTACAATTTCCTCTAGGTATGTTAGCCTAAGATCAAAGTATTTAAACTCTTAGACTCCATTTAAGGTTTAGGATAAAAGCAGATTAGTTTTATAATAAAACTTGGATTGCTTTGGATTTTTGAATTCATAGAAACAGAAGTGACATGCCACCATCTCCCATCTTGTAGGAAGAACCTTTTGACAACATATCTAATCTCTGATTTTACATTTTTTTACTTCTACAAAGAAATACAAAAATAAAAGAATTATACCAAGACGATCATAAATTTCCATGCTTCAGCATTCTTCATGTTTCCTCCAATTTAATAAAGATTCATACACATTCTTGTATTCTGTTTTGGAGTACACATCACAAGAATCTCAAAAGACCCAGTATCCCTTTGGAATTCCCAAATCTGCAGTAAAATCTAGAGAATCAGCTGAAGATACGCTTGTGATTTCTTCAGAAAAACTTTGATGGAATGTTATAGAATAATTTTGGATTACTTTCTGTTAGTAGACTCTAAGCACCAGAGAGGCACAATGCAGGGAGTTCCAACAGAGAGACCATGGGCTATTTGGAGAAAATGTGTTCTGAACTTCTCCAGTGAGTCCATCATTACCCATTAGTTTTGCATTAGGCTAAAAGAAATACTAAATGACTCATAATTGTCAATTTTTCTATTGCCCTAATATTCCTTTTAGCCTTGTAATTTACTTAGGCACTAAACATTTGGGCACATTTAAGTAGGTGTAATAAATAGGAGTGTGATGATAATGGAATAATGTTAATGCAGATAATTTACTCTAGATCCCCACTAAATGCAAGCTTAGCATCACTTGCATTATGATTTTGCATTGCATTTTTCTACAAAGGATGAGAGTGCATTTAACTTATTATAAGAATCATAATTATAGCTGACCAAAACATTAAACAAAGCTTATTTATCTGTTTTCTACTAAAACATCAGAGACTTCTAATGCCTCTGATTATTATGACTCCACCTTGAAGTTTTCCCAAAAGCTTAAATATGGATTTATTATATTTGTTATGGCAGAGGACCATTTCAGGAGATGTGTTTAACCACAAAATAAATTCTGAAGGAGGTAATTGCTACCAGGAGCCATGTCAAAGTGTAGAGAGGCATGCTCCCAAGGCTTCAGTAAGACATTCGAGATGAACTTGGTTTCCCCATGAGAATCAACTGTCTGTCACAGCAAATGCATCTGTTTTTGTAAAGACAATGGTCAGAGAAATCTTTAAAAATAGTACCTTTTCAGATATTCTAAGAAAAAGTAAACACAACTATATTTGATTTTAATTACTGCTATATTTTTGCTGATTTTGTGACTAGCCAACATAGTAATTGTCTTCAATTCTGAATGGCATGAGTCTGAAGCAAGTTTCTGACATTGATGCTCCTGCTTCCATTCAAAGGAACAAGAGGGTGCGAGGGGCTTACTGGGGTGAACTAGGACAAACATTTAATGTTAAATCACTGACATACCCACATCTTTAATGTCCTTCTGTCAGCGTAAGTTAACATATTTGAAATTTCTATTGATTAGAATATATACATATACATATATATATATATATATATATGTATATGCAGTATTATTCATTGTACCATTGAAACAAATAAGGTTCAGAATATGTACTCAATAAAATATTTGAAGGCAACAAGTTTTAGTGTGTACACATTGTGTATACATGGAAGAACTAACAATGTGTCTGAGTTAGAGCAGTCATGTGGCTTTCAAGGAGATATTTAGGGAAAATCCAAGGTAGCACTCTTATGTGTGTATGGGCTGCGACGAAGGCTTCCATTTTTAGCATGCTTATTTGTTCTGTTGCATCTAGTTTTTAATTGTTTCCACAAGAAAACCAAAAGAATTTAGAACTGAAATAAGGAGGGTAGAGTCTTTAGCATATATCCAATGAAGGCCAAAGAGATGTAGCAAAGGATCTTACCATATATTGGATTTATACAATTTTAATAGATCTAGAGATTTTCCTGAGCTTCTATTGAACTACATGCCAGCAGGCAATGGGGATGAGGAGGAAGTCTGTGTGTTTCTGTGTGTGTGTGTGTGTGTGTGTGTGTGTGTGTGTGTGTGTGCAAAACAGGAACATGAATGAGAGACAATATGAATAAAAGTATATTGGCAGAAAGCCCAAGCAGTTGTTTAAAAATCAACTTATGTATTTTTGAGTGATGATGATAATGACGATGATCCAAATCCATGTTCTATTGTGCTAAAATACTGCTAGTTTATCATGAAATAAAATATATGACTATTTACAATGGTATATCCCACTTGAAATATTTTCTTAAAATGTTTTTGCGATGAATATTATGAGTAGAAATAATGTAAAAATGAATAAAGAGAAGAAAGTTTGGAGGAAACGCTGCAGTGTATAGTGGGCTTTTGAAGATTGTGAGGATAAGCCATAAGGAAAGGTGCTAAAAGTGTTGAAGGAGTGAAAAACAAATACGACACAAACAGCATTGTTACATTGCTATGCTTCTGAACTGGTGGGTGGTCTAATAAATGTGATTTCAGGTTCAGTCAGCTGAGGATCTACAAACACTATTTGATTTAAATGTGTACATCTTCTCTGTTCTGTTTTGTCCATCCTGTGTGCATCTACAAGGGTGAAATGAAGAGGGTACTGTTGATATACAAAGGAAGCTGCCCACTTCCATCTTGCTACTCTTGTTCTAGCCACACAGCCTCAGTTCTGCTCTAAAAGAAATACAAACTCTTGTCTCACATGAAGGTTTTTTATATTAATCTTAATGTATTATAACCACTTTTATTAAAATATTTTGTGAAATACATCACATTAGACAATGATAGTACAAACAGTATATAAGTATATGTACATGTTAGGTAAAACATTATATATGAGATCAGAAAAGAAAACAAAACAATCTATATTATATATGTCATGTTTCCTTATTAAAATAATATTTATATGTAAGGAGTTTTAATTATTTGTTGATATATAGAAATACTAATAAACTACAGAAAGTAGACTGAACTAAGATATGATTTTGGTGTAATTTTAAAGGTTTCATTTATGCTATACCAGTCTGTCCTGACAGCTAAAACAAGTCTACAGACAGGACAGATTGTCTCAGTTAGGGCTTCTACTGTTGTGACAAAACACTACAGTCAAATATGACTTGGGGCAGAAATGGTACATTTTAGGTTAACACTCTCAGATCATACTCTATCAACCAACGGAAGTCACAGTAGGAATTCAAGATGAGTATCTGGACATAGGAAGTGAACTCAAGACTTTGGAGGAATGCTGCTTACTGCCTTTCTCTCCATAGCTTGTTCAGCTTGATTTCTTTCAGCACAAGGAACCACCTGCCAGAGAATAGTACTAGACACAGTTGGCTGGACCCTCCCATATAAGTCATTAATCAAGAAAATGACTCACAGGCAATGATACAGGACAATCTTACGGAGAAATTTTAATAACTGATTGTCACTCTTCTTAGATGACCCTGGCTTAGATCAAGTTGAGAAAGCATATCATAGCAGTACAAGGACACTATATGAGCTAACAACAGCAACAAAATACCCAGTTTCGGGTCCTAGCATCCACATGGTGACTGACACAATGAATATGGTAGCATCTTCTGAGCTCTGTAGGTACCAGACATGCAAACACACATATAAAATAAAAATAAATCTTAAAAGAAAATCCAGATACTAATTTTTTCCAGTTTTGGAGGGTAGAATTTTGGGATTAACGTGTTCCCAAAATCAATTTCTCCTAATTCCTCTGTTCCTGGCCATTTTCTGTCCTCCTCAACGTATGTTTGAATGACCATTCTCCTCTCTTCATGTGGTGAAGAGGAGAAGGAAAAGAGGAGGAGCTATGGTAGGATGATGGAGAGATGAAGAGGGAAAGAAAGACAAAATGTAACTGTCTCATGGCCACATGCCTAGTGGCTACTTTCATTTCTTGACAAGCTCTGAGAATCCAAATCTCCTCTCTAGTAAGTGATCTAAATCCAATACTAATGATATCCAGTTGCCCCGGAAATTCTGCAATACATTGGCTAGTAGAGGGACATAGTCAACTATCTCTGGCATCATCACTGTCCACATGAAATACTGCAGTGAAGTTACAATTCTAACTGTATGTATTTTGTTTGGTTTGGACTTCAGTAAAGGAGACTCATTGATCAACACCCATCAATTCCTTAGACCTTTGTCCTTCTTCCAAAAAAACCAAAACAACAACAACAAAAGCAAAAAAAAAAAAAAACAAAACAAAACACAGTTTGTGTAGTTATATCTGTCCTAACAGAAATTTAATTTTCAATAACTGTAATATCCCACTGGAGTAAACTTAGGGAGTTATGACAATGAAATGCTTTCATAGTCTCAATATACCAGAATTCAAGGTTAATTCTGAACACTAACCATATAGCATACCAATTTTCTGGAATGGCATTGGAGGGAATTCACATTTCTTTCTGTGTTTGATAGTGTGTTTAGCATGTCAGGGGAAGGCATTTAGACACCAAGCAAGTTGGATGGGTAGATGCCTACTAAAAGATGTGGAACATTAGGGGCTGACAGATGACATATAAGAACCAGACTGAGAGGCATGAGTAGGATTGAATCCTTAAATCTTATTGGGACCTTTTAACTGGGATGCTAACACAAAAGATTCTGACATCTGTAAAAGTGCACAGGGTGATTTTCCCTATATGGTTCTCTGGAGTGTTAGCCACACATAAGCAACCTGGGAACAATAAGCACATACCACTATTTGTTCAAAATATTTGATTTCCCTTATGGCTTCTTAGCCAAGAAAACGCGGAGGACAAGTCATTTTTTACTAACACCTTTGTTGTCCTTTGTTCCTTAGCCATCTTCCCAGGATAGGAATCAAATGCCTAGTCTTGATTCAAAGACAAAATTCAGGCACCATCAAGGCTCTGGAGATTCCCTGGGACAAGTAGCACTGAAAGTACCAGTGGGTTGTTCTTGCAAATGTGTTGACATTGATTTCTCGCCTCTTGGCATGGAGAAATCCCAAGTGCCCTCACTGACCTGTTACCTGAGCCTGTAATTACTCCAGGAGCTGGGAATGAAAAGGGCATATCTCTTCCTCTTTGAGGAAATGACAGGCTCAGGATATAAGCAGGCTCTGCATTAAGGTAAATCTCTCAAGAGAGCTTAAGGACTCCCAAGCCTTGACTCCTGCATCCTTGCATCAATAGAGGCCAAGCTCATTACCACTGAAAACGTCAGGAAGATGCAGAATGGATACATGACTCTGCAAGGGCTTCATCATATAGACAGATCCTAATGTGGACATTGAAAACAGACAAAAATATAACTGGGATAATTAGGTACCTTGCTTCCTACACAGAACTATTGTTTACTGTATGCTTTTCTACTTCATTATAAATAATAATAAATTCCCATAATGCTCTTGAAAGTGACCTTATGTCCTCTAGTCTTTTACATGAACACCATTATTTATAAAGCTTTTGATAATCAAGTGAGTGAATCTGTGTATTTTTGTGCCTCAGATTACTCAACAGTTAAATTGTCTTGTTGTGTGAAAGCCACTCTTGAGTTCCTCCATACTGGATTGTATTAAAGATCTACTGCCTAAAATTTCAAACTGTGTGTTTGTAGCTCCAAGGCAAGCTGCTTGTCACGGAGTGAACCAGACAGCCCGCTTAGCTAAGTTCTGAAGTTAATTATTGGGCACTGAAATCTAAAGGTCAGATTGTGTCTATATTCAGGGCTTGTTCAACATTATACGCAAATGGGCACCACATAAATCCCTTCTCTGCTGACCCAACTAATAACTTCCCTGTGCACCTTAACCTATTTCCTGTCCTAGAGCTTTAGATGCTGTAGGGTCTTAGGAATAGATTATTATGGAGCATGTGACCTCTGGGCATTCATGGAACCTCTTAGGGCTTTAAAATCTTAAAGCAGAACACGGCTTTTCTGCAATATGCTCCTCAATTATCTAAACATTTTGCAAATTGCCTGAATTATTCCATTTTATCTTTGCTACCCAAGGGGAAAATTAAAACTCAGAAAGAATTTTGAAAAACATATAATACTATGGGTTACTTATTTAGGAATGTTTAGCACACAGTAAAATTTCTTTTCATTCATTCATTTCTTCTCATTAATGCATTCATTCATTCTATGATTTTGAGGATTATTACTCTATGCATAGCATCATGCTAAGTTTCATGAGATAAAAAAAAGCAAAAAACATATCAGCTAAAGTCATATTATTGTGAAATATAATATAAAGAGAAATCCAGGGTAAACTTCCATCAATGAGAGCTAGGAGCTGGTGCACAAGCTCTTCTGTGCATAGAGCAAACAAGAGGTTTCAAATGATTTAGGGAATAATAGATGAGTGTCTTAAAAGGAAAACTTAGTGTCTATAAAACTGTATTTTGTGTTGGTATGGGGTATGTGTCTTTTCTTGAAGATTTGCCAATATTCTAATAAATTAAGGTAATTTACTATGGCATTGATGCTGAGAGATGCTTCACAGTTTAAGACTGTTTGGGTGCAAAATTGTGAGGACTTTGTTTTATTTCCCAGAGCCTACATAATAAATGGGGATTTCTGAGACTGTGTCTAATACAAGCTCTAAGGGATCCTTCAATAGCGTGTAGCCTTTGGATCACATAGATGGATGACAGTTGTACCAACACATGTATGCCCTAACCACATACATACACACAGACACACACCATATATATATATATATATATATATATATATATATATATATATAAAACGCCAAATTAAATAAGAAGCTGTTATTTGCTATTAATTATATATTGTAATATACTGTTACTTATTCTGACTTCAAATTACACCGGAAAGATCCAATTTACTCTCAAATACATGTACTCTCAATCAATGCATTGTATAGTTTGAAATATAGTAATTTTATACCTACTCTAATTTCCTCAAATCCCTCACAAGTGATACATGTTGCATAGCAATTGACTGTATCAGTCATCCAGTCTGTTCTTCACCAATTATCATATTCTATTTCTGGAATACCTTGTCCTATTTTTTAAAGATTTATTTTATTTTTGGTGGCCAATGTATTTGATTTCTTATGGCTAAAAGACAATATTGGATACTCTGGAGCTGAAGTTAAAAGTGGTTAAGTGGCAAGGCACCGCATATGGTGCTAGAAACCTAACGCATGTCCTAGACAAAAGCTGTCACACAAATCATCATGAGCCATCTTTAAACTAGCCCCTGTAACACTTTCTTTAATCTGAGAAATGGAAGTATTTGTCGGTGCTTTTGTTTGCTTGTGTTAATATGGAGCAGATTGTTTCCTAATCACTCTTTGATAACTTGTACTTTCATACCTCTCTGTCCTGTGTCTGTATTAAAGAATGATTCTCCTGTGACCAACTTTGGAAAGTGTTCTGTATGTTTGTGAGTACAGTGCATCAGGAGGCAGTTTTTTTCAACAATACTTCCACATTCTTCACACCTGCCCATGATTTTAGATCAGGGTCTAAGCAGAAACAGAGGCAACATCCTTATTGTGGCTTGCTTGACTTTGTCACAATTATTTTATGTGAGGAGACCAGTTCTGTGTTTATATCACAGCTCAGCTATCACAGAGAGAAAGCCAATGAAGTTCTTGACAGTTCAGACTGTTCTTTCTTTCTTCTCCTGAGTTTTCTGACCACTGCACTGATAGGGCTATTGCATATAGAATGTAAAATGAGGGGAAAATTACCATGGGCTTCAAATTAATAATAAACAACTAAAGATTTCACAACAGATATTAAACATTTATGGAAATGTACAAGAAAAGTCCTACAGCCCTAATTAAATATCACACTTGTCATGAAACAGTAGAAATCAGGCCAACATATAGAAGGGTAGTCATGATCATTTCACAGAATGTCTATTTATACATTAGAAGTCAGAAATCCTGCTGCCTTTCAACAATCTTCTGAGCCCTTGCACTGGGCTCAAGATTGTTAGAGTTTCAAACTCTATCAAACACTGATGTGTGGCCATATATATTTACATTATTGTGATAAATACAAAAATTAGAATTACATTTTTATGTATATAGTTACTTCACACTTTTATTCATAAAACAAAGAACTGCACGCGCGCGCGCGCGCGCGTGTGTGTGTGTGTGTGTGTGTGTGTGTGTGTGTGTATGTATGAGACAGAAGACAGATAAGAAAGACAGGCAGGCAGACAGGCAGGTATTAGAGAGAAGAGAGACAGACAGAAGACAGAGAGAATTTTTGCTTTAAATAGCATATACTAATGTCAATCCCATCCAAAAAAAAAACAAAACAAAACAAAACAAAAAAATGCTACCTGTTTAGAAACCAACCTCCCAGAGGTGATGAGTTCATGCTTCCTACAAACATTCTGTCTCATGGTATCTCATATTTTAAAATTGTAACTGATTGTGAGTGATCATGATAAGAGAGAGACCCATAAATAATAATTCACATGATAGAAAGGGATGATTTTTCACTTTTATTTACAGTCAAGATATGTACTTGCCAGGTTTATTGTGGCATTTTTAATATATTTTATGTTCTTTTACCTGGTTGCTTGTTTATAATAATTTACTGTTCTGTTTCATTTCTTATTTGTATTTACCTCCTTATTGTCATCATATAGATAATCACTAGAGGGATAATACTTTTAAAAAATGCATTTACTTTAATTGACGTGTAAAACTTTGTAGAATTTTCCTAGACTTTAAATTTTTAAATTCATAGCAGCAGCCTTTTCCTTTTGCTTATTTACTTTTACATCTCCTTTTCTCATTGAAATAAAAGCCTTATGTAGAAAACTGCACATAACTACCACCATCTATTACCCTCTTACCATCACTACTCCTTCACTGATGATGTCACCACTATCATCCCCAAGCACTATCATTTTTTTTAATTTTTATTTTCTATATTCTATGTTTACATTCCAAAGGCTTTCCCCTTTCCCAGTTCCCCCCCACCATATGACCTATAATTCCTCTCCCCCCCAACCATTCCTCAATCATCCCCCCCCCCAAGATTTCTCTGTTCTGGGTCTACAAAACTGGATCCAAGCACTATCATTAACCCTCACTTTCATCCCTTCCCTATCACCACCAACTCCCACCACCACTCCAACCATTACCCACCACCACCACCATCACACAGCAGTACCCATCCTATTCATGAAGCTACTTAATGTCTTGTCATAAAAATCCTTTGGGTGAAGAACCAGGTCATCTCATATTCCTTAAGGAACCTACGTAGGACTTTCCTAATCTCTCATTTGTTTTCAACATACTTATGGAGATTGGAACAGAAACATTACCTTGTTCGGTGATATTGCTTTGTTTTTGAAGTATCTACAGGGAGGTTTATACAGGTGCGTTATTTGGACATCCATATTCCTGTGCAACTCTCATTGGCTTGCATTGCTACTTAGTGCCTGTAGTATTGGGGTGACTATGTTTCCTGTATTCTATGTTCCATCTTATGAACACTATGCTGAAATGAATGAATTTCAGCATGTCTTTATTGAACAAAAGCTACCTGCTTTTCTTTCAGATATATAAGCATGTATGGAATTGTGCATTATTAACTTTCGATTTTCCAAATATAGCCCTTTTTAAAGTTTATGCTATTTTTTTTTAATTTCATTAACCTACTCAGTCCAATCAACACACTTGAGAGAACCCTATTGGCCACGGTGCTTCTAAAAACTTGCAATGCACAAGACAACCCTCTACAACAGGAAGTTGTAGCTCCGTGGGCCCACAGCAGTAAAGCTGAGTAATCTTAGTGTCTGTTTGGATAGCAGTAAAGAAAAAGCCCCTAATGTATTTTGAGGCATCCTCCAAACATTTGGTAAGTAATATCTGCCCACCATGATACCTTAAAAGACTCAGATATGTTAAGCCAGATACTTTAAAATTTTGTCTTTTAGATTTTCCTAGAGCTTTCCTAAGAGAAGTCTTCTGAGATTTTCACAATAGGAAGTAATATTCATGGTTTATATGTGTTAACATATTTGTTAACTCATTTCTCAATACAACTTTAAGAAAATCATCAATAAATTTTTAGAATACTTTCTAATAGTGAACATTCATTATAAATTATTTAAAATGTTAGTATATTTAACAAAATATGCAATATTACATTTTTATTTTAATGGAATTTTGAACCATTTTCCTTTAACTCATGTATTCATAACTTCAAGAAGGTCCAATGTGAACAGAAAGGACATTAACATGTCTCGTATTTTGTAACACTTAGAAAAGAACAATTAATTCTTCCGAATGTAATTGTAGAATAAAAAGAGATGACTGAAGCTCGCAGCTTTTCAGTTGAATTAATCATTTCATCAATATCATCAATAGTCAAACTATGGACAAACATCAAAAACCTGTAATTGGCATTTTTCTCTTTCTCTGTGCAGTATGAATACAGAGAAAGATGCCTCTTTATCTGACAAGTAAACCAAAGGGTAAATGAAGTCTGTTATACGTCCAGCAGAAGTCGTTCAATCTTGAGGAAAAGGCAGTAAGAGTTTTGCTATTTTGGTCTAGGCTTGTGATTAAGATAGAAACCAGGCAGATTGTGGAACTGTAGGGAGGCTAACAATCCAAGGTTCCAAGATGAGGTTTGACTTCCCATAGCTACCCCTAAGCTGTAGCAACTGAAAGAAAAATGCCCACTCTGACATTTCTGATTTTTATCAAATCTGAAGTTGGTCGTTTGTCTTTTCACACTTCCAAAGATGTTTAAGTTGTTTTAAAATGGGCGGAAAGATGTTTTAATGATGGTTAGATCCACAATTTTAATTCTGCACACTTACATTGACAGAATAAATCTATGCCCATTTTTGAAATGATCTCTACAAACCTGTAACCCCGCTGGAATTAATTACCTAAGTGCATATGCATTAGAACCTACAGAGATAATGAATCAGAAAAGAAACAAGAAAATGGAAATTCAGATAATGCCAGGAATTGCAGACAACCTGCTTGGCTGTTTTGCAATCTGCATCTCTCAGATGCTTCATTGTCTCACTGATATAGCAGGAAATGAGAGTGTGTTAAGGAGAAAAGTAGAAAATACCCATTTTCATTGTGGCCTGGAAGCTGCTTTGACTGGATGCTCATAATGTTTTTCCTGCTGCTTTTAACCTGCATTGAGTGACTCCAACAAGCTTTCTGAAGCCACTGCACAGAAAAACAAATATACTCAGTAAATAAGTGAAAGCTAGTCTCACATCTGGGAGGTGTTATATTAAAGGCCTGTTTGAAATATTATAAACCATAAGGAGAGTGCTGAGCAGAAGGCAGATAAACTTCCTTGTACCGTTAGCTTCTTTTTTTTACAGCAAAATTATTGGCACAGAATTAAAATATTCACAAATGACATTTATTTATTTCTATTTTAATACACATCGTTTTTTTATTTTATTTGTTTGCATTTCAAATGATATCCCCTTCCTGCTTACCCCTCCACAATCCCCTATCCCATCTCCCCTCTCCCTCCTCCCCTTTGCCTCTTTGAGGGTGCTCCTCCACCCACTTACCCACTCCCACCTCATCCCTCTAGCATCCCCTTATGCTGAGTCATCAAGCCTCCACAGGACCAAGGGCCTCCCCTCCCAATGATGTCAGATAAGTATGTATCTGGGGGCCATGGATCCCTCCATGTATACTCTTTGCTTAGTGGTTTAGTCTCTGGTAGTTCTGGGTGGTCTGGTTGGTTGATCCTTTTCTTCCTAAGGGGCTACAATCCCCTTCAGCTCCTTCAGTCCTTCCCCTAGCTCTTCCATTGGTTCACCGGGGCTGTGTCTGATGGTTGGCTGTGAGTATCTGTGTCTGTTTAAATGTTTATTCAGCTAAGAGGTTTTTATTTTTGTTCCTTTTACTGAGTTCTAACAATAGTGTTATAAAGGTTTTCTTATATAATTGAAGGCTAAAGCTTAGACTGATGAAGGAATTCTGTGTTTACTCAGTTATTAAGTAGCAGACTTGTAGTTTGATCTCAGAGGTAGCTTTTTCATCAAGCCCTTGATGCTGGTGGTCCTCTAATGGAGAACACACAAGGATGTCTGAACTGTGTAATGCATTTAAGAGTAAAATTGTAAGCCTTGAGATTTCAGAGAAGCTGCAAGAGGGGAGCTGGAGATTCCAGAGCGCCATCCTTAAGTCTATGGGGAGTAAATGGCTTTCCCTTCCCTTGAGAGATACCACAAGGACAGGATTCCCTATGGATACCATTCATACCCAAAGGAGCACTGGCAAAGAAGTTAGAATCAGACTTATTCTGCAGTGACTTATTCTGTTCTCTAGAAATCTTTTTGTCCCTCTGTGTCTAAGGATAATCACTGTGCATATAATTTGTCCCTATTACTGATGGGACTTGCTATTTCATTTCAAAATAGAACATAGAAGATTGACTTACCCTTTAAAATTCCCCTACCAAAAAAAAATCATCCCTTTCACAGAGATTCTTGCTCATGACTGATTCATGGAATCAATAATATGCAGGGCGAGTATCATGAGAGGTTTTCTTTTAAATGAGTTTCTGGGGCTCCAGTGGTTCAAAAAAAATTCCATTAAGAGATATTTTAAAAATTAAAACTGAATCCTGCATGTAATACCTTCCTGAATGCCTATTTGAAAACAATGTAAAAAGAAGGTTAAAAAATCTGATGTATATTTTATTGTTGTTGCAATATTTATGTGAGATCAAAATTCAGTGGATTGGAATCCTTTATTCCAAGGCAGCTCAGTAAATAAGCATGTAAAGAACATGGAGAATTCATTTTTACATAACTAGATATTACTTATTAACCCAATTCCAATACCAACGAGGGCTTCAGGGTAATTTAATGATGGATGTGACAATTTATAAATCTTGTATTTGCCCTCAATCACTTTCCTTTTGGAAATTTCCTAGACTTACCTCTAAAAAAAATGGTTTCTATTACCTTGATCCTCATTTCCTCCAAATGTGTTTTAGTTTTTTCCTTCTTCTATGTTTATTTTTCTTTTATAAAAGTATTATTGAGCTGTCACTTAACCATCATGGACTCTGTTACTTTTTTATATGATAGGGCAAAGTTGACCGTAGGATGTAGTACAGATTGTACATTAAATCAAACAATTTTCTTTTTAGAATTTTAATATTTTTGGTGTGCATGAAAGAACATGTATGTGATATTACATAGAATTTTCTGTTTTATTCTTTTTAATTCATTTATTTTTTATTTTCTATATTCTTTGTTTACACTCCAAAGCTTTCCCCTTGTTTTATTCTTTAAGACAGTCTTTCATGTAACTTAAGGCATAACTGATAGCCCAACAAGACCATACAAGACTTGTTACCATTCCTACAATTCTGGGGTTAGAGGTGCTCCTTGGTCCTTGGTTTATGTGGATGCTATATATTCAAACTGAGGTCTTCATGCTACTAAAGCAAACATTCTTACACAATGAATTATTTTTCTCGACCCTAAAGCCTTTGTTTATTTAATTTTACAAAAACTTTAATTTCATTTAGAAATAGTCGATGCATTTAATATTAAACTTATAGCAATCTTAATAGTAAACCAATAATAAATTTAATCTGTTAAATAAATTAATCATAATGGCCATATCATCTATTATTGTATTTTATTATTTATTGGGTCATATGCACATCCTACAGAGCACTTCGAGAGTTTTGGGAAATTATGTTTGAAGCAGGTGGTTTTTCTATCATGCTGATCCTGGGGATTGAACTCAAGTCATCAGGATTGGTGGCAAGTACCTTTATCTCTGAGCCAAATTGCCATCCCATTATCATTCATCTTATAACTGATAATGTCTTAATATATACTGTTTCACTTTCTGTCACATGTCTATTCTGTATTTGGCCATTTTCCTTGGGGTCAAGAATATCCCTGAGATAACAATTTGTAATTATGATATTTTTGTTCAGTGGACTCTGACACTGTGGGTTGATTATTTTGCTTTTAGGCTTCTATTGTGGCAAACCATCATGGTGGGGAACAGAGCTTAAGATAAAGTTCTCATATAATGGTGGTGAGACAGCAATGAGAGAGAAAGAGAGTGAGTTAATCAGCAAATGGAGAGGGTAGAAAGGGTCGCAATCCCAGGAGATTCTTTAATGGCATTGTCTTAGTCTCAGTGAATAGACATCCTAATCAAAGCAACTATTACAAAAAAAACCCATTTACCTGGGGGCTTGCCTATAGTTTCAGAGGTTACATTCATTACCATCATGATGGAGTGCATTGCAGCATGGAGCTGGAGCAGAAAATGAGAGAACTAGATCCAGATGATCAATAGGCAATAGAGGATCTGTGTTTGACGTAGGAAGGTTACACAACAGTGGCTTTCACTTTGGACTAAGCATTCAGATATAGGAGCCTACTGGGGGTGGGGGTCATCCTTACTCAACAACAACATGGATTCTGCCAGGCATTTAACTGACTTCCTTACCCTGGACCCTAACTCTTGAAGTATCCACGATGTCCCAGTGTAGTATAGGCAGCTGACCAACCCACTAGAGAAAGGGCCTTTGAGGATATGTAAGATCTAAACCCTGACTGTATGCAGCTAAGCCTTATCAGCAATGTTTGATTCTATCTTAATCTTTTTCTCTATTTTATATGCGGATAATTTATTTACATCATTTCATCTTTCATTTTTCTCTAGCAGCTCCCACTGTGTCCCAAAACTCCCTCTCAAATTCAGGACATGTTCACAAATTCATGGAATGTTCTTTATTATTTCTGCATATATGGAATAAGCATACATATATGCAGCAATAATAATTAAGAATGTATATGTGTGTGTGTGACATACGTGACACACACACACAAACACACACACACTGAACCATGATGAATGCTTCTAAAACACAATACTTACATCTAAGACTTAGAAAATAAGGAGACCAGAATTAGGAAGCTCAAGATGTGTATTGTGAGATTTAAAAACTTCTGATTATATTTTTATATAATCAGAGAGTTTTGGGAGAGGTGCTCCTTGATCCTGTCTAGTTTACTCTCCCAAGGTGTCTACTCATCTTGGGAAAGTAAACTGGCTCACAGCTGCAAATAAATGAGTATTGAAGTCACCCCTCTCTTTTGCTTCAAGCAAGTGAATTTCTGAAGCTTTTCTTCTTTCTAGATTTCAAACAGTTCTTTCCAGTGTTTTCTTCCCTGGACAGTTTAAATTATACACATAAAGACATTATAAATTATTAAGGCATACAGGAAGCAAATAGCCCTCTGGAAAGTTGTATCTCATGACCCTTTCAGCTTGCAGATAATATACTCATGTTAAATGACAGCCTATGAAATTGTTTATGATTCCAGTTCATGGGCTTTATAATACCTTGTGCTTTCTAATTCTGCTCATAGTTATTATCCACAATCTTTCATTTTTGTTGTTGTTATTGTTGTTGTTGCTGTTGTTTTTAATATCATAAGAACTAATGTCATCTGGCTATTGCTTATCGAGTATGTTATTCAGAAGGAAAGGGACAACTTCCCACGCTGTGGAAAGCACTCTCCAGAGACCCAGAGCTTGCATATGCTAACAAAATCAAAACAGAAAGTAAGTTTGTTTGTGAAGCAAATTCCAAAGGTATTTCTCTTCCAGCTTAGCTTCAGCATATTTTAACTGTGGTGTGACATTGAGGAGACAGTCTGGAGGCTGCTATGTGAAGCAGAAGCTAAGGCAAGCAGTCATACTGTACACAGCACATACCAAGCCGAGGGGCCCACAAGAGGACCAGCAGAATACAGAATTTTTCCAACTGGTGTGGCCGATTATTTGCATGCAGATCAGACACCCTAGACTGAATGGCTTTCAGTCCATCAGAATGGCTTTCCGAAGTGCTCAGGATTTCAAATAAAAGGCCAGGCCAGAGCTATAGATTTCTGGCCACCTTTGTATCTTGATTACATTTATGGTTGGATTCACAAATTTGTGATAAAAAAAATACTGATGAAGAAATTTTTATTCATATGAGGAGAGAAATTTGTTCAAATGAAATTATTATTTTGAACATTGCAAGAATTGTTCATTTATCATCAATGTAAACTCATGGATCCTTGTATTCTCTGATCTGAGAGCCATGCTCCTGTTTAAACTTATACCTTAAGTGCCTCTTTCTAGAAAACGGTAACATTTTCACTTTTTTCTATTTTTTAAAAATACTTGATATTTATTACTTTTGCCACTGACTTGAAGAAAATAGAATTTTTAAGAGAGAGAAAGGAACTCATATTTATGGATTTGAATGGTATAAAATGAGTAATTTACTATTGATCTTGGCAGAGTAAACTGGCTCACAGCTGCAAATAAATGATGATTTTCTAATGTGGCAAGGAGGAGCTAAAATACCTGAACTTTTAACGAAGATGTCTTTAAAAAGTAATATAATAATTAATAGATAAAATAGAAGATAAACATTTGCACAAAGATATCTGCAGTATTTTCAATTATTCTTGTGTATTAAGTAGTCTCAAAATTAGATTTTCATGCTTTCTAAGTATATAAAATCTGCTGTAATATAGAGGTGTGTGTGTGGGGGTGTGTATGCGTGGGGTGTGTTTAATGATGGGAAAAGAATGGCTATAGGGAATATAAAATAACATGCCAATTACTTAACCAATTACAAAACACTTTCAAATCTTATTTTGGAACTGAGCCATTAATTGTCATTCATAGTTTTAATTCAGCCATTTCAATGTTAGAATTAAGCCAGTTGTGAAAATTATGGCCATTATAATTTCTATATATCACAACTTTGATAATATTTAAGTTAATAAAGAGGTTATAGGTTGGCAGAATGGTTGCATGCCTAGACTTGCAGCACTCTTTAGCCTGACACAAGAGGATGCAATTTATTATGTAACACTTTTGATCATAAAAATGATTAATATTATTTGATGATAAAATATCTATTACAGAATTCCTATTCGCTAAATGTGTATATTTAGTTAGGTGTTTAGCATTATAAGTAATGTCAGTTTGGAACTGAAAAAAATTATTTTATATGTAACAGAAGATCATTAGAATGTTATTAGAAAGAAAGAATCAAAAACCTTTTCTTTGTGGAGACTATTTTTCTTATTATACATTATTCTGTGCAAACTGCTTTTACTAAAACATTTATTTGCCCATTTAGTTATTTACCAGTAACCTTTGGGACATGCAATATGAGACCTGAGAAAAACACTTATTCCAGAGGAAAAAGAAATTCAGAGTATAGAGTGGCCAATTGTAACCTAATGATTGTGATGGAGTCTCTTGAACTATAACATTCAAATGACATGTTAGTAAAACTTCAGAGTGGAATCATATCAGTAACACATGGAGTGCCATAAGGATTGGTGTGAACAGGTTCTCTTCTGAGAAGTTATTTCTGTTATGGGTTATCTAATTCTCAAAAAATACATTGTGTTTATTCCCAGCCATTTTGGAACCATGATAATGGTACTGAGCTTCAGGTCAGATAGCATCAAAACTGATTTACAGAAGTCTATCTCATGCTTTGCTTAATATCATGTCCTTTTGTTTTATTCTTTGCAGAAAACTAATCTAAGGCTCTATTCCAATCTCAACGTAAGATTTCTCACCTTTTCTTGATTCATAATATATACTGGTAACCTTTTACAAACACTACACATTTATCTCACCCATTTCCCTAATTCCTATGTCTAGATCTAAAGGGCAAATTCCTCATATTAAGTTACTTTTGAACAAGCAAAATACATTTCTTTTTCTCTGGTGATTGGTTTTCAACCATCCCATCAGGAGAACTTTTAAATAACCAAATTTATATTGAACTATTTTTCAGATGAGAAGTTATAATCAATGAAAATCCAGTAAAATGCAAATATAAATCCTTCAAATGTCAAAAGGAAATGTCTGAGCTGAGCTTTGAAGTACTAAATATTGAATTTTTTTGCAATATAAAGCTTAAGACTTTCCTTGAAATTCCCTTCTCCAAGATGCTGTAATCTATTCCTAACTCAAGAGCCATTCTGGCTGCATTGCATTAGTAAAAATTGCCTGTGCAGTATTTCTTCCTGAAGTTTACTTGCCTATTAGGCAATTGCTAATTGCCAGTGCTCTTTTGACCTAAAAGAGTAGCAGTTCCATTTAGTTCAAACTAAAATTGGCCTTCTTAAACTTGTTTAAAATTAAAGTACAGCCAAATAGAACAGAAAGGAGTCTGGGATAAAGGTAGCCTTATATTGCTGCAGTTCTTGCCTGCCTTATGTTTTGTTTTGTTTTGTTTTGTTTTGTTTTGTTTTGTTTTGTTTTGTTTTGTTTTCAGCATCTTTATTAGCCGCCAGTTCTTTTGTTGCTAAGTGTTTGAATTTCTTTATTGTTCAACTTGAGTAGATGTGTCCAATTATCTTGCTCCTCTCTTATTAATATCCAGATGACTATTAGAAAATAAGGTAGCCTTTGGGCTTGGATTTTGACCATTCATTCCCGGCCACATTCTAGTCTAGGGCTTTCTTTTCTACATACATTACATTTCTTTTACTGCCCAGAGAGGAAATACATGAATTTTATATACCACATTTCCACTGATGTATCACCTCTGTTCTCTAGTTTTGGAGTCAATATAGACAGTCAGTAACATGAGATAAATGAATACATATGCTTGTGGAACAATAAAATATGAATATTCATATTATTAATTTGAGCTGTGTCAAGTTGACACATCACATGAAATTGTTTCCCTTTTATTCTAATTGGTGAGAAGTGTAGTGTCCATTCTATCTCATGGGTCATGAAGAACAGGTATGTCTAGCCGGTATTGGCTGACATACTGTGCTGAAGTTTTGAGATTGTTTTTAGCACTTTTACATGGGTCACCTAACTTTCTGATAAGCCCTTTGTTGGTTTTGAAGTTACCAACACACAGTTAAAGCAACCCAAGCATCAATCCTTCACTTGCTGTAAGTGTGATGTAGGGCTGGAGAGATGGCTCAGTGGTTAAGAGCACTGACTGCTCTTCTGAAGGTCCTGAGTTCAAATCCCAGCAACCACATGGTGGCTCACAACCATTCATATGAGATCTGACACCCTCTTCTGGTGTGTCTGAAGATAGCTACAATATACTTACATATAACAATAAACAAATCTTTAAAAAAAAAGTGTGATGCAATTATATACTGACTACTGTTAGTTAATCAAAAAAATTAGTCTACCAATGACATTCAGTAGCATGGTCAACAATATTTTCTCCCACACCCTCTCTGTATATTTTAGATGGCTTATAATACAATGTGAATTTTTCCTTATTTGTATTTATCCTTCACTCATATAATGCATCCCAACCACAGCCTCTGTTCCTGCCGTTTCTTCCCCAGATTCACTACTCCTTAACTTCCCTTTAGAAAAGAGTAGGCACTGTCAGTATTTTAAATACACCACCCATAACATTTCAGCATAAGTATTTTGTATAAGTCATTTAACCTTGTAGGTAAATGATTAGACACAATGAAGAAAGAAATTTCATTTGGGGTCCGCACTATTCTTAGTTATTTCCAAATTGGCATAATGATGTGGCTGTCAGTTTTCTCTCATCGGCATCCCCTCTTGTATATTACCATTATATTTCCTAAGTGCATATTTGTCTTGGGGAAGATTTCCAGGAATGGGATTAACAGTTCTGAGTGCATGATCACCATAATTGTTGCTGAATTTTCTGAAGTGCCTTGGTTCTTGAATTAACAGGGATGATATGTGTTAACTCATTTGCATTTGGCAGGCAGTGGACTAGGCATTTTAAGACTGTTCCCTCACAATAATTCCACAAAATAAACATCAATATTCTTGCTTGTAGAAGTAGAACCATGACTATTTTAACAGGGTCCAAATTACAACCTCGTATGTTTTACATGAAAGCCCATGTGGAGGCATTTTTGACCTCTTATGGTATAATGGAGGTATACTGGCATTGCATACACATGATAGGCCACTGTCTGGCTCTATTCTCTGCTGGGATGAAATGTGCCTTACCTTTTAGCTCTCTTTCTTTAGAACTAGTGAAGCAGAATCTATCAATTGTCTGTTCTCTCATCTACTGGGAATAAGGATATCTAGTGGTCTTTTATTTTGAGCATCTCAAGGGAGGTACTGCAGTGCACTTATACTGTGCCCTACTGAATTATATCACCGATTTTTACAAATTTGAAGACAATGTCTGCTTGCAGAATAAAAATATAACAGTTCATGTTCACCTTTGAGAGCTTGGTAAGGTTGGTACAACACTTTTCCCCTTGGTACAACCTTTTATCCCCTTGGTACAAGAAGTTCAATAAACCCAGAGATTATACCTTGTCCTTATATTATCTCTATTTTGGCAATTGCCTCCTATCTCATCAATTTCCTGACCTGACAATGTCAGTTCTGTTTGCTCAGCCTCCTTCAGCGTGTGTCCTGACCCAGCTTTCTCACCCATAGCAAGCAGGTAGTTGAGTAGAGTTTTCATTCTCACTTATCTGCCCATTTCCACTTAGGAAGCCTTAGAATTAGACCAAAGCTACTCTGGTGGAATTCAAAGCCACCAGCAGACAACAAACTTTACAGAATTTAAGGAAAAGAATATTTTTCATGAAAGCATACTGGAATATAAAACTTATTTTAACAATATATGTTGAATCCGATTTTATCTTGAAAGGTTAAATATAGCTAGAAATAGAGATAAATATCGATTATAAATATAGATAGAAGTAAATATTTCTGTACTCAGGAACTTATATTCCTAGGGCAATGTTCTACTACTGACCTATTTCAATAATCAATGTTTATGTTCTTACCCTATCAATATCTCCAATGAAGAATTTCAAACATAATGATGATTGCTATGAGCATATTCAATTTTTCAAGTTACTAGTACCATACAGTCATAGCCAGCACCAAGGCACTGTAAAATTCTCTTTCCCTTTATTCAGTGGTGCAACATGGTTCTGCAACCACTCCACTGATACTTACATATAAGTATTCCACATTTCTTTTCATATTGTGGATAGGTTTGTTTTAGTTTTCACCAGCGTCTTTATCCTGCACAGCTTGGGTAGTTGGGGTGTGACTGTGAAAAGGAAGATGCAGACTGTATCTAGATAATATGGAATCAAACAATCTGTTGTAAAAATCAGAACCACTAGAAATCGAATAATGCTCTAAAAGCATACTTTCTAGTTTCACTGTACTGTAATTTTAACTTGAAAATTTCAGGAAATTACACTCATCACCATCCTGGTTTCCATTATATTTCAAAAATAGCCATTTTTCCAAGTCCTAGAAATATCTGCATATATAATTTCAACAAATAAAATTTATGGGCCTAATTCATCTTTTGACAAATTGAGACATTGGAAAATGTTGTATTTAACATGGTCTCCAGCAGGAGCACAGAATGGGGACATTCACATGGTGTTGCTGCTGGAGGCCATGTGGAGATACGTGGTCTGTGTCTGAAGTTGTGAGTATGTCTATAAGCCATGTTGCTACAGTGGGTCATGTTAGGTCCACAGCCTGTGCTGCAGATGAAAGCCTTCATGGTGTTTTTAGTGTGTACTGACACTGGAGACCATACCAAGGTCTGCAGTCTGTGATAACTTATGGAAACCAGAGGATGCTCATGATCCCTGCTGTAGCCAGAAACCGTTTGGAAGTTCATGAGCCATGTTGCCTTTGACTGTAAAGGGCAGCGAAGTATCTTTTGCTGTAGTATCAATGACTGCAGTCTCACAGTTGAGAATGGGAGACACAGAAGACTTCTATGACAACCTCTCCCACTGTCAATAAAAGATAAACAGCCCAGATGAGAAGCCATCGGAGAGAACTCTTAAATGTTGTTGTAAGGATGCTGAAATATAGCTCTTCACAGTTTATGACTTCTGGCAGGAGTGGGGGTAGGGAAGGACTTGGTATTTTTTAAGGGGCTGGCCACTGGAAGTTTGGCCATGCTCCAGTGAGTATATGAACACAAATTGGACTTGGTATTTTTTTTTCTTCTTTTCTTTGGAGGGTAGGTCACAACAGTGCAGCTGGCAGTAGACATGAAAGGACCAGGAAGTGAACATAATTGAGGTTCATTATGGGAATTTCTCAAGTAGTCAATAAAAATATTATGCTATTATGTTTAAAACCTTGTCACATTTTGTTAAATGGTGTGCACGGACCTTTTGGAAACTTCTTGTGTAAAATGTAAATCTATTCTATTCAATTAGAATGTTAAAACATGTCTGTAATAGGGAACTGCATTTTAAATTTAGAAAACAAACTCCAGCAAAGTTTTTACTTAGGTTTTTACTACACCTACTTCATCATCTGGAAGGGTGCAGGTTGCTTTGGGATGGACAGGGAGTCAGAGGACGTCTTGCAGGAGTTAGTCATTTTATCCCACCTTGTGTTTCCGGGAAAGAACACAGGCCATTAATCCTGGTTGCAAGGTATTCCATTACCTGAGCTATTTGTCAGTGCAAGAATTTTATTTTTAATTGCTGTAATTTTTTCTGTGAAAAGTGTTTTATTAAATTGGTAGTTGTAGAAAATCATCGTCAGTTAAATAAAAAATGCTTTAGCTTCATTCTTTGCTACATAGAAGAATCTTCTTGTATTTAATAACTAGAAGATCTATGTACACTAATAAGAGAGTTAGATAATGGGACTTTACTCCATGCTCTGCTTATCTCTATGTTGATCAAAGCTATTTGAATAGCAAGGGAGACAAGGAAAAATTACTCTGCTAATAAGTGCAGTAATGATTGTGAATAGCGAACATTGGAATGTTTTAATGAATAAAGATGCAAGTGATTATGTGTCTTGCTGCATAATTATTAAAATGTTGTCTGATAATGATATACTTGTTTTAAATTTACATCTTTACAGGTTCAGTGTAGAGTCACAGCTTCTAATCACCAATTTTCCCTCTTTGCCATTCAGAGAGAATAATGTCCATGACAGAAAATGTGACTCACAGAATGTTAAAAACAGGATCCACATTTAAATTAATAGATTTGTGTTGGGAGCAATTGTTACTATGCAGAAAGATTAGTGAGGATATTTGGAAATTACATTGAAATAAGACTGTGACGACTAATGGAATTGTTACCAGGGTATATTTTGTGAAAAGAATCAGAGAGAAAAATATATTTTATCATTTTATATGAATTACATATTTAACACCTCATTAAATATGTAGATTGCTATGAAATCTGGGCAGAAAGTTAAGGATAGTCAACTGCCATTAAAGCCTTCAGTTCCCTGTCATTCATCAGTTTCATATACGATAAAGCTACAAAAATTCAGAAATAGAAAAGTCACAGAGGCTGCAGAGTTGGCTAAGAATGACAACGTGATGTAAGCAACAAAAACACCATTAAAAATCGTTCTTTCCAAAGGTACTTTTGGGGTCACTTGAACTATAAATACAGATTTATTTTTCCAATCAGCAGTATATAAAGTGGTGTGAGCTATGTGTTAAGAGTAAATTTAGTTAAGGGCTGCAGATGTACCATGAAGGTGCCATTGAACACAGTTGCTTAGTGCTTTATCTTTAAAGACCAAGTGTTTTTTACCTGTATTCCCTCCCTTCATTAGTTTATCCTGTCCTGTATTCCTTCTTCCCTTGCTCTTTCTCTGCTTCACATTCTTGTTAAGATTATTGGAATGTAAACAAAGAATATAGAAAATAAAAAATAAAAAATAAAAAAATTATTTATCATTTTAAATAAAATGTAATTAAACTATAATCTTTAAAAAAAAGTTCATGATGTATCTTGGCATGAAAATGTGAGAAAAAATGCAAAGAACTCAGGAGAGAGTAGATAACATAAGAAGACCAACTTGTACTTCTCCCATGTTTTCTTGTGAGAATTAGGATTTTGGGTAAGTGTGACCAAGCCTAGCATCAGGATAGTGATACCTGGCCTCAGGTGACATCACCATGCCTGGCCTCAGAGGAACACACCATACCTGACTTCAGGTGACATCACCATGCCTAGCCTCAGGTGACATCACCTTGTCTGGCCTCAGGTGACATCACCATGTCCACCATCAGGTGAGCATCACTATGCATGGCTTCAAGTGATGTTTCTTCCTATTTTCTTTTACCAAAACTTTATAATCAGTCAGACAATTCTAGCTACCTTTATTTAGTATGTGTACACTATGTATGTATCAGGTATCCACAGAGCCCAGAATAATCCTCATGTCCTTTGAAATGTAATTACAGAAGGTTGAGGGATACCATGTGGGTATTTCAAACCAATGTTGGCTCCTTTATAGAAATAGCCATTTTACTTCTAAATTTCTCGAGAAGCCTTGAGTTTCAGAAGTGGTATGCAAAGAGAAACACTGCTGCTCCTCTATTTTATTAACCATTTTGTTTATATTTCAAATGATATCCCCTTTTTCAGTTACCCCTCTACAAACCCCTCATCCCATTCCCCCTCCCACACACCCACTCCCACCTCACCACTCTACCATCCCCCAACATAGATCAAGCCTTCACAGGATCAAGGGCCTCCCCTCCCATTGATGTCAGATAAGGCCATCCTCTGCTACGTATGTATCTGGAGTCCTGGATCCCTCCATGTGTACTGTGGTTTAATTAGTCCCTGGGAGGTCTGGGTGGTCCAGTTAGTTGATATTCTTCCTATGGGGTTGCAATCCCCTTCAGCTCCTTCAGTCCTCCCCCTAGCTCTTCCATTGGGGTCCCTGGGCTCAGTTCTATGGTTGGCTGTAAGTATCTGCATCTATTTTGGTCAGGTGCTGGTAGAAACTCTCAGGGAACAGATATACCAGGCTCCTGTCCAAAAGTGCTTCTTAGAATTGGCAATATTGTGGGAGTTTAGTGTCTACATATAGGATGGATTCCTAGGTGGGGCAGTTTCTTGGTTTCCCTTCCTTTAGTCTCTGTTCCATTCATTTTTCCTGTCTTTCCTTTGGAGAGAAACATTTCTGGGTTAAAATTTTTGAGATGTGTGGGGTGATCGCATCCCTCAGCTGTGGGCCATGATTATCTACTGGAGGTGGTCTCTAAAGGTTGCCTCCCCTTTTTTGGATATTTCAGTTAATGTCATCACTGTTGGGTCCTGGGAGCCTCTCCCTGTCCTGGATTCTGGGACTTTCTAGTGGCTACCCCAAGTTCCCCATCCCCCACTGCTACATGTTTCTATTAAATGTCCTGACCCTCTTACTTCTGTCCATTTCAATATCTGATCCTGCTTCCCTTTTTTCCCTCTCATCTCTCTTTCCCAGGTCCCTCCCTCCTTCTACCTCCTGTGATTATTTTGCTCCTGGTTCTATGTAGGATTGAAGCATCTATACTTTGGCCTTCCTTCTTTTAAGCCCCATATGATTTTGTGGGTTGTAATGTGGATATTCTGAGCTTTGGGGCTAATATCCACTTATCATTTGTGTTCTTTTGTGTCTGGGTTACCTCACTCAGGATGATATTTTCTGAGCAGTGCCTGTTGGAGGCCACAGAGTATCAGATGTCTTGGCAATGGAGTCTTCTCTCCAAGAACAGCACATGCTCTCAATTGCTGAGCTATACCTACATTCCATGAATATCCTATTAATTCATTCCTCTTATTATTTAGCTATAATGTTGACATCGTTCTAGACCATGCTCCTTACCCACGAGGATCTGACCTTCTTTAGCACTGGCGGCAGCCCTGCTGTTTCCCCCTGCTTCTCTTTGCCTGATCATTGCACTATTTTCTTCTCTGATGCTCCCATTCCCCATCCTCCCCTTCTCCCTCACAGCTCTCAAACACGAAGTTGCCTGTTTCTAAGTCATCGAGTTACTTCCTTGCCCTCTAGTTCTTTCTTCTTGGGTATAAGTGAATCCTGGGCAGCCATCCTGCACATTCCTGTCTTCCCTTTCTTGTTGATGAAGTCTTCAGTGAGGCACATCAGGCCCTAGTTAGATGAGCAGTTCTCAGCTCAGTCACGTTTCCAGCAGATGCACAGGTAATTGAAACTTTCTGCTGATGGAGTGCCTTCCCTGTACACCATTTTTTAATATTTTACAGAAATTGGATCACAGTTTTCTCTACCCCACTGGTTATATTCCATTCCCATTATAGCCTTTTGGTTCTTTTGACATCTATTTTTAGCACATTGTTTCCTCCTGGGGTTTCTCCTCTTTAAACTTGGTAGATTTTCTTTTAAATGATGCATGTTGCTTTGTGTTCTGGCTGTGCTAAACATTAAATGGCTGGTGTTGTAAAAAATAGAAGCGAACCTAAGCAAGGCTGTGCAAGAACCAAGGGACAGAGATTAGCCATGTAAGGACAGCAAAACATTTCCCTCAGCATGCTTCAGGGGTTGAGAATTAGAATTCTCCCAGAGTCTATAATCATTGTCCTGCATAGCAGAGGCTGCTGGCGATAAGATGAATGTAAACAAAAATATATTGCTAAACATACTTAACAATTTCCATTTTCAGGAAACCTTTTAACCAAATGACTTGAGATGTGTTAAATCACTAGAATACCATAATCATTTTTTCTGAACCAATCCATCAATTAATAGCCAACTTAACACATTAAGATCATAATTTGTAGAAAGTTAATATTTTCTGAAATTAATTTCCAAGAATGAAGAATTTATATAAGATAGTAATCATATTCAAGCTGGTTTAAAACTGTGCCATGTTGGTGATAATCAATGAAAATCTTTAGGGTAAATACAGTTATCAAATCAACAATGTGTTCATATTGTGGCAAGGAGAAATGATGGAAACCAAGTCTTGTCTCTTAGGACTCGGAATAGCCTTCTGATGCCATAGGAAGTCACATTCTGTGTGAGTAGTCGTCTGAGTGCACAGGAAGTCACATTCTGTGTGAGTAGTCTTCTGAGTGAACAGGAAGTCATGTTCTGTGTGAGTAGTCTTCTGAGTGAACAGGAAGTCATGTTCTGAGTGAGTAGTCTTCTGAGTGCACAGGAAGTCTCTTTCTATATGAATTCCTTGTGACAGTCAGATACTGTTCATACCCAAGAATGCCCTTGTGGGATGGCTCACAACGCTCAGTGTTTACATAGTCTTTGTTTGCTTCTTGCAGGTCCCAAAATATGATATAACTGCCCAGAGTAATCATCATTTGGATTTTTAAATGTTTTGTTTCCAGATGCAGAAAACCCTGAAGGCTTTACCTACGTTTAATTCTCCATACTTACATATTCTAACCTATTCTCTGAACCCAAAGATATTTTAAAAGAAGTAATCCAAGATGATCCTGGGGAGAGAAATCTTTCAAAGATATCAGCAGCATAATAATTTGTTGGTCTGCCAAATGTTCATGATGTTACAATTTAATTTATAATTCTCTTTTTAAACTAGAACTATTTTAAAATGAAACAGGCATATCCTCCAGTGAAGACAGAGGCAGGCATGTCCATTCCTGATAACTTGGCAAGCCTCACTTTAGTGAATACCCTGGCATAAAGGAGCTGTTTTCTCTGTTTGAAAAGTTTTCCATAAGACCCTCTCATCAAGCATCATACATATTTTTATTATTTCTCAGTAATTCTCTTTTCATTGGTCACTCAAAGCCCTACCAGAAGGGATTTTTTTCAGACTGTATTATTGTATTCAGCAAATCTTTAAGTAGGGGAAGTTCACATGATTCCACAGTTGTTTTTGCTCTTGACATTTTGCGCCACAAGGCACTAAATAGTATATCTATAACCAAGTCAAATCAACATAGTTTGAAACATAGCTCCTAGCCCAACAGAGACACTTCTCTTTTTATTATCTAAGTTACTTTTTGAGGAGGTTTCAAAGATGAGTGTTCCTGTGCACACACAAGAGGGGGGAAGAGCAAGCAGAGGGTGGGAGGGAAGGAGAAAGAGAAAGAGCGATGACGGACAACCAATGATTTTATTTATGGCAGTGAGTGAGTACTGTAAGCAACCAGCCAGGAGTTGATGTCATTATAAGAAGATCCACATTTCATAAATCACTTATTTACTGAGCATCCAAGAAGAAACTATTATGTGAACCGAGCAAAATGGGATGTCCTCTGTCAGTCATCTCGTAGTAAGAAAATTGCAGAGATAGGCATGGGAAGTTCCAGACAAAGAGCTTGGGACATAGGTAAAAGTCTGAAACAAGCAAAGCAGCTCTAGTTTTAAGAATATACTCCACACAGGCAGGAGGTTTTATGACTATTTCCTTAGTGTGTACCCTGAGACACTATCAGTACCTACAGTATTTCAGAAAGCCAAGGAACATTTCGACAATGGCACAATTGTGATTAAGCCTGATACACTAAGTAGGCTGTTAGTCCAGTGCATGACAGAACTTTTCCAACCTTGTACCTATTACTTATTTTCTTGGAAAAGTATGCTGTGGACTTGAACAGGGATGGAGAGAGCTGTTTTCAGCTTACTGAAGCAGTGGTTTTCTTTTTATTGTTTTGTACACATGATAAACAGAGGTAATGAAGCACAGCTGTTTTGGAACAGCACATAAATTGCAGACTGCTCACTCATGTCATCTTCTCACCTGTTTGTTCTACAAAAAAAAATTAAGCACGAAGAGAATGAAAAAAAATCCCAAACAACAAACAAATAAACAAAACACAGACCAATATCTCATCCAGAAATCTTCACTTAAAGTTAAATTATTGTTGTCACGATTTTCTTTCAATGTTGGCAGCATCCAGATGCTGGGGTCAAATGACAGTGTAGATGAGAAAGAAGTCACTGTGACATTTAAGATGACAGGCCTAATTCTGACATCAGGAAATCACGGGGAGGAAAAACACAAATGACAGCTTAACGTGAAGACCGTGCCATCTACTGTGGAATTATTTGATTAGATACCCACTATTTTGTGCTGTGTATAACTGAATTTAAGTAATTTTATGACAAAAGAGGAATACTTGGAAGTGTCCCAGAAGCCCGAGCCTGACAGGTAGAGGTGCGACTCTTCAGAGAAGCGTGGCTTAGAGAACAGTCTCAGTAACATGTTTTTGGGGATTTATTTGGATCTGTGACATTTTCAAAAATAGGAAACTTGTCTCTTCCCGTCAGTTGGCTTCTGTTGCTCATCCATACATGGCATCTTTCCCTCACTCTGTCCTGGAAGTCGCCTTCACTTGGTGGTTTACCTTGCCGGTGTCTAGTAAATGCTATAAATGAGAGGATCATTCACGTCTCAGGCACTGATTATGAATATTTCAAAATTCACATTAAATAAGCGTATTTTTAATTGTCAAAAATAAAATGTGTGACTCAGAATTAGCTAGTACATTTTTAGCAAATATGTTAATGGCAATAACTTTGTGACTACTTTTCCAGATAATTACAAAGGGAGAATAATTTTATTAATTTTTTCTGGACGTATGCTTTTCGAGGAAGCTCCAGAGTCAAGAATCACTGAAGCCACTATCATTGATTAACAACTTTAATCTTTACTGCAAGTGGCTCCATAAATCCAAATGGGCCATTGACTGGCATACCATATTTATTTTAAGTATGTGGCATCTAATGATATTTTGTCAGTTTTTAAAATTAAAATTAATTATTCTGAAGCATGAAAGTTGTTCATTACAACTGTTAGCATACACCAGATTTTAAAGATAGTTTCCTAGGATAAGCTGTATAAATTATTTTTAGTATTTTGTTTTCTTTTGTTTTTGAGAATATAATTACATCATTTTATCCTTCATTTTCCTCCCTCCTTGAAATTACAAATTCATGGCCTTTTTTCATTAATTGTTTCATTCATTAATTAGGATATATATATATATATGTGTATATATATATATATATATATATACTAAATATATGCTTGGTCTGTATAATACTGTTTGTATGTATATTTTCAGGGATGACCATTTGGCACTAGGCAACCAGTGAGTCTAGTTGGATTTTAAGGATCTTAAATTACTCATTCATATTTTAAAATGAAACAGCAAGACCTGTATAAACCATGTTTCTCAGGAGAAGTGGAGAGGGATTCAATAGAGAGTCAGAAAGTGGCCATGCCATCTTTGCCAGTCATCTCCTAGATAGAGATTCTTTCTAATCTTTATTCTGATGTGAGCGGAGCTCTTCTGAGAGCCACATTTTGAACCTTTGCCGTGTACACAGGTCTGTTTCTAAGGAGACAGCCTCACTGGATAGAGAAGTGTGGGCAGTCACTATTCACTTCAGTTTTTTATTTCCCTCCACATTCATAACCCATTTTCTTCTGTGTGATTCATACCCTCAATATTATAGAAAATTTTAGCTTCTCTAGAGGCTACATATCTCTTCTCTGCTTTACTAGAGAAAACCAAAACCTTGATGTGTACCATATAATGATAAGAAAAGTGAGACTCCGGTTTGTATACCAAAAACCCAAGCGAGTCCTCAGGTTTGGGGCCCTGCCTCACTTCAGTCTTCTGTCCTACAGGCATGCCTTTATTGTCTCTCATTGCCTTACATTGTGGGCTTTGCTTTCACTTCTGTCCCACAACACAATCTATGTGTCCATCTCCTTGTCCTACTCATTATCTTTGTTCTTAAACTGGATGAATTTAAATTTAGTCCTTAACATCTTTGTTATGCATTTCCATATAGTTTTATTTTATGGCCATATATCAATTTACAGTGGTGTTCAAATTGCACTATTCTAGGGTCTTGAAGGAAACAGAGTAAGAGATAGAAATGCTGTTCTATTTGATGATAAAGAAGAAATGTGCTTTTGAAGAGCTAAGTCAACCAGGGCTACTCCAGTTATTTTGAAGAATGCTTTAAAAGCCAGCTTTAAGAGAATGACACAAAGGGACTTAAGAAGCACTGAACAGAGGTGGCACCTATCTCTCTTATCCACAGGGATTTGAGGGTAAAAGTTCAAACAAAGGATGCAGTCACCTTTTAAAATGTAAATGAACTGCAACATCAGCATAATTTTCTTTTACTCTCGTTGAAAACAATAAAAATACACCCACGTGTTTTTCTTTATTCTCTCAAAAGGGATCTTGAAAACCCATAATTACAGAATTTACTGAGGAAAAATTACTAATAAATACTGCAAGAGAAAATATTCAAAGGTCTAGAGATTGCCAGCCAAAATATCTTATTTTTACACTGCATCTTGGAAAGATCTAAAGAAGTTACTGACAAAGATAAAGACAAGTTAGAAATTAAGCATATTGGGAGTAATAGAGAAAGACCTGACAAATTATTGACATTGAGGAAGATAACCAAGGAAAGGTGTCCCCAAATTACACGTTGATACTCTGACAGTGTGTGTGTGTGTGTGTGTGTGTGTGTGTGTTTATGTGTTGGTGGGGTGCTGTTGTATGTAGCTGATAGAGGAAATTGGCTATGTAATAAAGAATCGACATAACCCCCTCATAGGCTAGTCACTATGAAGATGAATTAGAAGAAACAACACACTGATGATCTTCAAAGAGATTACTGTGATAGAACAGGCATATTCAAACAAAGAGATAACACAGAAGAATAGACATTCATTGCCAACTAAGTCATGCAGACAGTAAATACTACCCTAGCTCTGAAGTGATAGAAAAAAACAATCACAGGAAGGCAGAGACTGGAGCCTTCACAAAGAGCAGAATTTGCCATAGTCCGCAAAAATATCTCAATGTTAATCAAAATAGATAATCTTTTTTGTCGCCTATGAAACTTGTCAGCCACTCGCCACTCCTCCATTCTCTCTAAATGAGGTTTCCTTCTTTCCTTCCTTCTCCTCTCTCCTCTCCTCTCCTCTCTCCTCTCTCCTCTCTCCTCTCTCCTCTCTCCTCTCTCCTCTCTCCTCTCTCCTCTCTCCTCTCTCCTCTCTCCTCTCTCCTCTCTCCTCTCTCCTCTCTCCTCTCTCCTCTCTCCTCTCTCCTCTCTCCTCTCTCCTCTCTCCTCTCTCCTCTTCTCTTCTCTCTCCTCTCTCCTCTCTCCTCTCTCCTCTCTCCTCTCTGCTCTCTGCTCTCTCCTCTCTCCTCTCTCTCTCTCTCTTTTCTTTTACTCTTTGCCCAAGGCCAAGATGAATTCACATATTTCATGATCAAATACTAGATAGCAAGTTTTGGAGATACTCTCATAGTGAAAATATGCAGTCTTTATTTTATTTACAAATACATCATCTTATGCTAAGTGATCTCAAAATATCAAATTTCCAGAAAAAGACAAATGTATGATTCAATTTTAACAGTAAGCTTAATTTCTTTCTTGTAATTCTTTCAGCCAATAACCAGCCAAGGAATAGTATTCTTGTTCTATTAATAAAGTGCTTACTCCCAAATGGGAGCTCCCAGAGACTGAGCCACCAACCAAAGAGCATACAGAGGCTGGTCCCAGGCCCCTAGTAGCACATATGTAGCAGAGGGCTGCCTCATCTGGCCTCAGGGAGAACTCTAAGCAGCAAGATACTAAAGAAGAACATGGTTGGTTTGTTAGAAATATTTCAGGTGTTACAGAGTTCTCCGTGGCCAGTTTCAAGCTATCCTCCCAGTGATACTGAGTCCTGACTTGGGAAGAGCTCAGCACAGTAAACTTCCGTAGACTGCTTCAAGGTTGTTCTTGGTCACTGCAAAAGGTTCCACACTCTGAGATCTCATCTAGTGAGTTGCTTATATGAAGATGTAGAACTCATCTTTTCTCCATTTTGAATGTTGGTTGGCCTTTCTGCTCTTCTTTTTCAGGCAGATCGTTCCTGAGATAGCAGGGTGAGTGTCAGGCATGCTCTATTCCCACCTAAGGGCATCTTCTTCATTTGGGCCATCACCTGTGATTCAGCTTATTATCAAGAGCAACAGTTTCTTGATGCTTGGGCAGGCATGTGGTAGTGAGGCAAGGATGCGGGAGAGCAGTGACAGGAGCTGATCAGCAGTGACAGGCCACATGTTTATACTATTTCCTTCTGATTTGAGCATGTCACACCAAGCTGTGTCTTCTGAGTATACAAAAATGAGTCCTCAAGTCTTCTACTGTGTTATAGGAAAGAACTCCTAATTATAGCATTCCAAATGACAGCTTCTCTCTATTGTCAGTCTTGTCTTTAATGAGACTATGAAAAACTTGATAAAGACTTTTGGAAGCAGTGTTCTTTTGCTGAGAGTGGCATTGCAGTGGTAGACTTGGCATAATTATGCTTGGAGTTTGCATAAAGTAGAATCTTAAAACACTGAAAAGTATTCTAGCTTGTAATTCTTTCAGCCAATGATCAACCAAGGAATAGTATTCTTGTTCTATTAAAAAAGTGCTTACTCTCCCATGGGAGCTCCCAGAGACTGAGCCACCAACCAAAGAGCATACAGAGGTTGGTCCCAGGCCCCCAGTAGCACATATGGAGCAGAGGGCTGCCTTGTCTGGCCTCAATGGGAAAGAATGCACCTAATCCTGTAAAGAAGGTGGCACCCTCTCGGAGGTGAGGGAAAACTTTGCAGTGGGGGTGGGGGGTGGGGGGAATGATAGGGGCAGCATTTGGGATATAAATACATAAAATAATTAATCAATTAACCAGAGGGGGGCAAAGGGGAAGAGGGAGACGGGGAGGGACAGGGGGAAGGGGAAGAGAGAGAAGAGAGAGAGACAGAGAGGGAGAGAGGGAGGGAGAGAGAACTAGCTCCTTTCATGTGGAAGGGGAAGAGAGAGAGAGAGACAGAGAGGGAGAGAGAGAGAGGGAGGGAGAGAGAGAGAGAACTAGCTCCTTTCATGTAAGTTTCCATTTAGATACCCCTCTCCTTATTTTAGCTACCCATAGGCATTCATCATTTCCCTGCACTCTTATTATTTATTGATCTTGACACATCAAGTACAACATGTGGAAGAGCCTGTATGAGCATGCAGCCATCTACATTCGTCTTACTCCTCCCCCAGGAAACTACTGAAACAAAACATGTAAGGATCTACAACCTTCGCAGGTAGAGAACTGTCACCTATAAAACTAGCACTGCCAGCAGGCTAATTTATCTGGAATCTCACACAGATGTGGTGACATTGCAAAGTTCCTTGAGAATTTTAGTAAAAGTGACTCAAAAACCCTGTTTTAATTCTATTTTTGTGAATTTTGCCAAGAACATTTTAGATAAACAATGTTCTGGATGGGGCTCAATGCAAGGATCAGCATACTCTGTCCATATTCCTGTTATCATAAGGAAGTTGATTGTTCCTACACATGTGGAATTCATTTTAGGGAATGAAGTCTTTGTAAAAGATTCTAGAATCTCTTTTTATGCTTATCATTGAAATTTATGTCATGTACCAGTTGAATTAGCAACTTAGGTTCTATAACTATTACAACACACACATATAACCAAACAGTTCCTCATGTATTGATTACAACCCAACTTTGCTCTGTTTAGTGAAAATAGAGAAGAAAAAGAGACACTGATGGTGTTAGTCAATGTTTGAAAATATGAAGCAAAGAGTTGCTTAAATTCTGAAATAGCAGTCACTTTTTCCATGCTGTAGTCATATAAAAGCCAAGGATCAGAGCCAAGGATTCAATATTAATTGCAATTACAAAGTCCTGGAGGAAATTATTGAAAGAATAAGAACATAATGTTTGGGAGGAGAGACCATTGATACTGTTTTTAATCTAGAGACTCATTTTGTGGAATGTCAGCAAGGTTAAGAACTCAGAATGGGTAAATGTGCAACATATATGAAATTATGTACTTTCAGCTAAACTCCCTCCTATCTAAAAGGAGAAGAAGAAGCTTCCTCTTATTAGGTTATCTGCATGTGACACATGCCTTCACATCAAATGGCTGGTTTTTTTTTCCTGAGGTACAGAATGTGGTACAGATTTGTGAGAGCATCTACATATGTATTAACAAAAGAGAAATGTGCTATTTTATGAGAAGTCAATCCTAACATAGCAGTACATGTGTATAATTTAAGTCATGTAATGTTAGCTTTTCTACAGTGATTATATATTCATGTAAGCTAAGCTTGTTTTACCTGAATAATAGTAAGTGACCTTCATATGTGGAATGCGGGCACACTTTTAATCATCTATACCTGCAAATTATACATTTAATTTAGATGTATACAAACAACATATAACCCCAATAATAATACATTAATAGTGTCTCATACTGTTCTCAAATAGAAAGGATTTTTTTTTTGCAGGTCATTGAAGATGAGGCTCACAAAAACATTTCGATTGGCACATTATTTGTGAATGACTTTGGATTTCACTTTGCTTGTGGCCAGATCTCTACTGAAGGTCCCTATAAATGCTTTATCAGATAAGTTAGGAATTCAGCTATGAAGTGGGAAGACTGTAAAAAAAAATAAAGACAATAAGTTGGCATTTGATGGAATGCTGGTTCCTTTTAGTGACTGGCTTTGTGAATTTATTTATGCATGGAGGTTTCAAAAGATATTCAGTTTCCTGTGAAGGCAGTATTTCTGTAAAAAAAATACCTATCATAAAACTAGAATTTCCACATCCCCTTACTCAGCACTTAGTTGCTGAGGATTCATTTCTGTGATAGCTTTGCTTGTCTCTCTATTAGCCTGACATGCCCTTATACTTTGCTACTTGGCTATTAGAATGAAAGTGACACACATTTATGCTGTCCTTCTCATTCCTAGGGCTTAGTTCAATTAGTAGAAGTAAATAATAGGGATGATGCAGAAAAGAAGAGCAAAATGTCCTTTCAAAGATGATGTCATGTGTCAGCCTGAAGCTCATTAGAAAGGAATAGAAACTATTAGAACACGAGAAATCAGGACTTATCAAACACATTCTATCTATTCCTGTTTGTGTCACAGGATGAGCATGGCAACATAGTTTGTTCTATGAAGGAAAGACAAAAGCATCTAACACTTTCTCTTTTACACACCCATAATAAGTCTGTACAATATGATCTACGGGTGCAGGGATTTTAAATTTTCTGGGTTGCATGTAAGTTTTTATCTCTTCTTCTTCTTCTTCTTCTTCTTCTTCTTCTTCTTCTTCTTCTTCTTCTTCTTCTTCTTCTTCTTCCTCTTCCTCTTCCTCCTCCTCCTCCTCTTTCTATTCTTCTCCCCCCTCCTCCTCCCTCTCCCCCTCCCTCTCCTCCTTCTTCTCCTTCTTCTTCTTGTATGGCTACATTTGGATTCTTCTTCCTTGGGCTGCATGCTGTTTTTAGCTGGGTATAGCTGTTTTTAGCTTGTTTCTCTCCATCATGATTGTTGAACCAAGGCTTTCTCTTGCATTTATTTCTTTTCATTGTTTTCATTGCTTGGGAAGAAATGGTGCTCAGACAGTCAGAAGTGGCAGAGGGAAACAGCACAGCGTTATTTCCCCAGGGAGCATTTGTAAGTGTGAGAACTGCTCTCAATTTATAAGTCATGTTTTACACTATGTTTTCTATTTAACTAATTGGTTATGACAGGTGTCATCCTAGCTCTGGAGCTCAGGTTGTCCTAATACTAAGACACAGACATAGCAAGCATTGTAGTATTGATGAAATAGAAAAGTGAGCATGCCAATTTTTTCCTTATTGATTTTTTTTTACTATACAATGTCAGTTAATGACTGAAATCCATTTACTGTATAAATGCATGAAGCCATTATGACTGCATTCCCATTGGGTTTTAACTTACAAACATGACCACTTGATTTACTTCAAAAAGAAAAGTAAATGTGTATGTTCATATTATATATAGATGTATACAAAGTTGCATACACTGAGATTCACATTGTGTGTGTGTGCTACTTGACCTTTAAGCTGTGTTCTAAATCTCTGTGTCTCTCAGTCTGTCTCCCTTTGCCTCTCTCTCTCTCTCTCTCTCTCTCTCTCTCTCTCTCTCTCTCTCTCTCTCATGCATCAAACTGAAAGTACTTGATGAGTATGAGTTTTCTTCACATACAAACTTGGTGAAATGGAAGTGTTGGAATTTGAAACACAGATTTGTAGGATTCACTAGACAGAAAGACGCATTGCTGTTTTTTTATTTAAATTTTTTATTTTCTATATTCTATGTTTACATTCCAAAGGCTTTCCCCTTTCCTAGTTCCCCCCCCCACCATTGCTGTTACATTTAAGAAATTCTGAAGGAGAACAATCTAGCATAAATATCGTGTGTGTGTGTGTGTGTGTGTGTGTGTGTGTGTGTGTAAAGTCCCTACAATATAAAGCTGGCCATGTACATATGAGCAGAAAAGGCACAGAATGCATTATTGTAACCTGTAAGTAGTGTTTATTTACAATAATTAATTTTTCCTATCCAAGTGGTACAGACCCCACTTTGCCTTCCAAGGTTAGATAAAAAAAAATCACATTCAGGGTGACTGTCAAAAAGTTGGGGGTATTTCATTCTAGTAATTTTATTATCTGACCATTTCATACACATGTGTAATGTATTAGATATCATTATTGCTTGCCCGTTATCTCCTACTCATCCTCTTTCTTAAACACTTCTTGCCAATGTGCCCCCCTCCTTACTTTCATGAATTATTTTTGTGTATGGACCAAGTAAGTTGAATTAGAATTGCTGGTATAAACACAAGTGGGAGTTTTTTAATGAAAGAAAAGGCAAGAGATTTGTGTCTATGGCACAGAAGAGAATGCTAGCCTGATGATCATTAACTGCCAGTGCTTAAGGAGGAGCGTTCCAAGGACTCAGCTTTGTGCTACCTTTTCAACTTCACAAGGTCATCAGAGTATTATGCTAAGTGTGGAAAGTAAGCTTCAGACCAATCTATGTGCTTCAGCCTGCTAGTAAATATTTCTAGAAAACACAAATTGAAACTATAAGTGGAAGCAAATCTCAGAATGACTGGTGTTAGGTGACAGAAAGGATGGAATAGAAAATTCCAAGAGGGATACTATGTGGATGACAGAGCTACTGAGGGTTATATAAATATATATTATATATATTATATGTATATACCAGATTTTATCACATTCTATATTTCTAATGTGAATAGCTTGCAGAGCAGAAAGATATAATTCAACTCTCAGCATTTAAACAAAATTTAGTTTCCCAGGCTACTGTGTTTACCAATTCTCTCTTACAAACAAACCCCTCACATGGCTTAGGATATAGGCCCAAAATAATTCGAGTTGATAGTATTCATGACATATACTGAATAGCCAAGCTCTGAAGGGCTGTTCTAAAGATAACCCAGCTTGCCCTAGTAAAGCTCTCAATGGTCTCCTGTCTCCTAGGAACAGGGTGGCATAATATATATATATATATATATATATATATATATATATAATGATATATATATATAATGATATATATATATATATATCATTAGCCACAAATTGCTATATAACCATTAACTTGATTATTTCACACGTTACATACCTTCAGTCTCAGATGTGTGAGCCAAACTTTGTAGAGTTCTGTGTTTCATGGCCTTGTTGGGATCCAGTCCAGGTAGGCATTAAAGTTGAAGTCTCATCATCATCTAACAAGGAAAGATCTATCTTTTAGTTTCCCTGTATAGACAGGATCAACTACACATGGCTGTGAGTCAGAAACATTCAGTTCTGCGCACCGTTCCCTGGTTCCCTGACCACAGAGCTCACTTCCAGTTCTCTGACTTAGGGGGCAGCCCCTCCATTGTCTACATCATAGATTTTCCTTTCTGAAAGAAAATGGGAGACTTTTTTATTGGATATATTCTTTATTTACATTTCATTTCCCTTTTACTGCTTCCCTGCCCCCAAAGTCCCATATGCCCTTTTCCCTCCCCCTGTTCCCCCATCCTCCCCTTCCCACTTCCCTGTTCTGGTATTCTCCTACACTGATGCATTGGCCTTTCCAGATTCAGGGTCCACTCCTTCCTTCTTCTCAGACATCATTTGGTATGTGGATTGTGTCTTTGGTGTCCCAAGATTCTAGGTTAATATTCACTTATCAGTGAGTACATACCATGGGTATTCTTTTGAGACTGGGTTACCTCACGTAGTATGATGTTCTCCAGCTCCATCCATTTGTCTAAGAATTTCATGAATTCATTGCTTCTAATGGCTGAATAGTACTCCATTGTGTATAGATACCACATTTTTTATACCCATTCTTCTGTTGAGAGACATCTGGGTTCTTTCCAGCTTCTGGCCATTATAAATAAGGCTGCTATGAACATAGTGGAGCATGTATCCTTATTACATGCTGGGGAATCATCTGGGTATATGCCCAGGAGTGGTATAGCAGGGTCCTCCAGAAGTATCGTGTCCCATTTTCTGAGGAACCGCCAGACTGATTTCCAGAGTGGTTGTACAAACTTGCAATCCCACCAGCAGTAGAGGAGTGCTCCTCTTTCTCAACATCCTCGCCATCACCTGCTGTTTCCTGAGTTTTTAATCTTAGTCATTCTGACTGGTGTGAGGTGAAATCTCAAGGTTGTTTGGATTTGCATTTCCCTAATGACTAATGATGTTGAACATTTCTTAAGGTGCTTCTCAGCCATCTGAAGTTCTTCAGGTGAAAAGTCTTTGCTTAGCTCTGTACCCCATTTTTTGATAGGGTTATTTGGTTTTCTGGCGTCTAACTTTGTGAGTTCTTTGTATACATTGGATATTAGCTCTCTGTCAGATGTAGGGTTGGTGAAGATCTTTTCCCAATTTGTTGGTTGCCAATTTGTCCTTTTGACACTGTCTTTTGTCTTACAGAAACTGTAATTTTATGAGGTCCCATTTGTCAATTCTTGATCTTAGAGCATAAGCTATTGGTGTTCTGTTCAGGAACTTTCCCCCTGAGCCAATGTCCTCAAGGGTCTTCCTCGATTTCTGTTCTATTAGCTTCGGTGTGTCTAGTTTTATGTGGAGGTCCTTGATCCACTTGGAGTTGAGCTTAGTGCAAGGAGATAAGAGTGGATCAATTCTCATTCTTCTGCATGCTGACCTCCAGTTGAGCCATCACCATTTGTTGAAAAGGCTATCTTTTTTCCACTGGATGTTTTCAGCTCCTTAGTCGAAGATCAATTGGCCATAGATGTGTGGGTTCAATTCTGGATCTTCAATCCTATTCCATTGATCTACCTCCCTGTCACTGTACCAATACCATGCAGTTTTTAACACTACTGCTCTGTAGTATTGCTTGAGGTCTGGGATATTGATTTCCCCAGAAGTTCTTTTACTGATGATAATAGTTTAGCTATCCTGGTTTTTTGTTATTCCAGATGAATTTGAGAATTGCTCTTTCCAACTCTATGAAGAACTGAGTTGGAATTTTGATGAGGATTGCGTTGAATCTGTATATTGCTTTTGCCAAGATTGCCATTTTAACTATATTAATCCTAGCAACCCATGAGCATGGAAGATTTTTCCATTTTCTGAGGTCTAGAAGAGACTTTTGTTTCAATCCACAAAAGCAGAGTTTTATTATAGGTTACTCAATCACAGAGTGACGAATCTAGTGTCATTTCCATATCATACCACTTCAACAGATAATGGCTATAATTTTGTGCTATAGTCTTTACTGCATGTTCAACCCTGCTCAGATGAAATGAGGTCACACTGGCCACAATTGTTTCATGATATGCTGTGAAACACATGATTCCATGGTGACATCTTCACAGAGAAACAATCTAGTAGACTTATGAAAATATA
Source organism: Apodemus agrarius (assembly GCA_964023405.1). Classification (NCBI taxonomy): domain Eukaryota; kingdom Metazoa; phylum Chordata; class Mammalia; order Rodentia; family Muridae; genus Apodemus; species Apodemus agrarius. Next base: position 62,286,834 of record OZ030021.1, on the reverse strand, counting down.
TCAAAAACAATTAAAAAGTAGAGCATAATAATGCAGTCTTTGTTAAATAGGGAAAACAGTATTTTAAAAACAAATGCACTTGATTTACATATATTTGGTTTTTTGGCAAAATCTTAGCTTCATAACAACTCTTCTTTCAGTTTGTAAGTAACCAGTGGACCAGGCCATGAAGGAGTTAACTCACCTCTCTATAAACTTGTCATTTTCCATCCTCTTCATCAGGAAAATAAAACCTGTAATTAGCAAAATGAATCCACATTCTTGAACAGTAGCTGAATGGGAAACCTGAGTATTTTAATAATTAGGTATTCAAATTATCTTATGGCTGCCTACTGTTCATAACATCAAAAAATAATATAAAACAGCATAGATCATAATATTCGCTACAGATGTCAGACCTCTCCACTATTGCTGAAGAAATGGTGTTAATGAATTACTCTAGACTGATTTCTGACATAATTGCCAGGATTGTACAATATATCATTCTACATTTATGCCAGCAAATTAGCATCTGTGATTCATACCAGGGTAGCTTCCTTAATTTTATCATCCTCTAAATACATGGTGTTCAGGTTTTCAAAATAACAGGTGGCTCTATACCTTCTAGAATCAGTAAAATTTACAATCCTACCATTGAATTAGTGAATATTTCATAGATGACACTAACGATATGCCTGTGGGTTTACAATAAAATAAGACTGTCACTCTGACAAGCTACTAAATACTGCAAATGTATCCATAATTTCAACCTGAGAAATATGACTTTTAATAATTCTAGCTCTTTCTATCTGCCTAATATATTTTTTCATGACAACTCTCTAACACTAAGCACTTAATATTCATTTTCTAATATGAGGAAGACAGCTACAGAAACATTCAACAGAACTTGTTCATAATACCCCATGTACTTATAAGATCTGCACAGTGTACCAGTGTGCCCAAGAGCTCAGATCTGTAGATGATTTAGTTACTTTGAGAACTTGGGTGCATGTCTGAGTTACCCAAACCCTTGGAAAATACAAATTTACAATAAAACATATTTACTGTTCACAGACTGACTAGTGAAATGCTCAGTGCATAGGAATGACTCAGCCAAACAATAGCGACAGAATTGATTCGTGTTGGACATTGCCTATGTCTTCTTTTCTAACCTGCACTGTTTCCAGTGAGTTAGTACCTCACCTGGGAAAATAGTAGAGTGTTCTGTATCTATCCAAGTTCCGCCAGGGTAATTATTCAGCTCCATTTATGTTAATCAAAAGAGGAATTCATAGTTTTTATTTTATTTGTGCCAAACTAAGGAAATAGCTGCAGAGGAAAACTGAAGTATTTGCCATGACCATTCACCAGTGAAAACAGAGCCAGGAGTTTAACTTTTGTTCTAAGTTCAAGGGAGGTTTCAGAATCCTTTTACTTTTACACAACTATGCTCTTTGTCAATCACATACTGAACATGAATTTGTTTCAGTTGATGCTTAAAGTTTCCCTCGGTACTGGACACTGCTGTTATCATCAACATTTATAGGTAGAACAGAGAAACAGAGAGTGAAAGTGACTGCTTTGAGGATACCTGATACATCCAAGACAAAGTCATTGGACCATGTAAGATATACTCCAGTATAGTACTATGTTAGGCTCTTATCTCCTTTCTGCACCCCCCCCGTCTTTGTCCTCTGGGACAGACACATCGTGGTTTTGATCACCATTTGCTGACTTAGTCTTTTGTCCCTGCTAAAGGAAAAGAGTCTGTGCTGAGTAGTGAATTGCTTTCATTTGGATTATGATTATCATTTGGGTCTCCCTCCCTGCTGTGCCACAATGCAATGGAGAAAAGCAAATGAGAAGATCTGGTTCAAAAGTCTGTGTTCTGAAGCAGTCATACTCAGTGGAGTGGCTTTGCTTATAGAAATGGGGTCTCCTGAGAACTAGTGGATTTAGAGATATTGAGTGATATTAATTCATTCTGGAGATGGAGCCCCACAACCTAGTTCTCTCCCAGCAGGGTTGTCTCTGAATGATTCCACAGCATTAATACCATTAAAGTGAGCATGAGATTTCAGCACAGAAGGCTTTAGAAGACACTGGTATTTACCTTCTAATCTGAGAGTGTGGCAGACTAGGATAAGCATCTGCCTTGATTCTTTCTCAGTTTCCTACAAAAGTGCTTTATACGCAGAAGACAGTATTGATATTTTCAATAGATAACTCATCAGATGTTTAGATGAATGCATGTATTGGTGTCTGTGTATTTGACTGAAGGAAACTTTTATTCTGAGATGAGAAAACTTAATCATATGAGTAAAGGAATTTGTAGTGTGTGCTACTTACTCTTTGAAGAGTCTTTCTATAAATAAAATTACTCCAATCTGGTTGAAACAGATTTGCTGAGTTTTAAAATATGTATTAGAAAACCATATGTTATAATCCAAATTAAAAAGCATTTATCCACATATTTCAGTCTTTACTCAGTTTAATTTGGTAGAGGTGAAAATGAATTCTTTCACAGAAAGTAGCTTGCCATATTCTATCGAGATGCTTCCATATGGAAAGCATCATTATGAACAGAAACTGAGAATTAGAATAGATGGTAGATGTCTAGAACTATTGGAAGGGACTTTTTCTTTATTTATCAGTGACACAGGAGATTAAGTCTTGGTCCTACCTTTCTTCTATAAGACCTCTACTGTTAAAATGAATCTCCAGTTCTTCTTGGACTTTTATTTTGAATCAGATATTCACTAAATGTCTCAGGCTCTACCCGAAGGCCTTTGACTTGAAGCTCATAGTCTTTATCTTAAAATGAGTGGTTCTCAACCTATGGATTCTGACTCCTTTGTGGGTCTCATACCAAGTATCCTGCACATCAGATATTTACATCACAGTTCATAACAGTAGCTAAATTACAGTTAAGAATAAACAACAAGATAATTTTATGGTTGTGAGACGTCACCACAACATAATGAACTGTATTAAAGTGTCCCCATGAGATAATGAACTGTATTAAATGGTCCCAACATTAGGAAATTTGAAAACGACAGTCTTAAATAAACACCAAATTCCCACCAAATCAACAGAACTTCATTAATATACTGAGGCTGTGAGATAGGATTTGGCAGTTTGGTTTTCTTCTCCTTTTGACCATGAAAGATGTAAAGCATATTTATACTTAAAAACTGGACCACAAAGTTTTCTTTATAAAACAAAACAAAACAAACATAGTAGCTATTTATATTGAAAAAACTTGCTAGCACAATGAAGAAATTAAAATGTACTTTTACATAAAGGCTACTTCATACTAGAGGTAACAAAAGATTTTGTCACTCTCTAGTGGTCTTTGGCCCCAGAAAGAGAATTTAAATAAGATATATGAAAATCAAAAGGGCATAGTAAGTAGCCATTGATTTATTAAATGAATCTTTTGCATCTCAAGGATCCACTCAGAACTTAGGATTTATTATACTATTGTATAATAATGTATTGTGCTTTGAGAATATATTACATAGCACATAAAACATCCAAAGGAAAATGGTACAGTCTTCTCCAATGAATTTTTTGTGTAAGTTATAACACTTTTAATACACATTTCCAAATTAGCCATTGGTGTCATGTGGACCAGTGAAACTCTTTATACAGCTTGAACCTGGTAAGCTTCTTTGCAATCAGATTCTTCTAGACACTTCAACTGTTGAGGTACTCATCCCTCCTTCAGACATGGTTATCAGAAAGACAAGTGATGGCTAAAGTCCATAATGCTTTCATTCTTCAATACATGAAATGGTAAATAATTTCCACTGTCTCTGATTTAGTGCATACAAAGAGAGAAATTCATAATTATTTATGGTAATTCTTAAAAGACAGAGATGTGAAAGGATTCTGAGAACAAAAGAATCTAGATAGGACATTTTTCACAAACTATACAGAATCATAAATATCCACATGAAAGCCAGTCTACTTATTGGATTAGCTGCCTAGAAAGCACAAGGCATTGGGTTCAATGTCCATCTATCCAAAACAAACAAACATTCTCCTAGTTTAGTTGACCATAATGGTATATGCCTACAATTGCAGCATTCTGGAGGCAGAGGCAAGGGGACCCAGAATTTATATAGGGAGTTATTAGAGTTTATCATACAAATGAGACACTCCCTCAAAACAACGGCAACAAATATTAGCCAGAACTAGATCATTCTAGCTCTCATTTTTTCTTTTAATGCATTAGCATGAAGAATAAGCTGTGGCACATGAAATTTTAAATTTGGAAACACTATTTTAACTGTCTTGATTCTATGGATTTGCTAGCTAGTGTTTCCATCTGAGTCGTTGAAATATGAATCTTCTTTTTTTACAATCTCTGCTCTTGGATTTCTAGATTCCTTGAGAGATTTGTCTTACATTCATTTCAGCTTTCATCCTCACAAATGTGTGTTTAGACAAAGAAAATTCCCCACCTTTAATTATGATATATTGCAGCAAATAATATATTCTTCTTTTGCTTTTCATTCTTTAAAAGGTTTCCAGTCTTTCTCAGGAAAGCCTGAGGAATACCCAACCACCTAAGATTAAACAATAGTGCTGATTCCTCATCCCAATTTTCCATCTCTTGCAGTAATCCTTAAAATGTCTACATGCTTGGGAATTTGCACACAACCTTAAACACATAACGGATTTGCTTACTATGCAGTCTTTCTTATTTTCTCACTCACAACCTAAACCAAAAAATATGTGAAATGGGGATCTAGTTGGGATCCAGAACCTTATTCATTAGGATGAAAATAAAGTAGGCACACAGCCAGACTAATGCCAAGTGAAATAAAAAGCCTCATCCCGTGTTAGGGTGCTCTGGAAAGAGGACACTTCTCAGACCGATGGTTTCGTTTCTGTGCTTTATCTCTTTGGTTTGCATTTGGAAGCAGAATTCTACTTCTCTTCCAGCTCTCCAGGATTTATCTGTTCCCTTTGGTAGGTAGATGATCTAGCTGGCATCCAGAAATAACACTGTAAACTTATGGATTATTCAATTGTATTTGTTTCATTTCTACTTTTCACACAAAATGATATGATGGACAGCTAATGGCTGAGCATTCTCAGGACTACTCCTGGGCATTTAAAAGTAATGTCTGACAAGAAGAAAGGAATGGACACTAGTGCTGGAAAGGATCAAAGCATCAGTGTAGGGGAATACCAGAACAGGGAAGTGGGAAGGGGTGGATGAGGGAGCAGGGAGAGGGAAAAGGGCATGTGGGACCTTAGGGGGGTGGGGAAACAAAAAAGGGAAATGAAATGTAAATATAGAATATATCCAATAAAAAAATACACACACACACACACACACACACACACACACACACACACACACAAAGTAAAGCACAGCTGTAAGCATTAGGACAGATATTCAGCAGTTCCCCAGAATGGCAGGATTTTTCTTTATCCTTATATCATAGAACCCCTTTAGTCTTACAGGATAGTTTTAATATATGACAACTTTTGTATGTGTAGCCCCTGATGTTTCTCTGTTGTGAGCATCTCACATCATCATAGAATCTGTTAAAACTAAGAAGTCAGGATTGGTCATATTGCTGGTATACAGTAGACTGTCTTGAACATTCTATTGTCAACTTTTACCAGGTATTCTTGTAATATTGTCTTTCTCTCTGAGATTGAATCTTGGGTATATCCTTGCATTTATTCCCCATGAACCTACTCCCCATTTCTTTCAACATTCTCCATCTGTCTGTTTTAATTTGACCATGTGTACGAGTATCAGCACTGCTCTCAGTAGACTCTTTGACCCTGAATTTGTTTCAAGGTGTTTTTTTTTTCTGTTTCTAACACTGAGACAACAGTGTGAGGCTTTTAGATAAAATATGATGAGGTGAATTTCCATCTCTTCATATAATCTCAGGGATTAGCGATAACATAGAGCATGCTTTTACCATGGACTTTTACAAGGCTGAACATGCCAGTATTTTAAAGAACACAAGTAGATTGTGCAGAAGTACAAAATTAACATTCTTAATAGTGCACTGATTTCTCATCCATTGCCAGCATCTGATAGAATTAGACAGAGGAGAAGAGAATTTACATATTTTTAATATGATGTGGCTGGCTAATGTTAGATGCTCGCTCTGATTCACCTGCTTCTTGTTTCTTTTATCTTCTACTTACTCCTAAATGTATTTCCTTAAAGGACATACTGTGGTCTCTGTGGAGTCCTGGCTGTATTTAGTAGGGAAACACCTGAGGTCAAATTTAGTTAACAAAGTTCTCTAAATCAACACAATCCATGCACATGCAAACTCAGATACAGAGGCAGGATGTGCAGTTCCTGCATTGATCTGTACCAGATGAAAGATCTGCAGTTAGACAACTCATTTCTCTGGCCAGAGTCATTTTATTTTATTTATTTTTATTATATAGTTTATTTATTTATATATTTATTTATTGCTTTACAATTTCTCTGTCATTTTCCTCACTTTGTTTGTGGAAAAGGAAAGGATAAATTTGCATAACTGATCAATCAATTGAGGTTTGAGCCACCACTGGCACTGCTTTTCAGAAGGGATACTGGTACATCAGTCTCTACCTGTTTCTGTCTCATATAGAATAACAATAAAACTGGCCAAAAGCCTGCATTTTGAGACGTCCTGTTGCCTGGTATGAAAAAGGAAAAGGAGGGATAGAAAGAACATAAGAGCCCCAGGCAGGAGCCCAAGCATTAGAGAACTCTGACTTCCCTGCAGGATACTGTGGTTGATTTCTTTGAGTTTACAGAAGCTCTGGTTATTTGCCTAAGATCCTCTCAAGATTGAGGCCAACATGGAATGTGAAGAATTTATGGTTCTCCATAATTCCTTGAGGATTTACACAAAGGGAAATATTAATAGGGGAGGGAGAGACATTTTCAGTCATGTAGCATTAGTAAAATATGCATGCCTCTGTCAGTATCCCCTCCCCCCACCCACTCCCACACTACTGTGAAATCTGAAGAAAATATATTAACTCTCTGTCACATAAAGAAGAAAGATAAGGTTTTAACAGGAGTGAGAAGGAGAAGAAAACAGGGTAGCAAAGGGTATAAACACACGATGCAGATATATGAAAATATCCTAATGTACTTCCTTTCTATTTATACTTCATATATACTAATATATTTAAATAAAAAGTTTTAAAACTTCCCTTAATTGGAATGATATACTTGTTTATTGAGTTTACTTTTATTTCCCTTTAATTAGCTCCAAATTAAAAATTTATGGAGTAGCATCATAGGGTTGACAATGTACCCAGATGCTTCCTGAATCTCCATGGTCTGCTGCACCATTGCATTCTGGGCATGCTCTGCTGACTCATGTACCTGACGCCATTCTGTCCAACAGAAACACAGCGTTCAGTCAGCCTGCCCTCCTGAGTGACTTTCGGAGGAAGTGAAAAACAGCCCCATTTCCAACTCAAGCTTCACCATGCTCTCAAATAAATCAGTTTAAACTTAAACGAAAACCTCTTGGCTAAGTTGGGAAGATTCCATTAGCAGAATTCTCTGAGCTATCAAATGAGAATGAAGCATATTTTTTCTTTCTAGTTTCTTAGAATACTAAAATAGTAAGAGTGGTTTTTAAAGGTATTTATTCAGAGTACTAAAAGGGAGTGGTTAAGCTTTAGCTGTTATTACTTAAATTTCACTGTCTTCCATTGACTTTTAAAAGAACTTTCCTTGGTATTTCAAGTTGTTTAACATAGTACAGTTTCTAGAATTAATGCCTTCTCTTACTTCCTTCCTTTTTTCTTTCCTTTTGTCCTTCCTTTCTTCTTTTTCTTCCTTTTTCCTCCTTCCTTCTTTTGTGTCTGCCAGTCTGTCTTTCTGTCTTTTTATTCTTATTTTTTATTTTTTACTTTTTGTTTGTTTGTTTTTTTTCATAGACAGGGTTTCTCTGTGTAGCCCTGGCTGTCCTGGAACTCACTCTGTAGACCAGGCTGGCCTCGAACTCATTAATCCACCTGCCTCTGCCTCCCAAGTGCTGGGATTAAAGGTGTGTGCCAGCACTGCCTGGCATGTATTTTTAGTTAGTGTCCAGTATTTCACTTTAATACTGTCCCATTACTCCCACCCTCTGCCAACAAAAGTATCTGAGAATACTGCTTCTCAGCATAGCCAAGCTGATATGGCCTCTGTTATGTGTTTAGATGTTCATCATGGACAGAGAACAGGATCACAAGGCAACTGGTCACAAAACACCATATGGCTGTAGGAGATGCTGGATGAGAAAAATACACATGAGGGAGGCGAGGGGACCTGTCATGGCTTGTCAGTCTTTATCCCCAGAGAAGCTCTGGTGACAGAGGGGTACTGAAATGGCTTGAAATTCAATACAAACTCTCAAGGGAAAGAGTGGGCAGGGAAGGAGCTAGGGATTTTGTGAAGCTCGGCTACCTTGTGGCTGAGGAAAGATGACAGAAAAAGACATTGATAAGAGATGATTAACGGTATCTTTAGAAAACCAGGAATAGTGACAGATGGAAAGGGTGTAGAGAAAAACAGTTTCTGAAATAATCTCTTATAGAAATAGACATGTGTAACGATAATGTGGACAAATGAAATACTAGAAATGTGTTTCTTTGCTTTGCAACCTGATAAATGAAAGAGAAATGCATATGGAGATGATTAAGTACTGTCCTTATATATGGCAGAACCCTTGTCTATAATGCATTCTACCCATTAAATTGAGGTCAACTTATTCTTACAGTGTTTCTATAGGGTTCATAGGTTTCATACCCCCCATCATTATACAACTGTACCACTAGAAGCAGGCTTCTTAAATATAAGGAGAAGCAGAGATAGCAATAGACATTAGTTGAATACAAATAGTATGGTACCTTCTCTAGGTAGTGTTCAAAATCCATTTCTCAGCACCACTTACCAAACCTAGATTAAAATTTATATGTGGCAAGTAATGATCAGAGAAAAGAAACACTGGCCTGAGGCATAGCATTAGAGGAAAGATCCAGCTGCTGTAATATGTCACTGAAGTTTACTAGACAAAAGCAAGTGAGCACACACATGCACAGATATTTGACAACCTATCCATGATTGTAGGCATATTTTGTATGCCTACGTTTGCATCTTGAGTAAACTGTTCAAGACACATTCTTCCTAGATAAGCACCATGGAAATAGGAGAATTATTAAATGCATATCTATGTATACCTATGTTTTTTAGGCTTAAAATGCATTGAATGGAGAAAATGCAAAAGAAAAGAAATAAGAAACATAGTGCACCAGTTAATCAATCTTCATATTCTTCAATAAAAATTCAAAATTTAAAATTATAGCTATTGCTACGGATATGAAAATCTTTCCCTAGTTTTTCACCAGCTTAGCACTTTTTATGATCACAGGAACTCTTTTTTTAGGATCACAGTTTCTCCTGGAAGTCTCCTTTGAAGAAAAGTCCTAAGATTAGGAATCCAAAACTATATCAACAATCAGGTCATTTTCTGGATTTACAGATCAACCCAAGACACATTCTCCAGCTCCTTTGTGCCTTTTCATGAAAGCATTTTATCCTATAGAAAATATGATCATGCAATGATGCTTTTAAAGTGGCTTTTCAGAGCAGGTTGAAATATATCGCACTTTGTCCATTTGGTTGAAAAAAATAGTCATTCTCATGATAAGCCTGCAATTTCTTGGTGATGTCTCTTAGTTCAGTGTTTGGATTGGATTTGTAGTTTGTTTTCAGATTAATGACGATTGGCATAAACAGTTTGCAGTAAAACTTGGGTCTTCCATTGCAGTGTGCATTATTGAATGTTGGCTTAATGAAATCTAAATAAAGTCAAATTACCGTTCACTTGTGCAACTTCCAATAATATACTGTAAGTCTAGAAAATGATTAGTAATTAATGTATGTTGAAAACTTGGATGACAAAAGTGGTAAGTGAACAAAGTAAGCTTCTTTAACCTACATTATAATTTGACATAGGGTATCAAATAAAATAACAATTAAATGAAAATACCATTATAGTGCAGGTGTGTTTACATAGATCTTCATCTCATGATAGTCCTACAAAAACCTCAAAAGTAGAAACCTAAATAAGTTAATAACTTACTGGAGATACATACAACCTAAATACAGAAGGAGGTATGAAAGTTAAACCAATTAAGTATAAGAAGGATTTCTAGCTCAGGCTACAGTATATAAAACATCATATGGGGACTTGTGGAACTAAGCAAAATCAGAAGGAATTACTGAGTATAAAATTACCTTTTACCTGCATGATTTAATTCAGTAGCTGTTTCACTCAGCAGGAAGCTACCTTCCTAATGAATAAATTCACCCTTTCTACATCTTTTTATTGCTTAATATTTATTTTGTTAAGAATGGTCATTCATTGTAAATGGAACAGACCTAACCAAGCAGAGCATGTTAGGTCACACCTGTAATTATAGAACTAGGAAGGCTTAGACAGAAGGATTATTAGCTTGAGGCTAGCCTGAGGTACAAAGGAAATTTCAGACCAACCTAGGTTATACAATAAGACCCTGGCTCATTTGACTGAGCTGTCTTGCCACCAATTCTTCTACAAGCTGACTGATTCTAACTGGCTTCTCACTGAATTGCTCTCTTTGACCACAACTCTGGCAGGTGGAGCTAATCTTCTGGTTCCTTGTCATTCTCTAGCTCATCCTGTCTTCACCTGCAACCTCTCTCTCTCTCTCTCTCTCTCTCTCTCTCTCTCTCTCTCTCTCTCTCTCTTCCTCGGTCTGTCTCGCTCTGTCTCTCTCTCCTCCTGTTTTTGTTTCTTCTTCTGGTCTCTTGTCTCCTCTTTCCTGTATGTTCAGTGAAATTTGGGAGTATCCTATCCCCAAATCACTCTGTCGAATCTTTCTCTAATTCATTTCTTTATCTTCCCCTCAATTACACATCAATTTCAAACATGGCTGCTTCCTTCTACAAACTCTTTTTACCTCCCTTGGTTGAAAAATAAAGACTTCATTGAGATTAAATAAAAAGATTAAAAACTAAGGACATGTCTGTGTTTCAGTCAGAAAGCTTAAAGGTGTGTCATTTCAGCTGGATCACAGAGACACAGAAGATCTTTGGATGTCATACCTTGCCAGATCAACTATGTTACTAGATTAAAATTCCTCTACACTGAGAGTAAACACAAAAACAAAATCTGTAGATGAGGCCTCTATAGATACTTCAAGTCTAGCTCCTAGATATTTGGAGTATCTACAGATTGTTTATAGGATGACACTATCTAAAAAAACAGAAAACAGGACTGATGTGAGCAGTATAATATAGAGGTGAAAAGGAGATTATAGGTCCTTATTGTGATATCTACCCACATAATTGTCTAACAACTTTATTCTTTAGTCTCTGAAGACACAATGATAAGCCTTTAATGTAGTAGTTTGCACATAGGATTCTTCAATGAATATTGAATGGGCTAATAGGTGATTTTACAAATTAAATTCATTATAACCAAAGAAATTTTATATACAACATAGTTTAATCAACAGAATTGTTTCTTTATCATTAGCATAAACTATATATATACATTTAGGGAGATAATACAAACTATTATGAGAAAAAAATACTTATATTCCTAAATATCTATCTGAAAATTTAGAATAAAACTAACTTGTAGGAAATTAATCACACTTCTCATCCTCTTAAAATTATATAATATATGTTCCCAAAATATTTTATTGCCCTTCGATGAAAATCTACATCTGAAAATAGTTTCTTAAATGTACAAAATAAGATAACCATTGTCAAAATGTGGAGAAGACCTCCTGGTCTATTTTCTTCCTACATTAGCACATATATAGGTGTCTTTGGTCAAAGCATGTTTAGGCAGTCAGCTTTTGAGACATCATGGGTATAGCTTTTCCAACTTTCACAAGACAATCTCACACCAAATTGGCTGGCTCTCTGGCTCTTTATAATCTTTCTGCCTTCTCTTCTACAATGTTCCTTGAACATTAGGTCCAAGATTTATACTGTACAAAAAATTACAAAGAAGCTAATTCTGAGATTTGGAGAAATTAAGAGCATACCTACTGATTATCTGATACCAGAGTGTCAGCCCTGAAAACATTCAAAAAGTTATTTAATACAAATGAACCAGGTTGTATTTATGTATTTAGGAGGAGATAGACAGGAAACAGATGATAGATAGATAGATAGATAGATAGATAGATAGAAGTTTTTAATAAGTAATAGAAAAACAAACCATGAACTAAAGAGAGCAAGGTTTATAGGGAAGGAGAAAATTATAATTACAAAATTAATTTTTAAAAAGAGATATGGAAAAAGGGGAGCAAATTAGTGTGGTCATTATGGAGAAAAGTATGGGTGATCCTCAAAAATAGCACTGCAGTGTGATACACCTATCCCACTACCTGGTGTCACCAAAGAAAATTAAATAAGTATATCAAAAAGATAACCATACTCCTCAATTGTTATAGCCTATCACATATACTGTGGTAGATCTTGATAGGTGAATGAAAAAAGAAATGGGTTACCTATTCAAAGTGTTACACTATGAAACCGGATGCCAAAACTTGCTGTATTGTAGAATGAACTGCAAAATTTGTGTTAAGTAAAATAGCCCAAAGGCTATAAAATGCTACATATATGGGGTTAAATTAGGATTCACTTGTAATTAGTTTCGTAAGGTGTGAGGAGAACTCTTATGTGTTTGCTAGACAGAAGTGAGGACCTGAGCTTGAATCCCTAGCACCCATGTAAATCCAGGCACGAAAGCAAGTATCTGTAGTCCTACTTCTAGGCAGGCAAGGTCAAGAGGAAATCTGAGAATGGCTGCATAGACAGTAGAGCCACATTGGTAACCTTTGTCCAATGAAAGACCATATCTCAAAAAATAAGGTGAAAAATGCCAGAAAACACCACACATTCACTTCTCATCTTGATGTGCATACACATTAGTGTGTATCTAAAGTTGTATATTTATATAGGATTGTATGGCATCAATATATACACATTTTTAAAAAAATTATGAAAATATAGAAATGGGAAAAGGTGATTTATAGAGTAGGGAAGGGTAAAAAGGAGAGACACAGTGGAGATGGAAGAAATGACACTAAACATTCACAAGAGTAGAATAAATTTTAATATTCAGCAATGTATGCAGTATCTATAATACACAAGTATTTAATGAATGCCTTATAAAGCATTAGAAAAGATGAGCTTCCCAAAACAAAAATTTGAAAAATGTTAAAGGAAACGAAAATGCTGACTGTTGTGATATGCCATTAGATGTTGTCTACATGTGTTTGGTTATCACACTGGGTTCCTCATTGAACAATAAAACACAGCAATTGATTACTCAGTTGAGCAAAACCCTCAGGAACCACATGCTTCTGCCAGTATTTGGACAATATAGGCTTGCCCAGATTTATAAATGTGTTTCCAAACACATATATTAAATTTGTCAATGAAAAAATATACCTGGAGCCTCAAAGACTAAGATTTTAAGAAAAAATAACTCAATACCATACTAAAGTTTTGGACATAAAAATCATTTTTAATATTAAAAGCATTTTTATTTAGATTTGTAATTAACTTCAGAAATCACCCTAACCACTTGATTTTTGCTAATCTTTTTTTTTTAAGTGTTCCTAAAAAAGAAAGACTACGTTGTTAGATTATGGCAAATTCACTTCTTCCTCTCTATGACAACAGATAAAGAAGCTGTAACCATGGAAACAGTAATGGCCCAGAGAGATTAGGGCCAGACAAGAGATTAGGCCTCTCAGAGCAGTGAAAGGGTTCTGATTGGTTCCTTATTAAGACCTTATTTGAAGAAAAGTTACTGAGGAAAGAAAGCATGGGGGATTAGCACTGGGTAAAATTAATTCCCCTGTAGAACACAAGGAGCTATTTCTTTGTTTAAAAAAAAAAGTATCCATCCTTTTCATATGACAACTCTTTAAACAGAGGGGGAAAAATCTGCGGATCCTGCTGTTCTCTGTTTTGTCTATACCATCTAAGTCTGGACCAGCTGACTAAACTCCAGAAGCCCAATCAAAGGAGAAAAGAACATGTCCCTGTGTGTACACTCTCACTGCACTCCTCACTGGCACGCTCAGCAGGAGTGAAGAAACACCTTAACTTTGCTGATGATGTCATGGGGAAGTAAGTTGTCTTTGGAGGAAAAAAATTTGAAGGCCTCATAGTTTTTTTAAATGTTCATATATTTTCCCAAGAAATTGTATATACATATAATATATAAAATATACAATATTATTTAATATATAATATTATATCAATAATTATATATTTTATCAAGAAAAATATATAAGTATTATATATGTAATATATATAAAGGCTTCTTGAAAACTTTTATGAAAATTTTAAACCTATCATTAATCACATTTGAAAAGAATTATCAGAAAGTGTTTACTAAGTAATTCTATTCATGCTCCTAAAATTGATAAATGAAGAGGCCCTGTGTTCTGAGTTGTGTGCTGTCTATGATTGCAGACAGATTTGCTGAGAAGAAATCATTAGTTAATTTTTAAGTTCTTACTTTGATGAAATTGCAATGTCCAGGCCAATTATATAGGTAGTTTTAAGTGAAAAGCAGTTTTTCCGCATTGAATTCTGAAAAGGCACTGCTTGTATGTGCTATGTGATTTCTCTGCTGGTCAAATGAAACAATTCAAACCAGATTAGATTATATTAAATGCAGATTTATTGGGAAGTGGCCCCAAGGACTGGGGCGAGAGAGGTCCATGGAAAGGGAGAAGAAAAGGAACTGAAGAGAGGAGGGAGGGAAGGAGAGAGAGGAAAGAGAGAGAGAGAGAGAGAGAGAGAGAGAGAGAGAGAGACAGAGAACAAAAAAAGCAAAAAAAAAAAAAAAGGCTGGATTACATCTGGATTATATAGGGAAGAGCCTCTGCGGGTGGGGAGGGCAGCCAGCCTAAGGGCTGGAAAGTTCTTGGTAGGGACTGAGGGATGCTGGGAGAATCTGGAAGCCAGGTCTGCTTTGGTATGTAAAGTATCTCCTTCAGTCCCTTGTCCTTGATTCCGAAAACAAACAGCATACCCTGACAGACAGATGGTAAGCAAGAGTGTGGTTGCTAAGTGTCCTGAGACATGGACTCCTTTTTTATCCATCCCACTAGGACAGGCTTGCTTTGTACTTGGGTTTTATTTTAACACATAGTTTTTGACTACTTGTCAGACTTTTAAGTAGAATTATTCATTATTTACCTTTAGACATTCTTCATAAAATAAAATCTGCTTGTTTCATGCTTTACAAACACTTAGGGGTGCTTTTCCCCAATGGGAGAAGGGCAGAATATACTTAATAGCAAAGTAGGCAGGGGGTGCTATCAAATGTAGAAGAGTGGAGACTGCTTGACTTACACTATGCAGAGCCTGGGGTCGAAGAGAAATAGAAATGGACGAATATGAGCATCAAACAATCCAAAACAAACAAACAAACAAACAAACAAATCCCAGAGTTCCTATTGCCTCAACAAGTACAACAGATCTATCGAATGGCCAACCTTTTCCTCTCTACTCCTAGAGCAAAGGTTGCAAATAAAGGTAGAGATAATACCATTGTCTGCTGTGCATACATACAAGCCTTGCCCCAAAGGCATGATTCCATCCACAGGAGCATATTTTTCAATTTAACAAGAGATAAAATGCTTGCCAGAATCTTCTTCAAATAAAGGCAGTGAAGAAAAAGAAAGGCATGATACCCTGTGTTTATTTCTTTAAGAATGGTTATCACCTGGGCATATTCTGTGGCAAGTTACAGAATTAACCATGGGATGGCCTCTGCATTTTCTACAGTTAATATAAACTCAGTAACACATTTATTATCTTCATTTGGCATTAGAGCTTCACTACAGATTCCAGAGTGAGCACATGCTTTTCGCCCTTCCTTGGCATCCTATGTGCTTGGGGTTGGCAGTATGCTTATGTCAGCTTCATTTTCCTATTGATGTCTCTCATACCAAACTCGAAATTTTATGTGATCCTGAAAAAATATGGCATATGAATCAAAGTTACTAACAACAAATCATAAATAATAGTATATTACAAAAATCTTGGTATACATGGAAGTTACCATGTATTATTATACATGAAAGCAAGTCTTTATATAAATAAATTGGCCATAATTGTTTATATTGATGTAAAGATTTAAATCTTGGCTGGTTAACTGATTCTTCAGAACACGGAGGATCTGCTTTGAAATATGATCTATGATTTGATTTTATAGCTATGATCATTGAGGATGCCACCTTGAAAAGTAAGTCATACTAAGTGGCAGAAGTTTGAGGCCATTTTAGAAATTGTTGGAACTCCTAATTTCAAGTCAAATTTCAATTAGTTTTAAAAATGAAACACAAGTCATAAAAATCAGGCAGGAATTAGAAACAATACCAGCCTGAAAAAATATCAAAATATACTATGTTGATAATTAAATGTTGAGTAACGACCTGCAGGAAAATATTATCTTTGTTCCCTACAATTAAACTATTATAGATCTAAGACGTTAAAACTGTGGATGTGTAGGGAAAAGTATGCTGTTCTTTTTTTGTTGTTGTTTTGTTTTGTTTTTTTGAGACACGGTTTCTCTGTATAGTCCTGGCTGTCCTGGAACTCACTCTGTAAACCAGGCTGGCCTCGAACTCAGAAATCCGCCTGCCTCTGCCTCCCAAGTGCTGGGATTAAAGGCATGCGCCCCCACCGCCTGGCTAAGTATGCTGTTCTTAATATCCAGTAGTCTTAAGTCTGAACTAAAGTGCTTCCAGTAGGTTTTATTGGCCCTGTACAGCAACTCCCTGCTTGCAGTCTCCTCATATGGCCAGAAACACTTTGAAGTCATCTCACATTTGACTTTGATTTAATTTTTGACCACTGTGCATTCAGGAAGCTTTTGCTTTTTCCTAGTATTTTACCACCTCTCCACTCAACTAGGTGACTCCACTGCAGTCACAACCTACACTTAAGGTCCTACATTCCTTTTCTGCTCTGTCTTCCTTAGCAACCTCTCCACACTGGTGAGCCAGTGATTTCTTCCACAACAATG
Organism: Apodemus agrarius; assembly: GCA_964023405.1. Classification (NCBI taxonomy): domain Eukaryota; kingdom Metazoa; phylum Chordata; class Mammalia; order Rodentia; family Muridae; genus Apodemus; species Apodemus agrarius. The sequence continues at coordinate 62,269,759 of OZ030021.1, read as the reverse complement.
TGTACATTCTTAAGCCCCTTTTTACTTTGGTAGAGGAAGCGTAACCAAAGGCAAATTGTAAGCATGAGCTGAAAGAGCAAGCGGACAGTGAAATTTGAAATTTGCCGTGGGATAAAAAAAGATATTGAGGACAAATAAGCAGTAGAGTCATATGACCAAGTGTGTATTTGTATAAGCTTACTCGGCATGCTGCACAGAGTATGTGCTGGAGGAAGGTGAGATCCAGGAAGGTCTAGTCGCTAGGAGACGCTTGTGGTGGATTGGATGAGCAAGGACATGGCAGGGATAGATACTTAACACTGAGTACAACAGTGTGTGTCTGCGTGTGTTTTGTCCAATGGGAAGATCCTAAATGCAGCAAATACGAAAGTTGGAACTAGATGGTAAACTCTGGCTTACTATATATCTAAATTAGATACAACTAGAAGATAGGATCCAGGGACAGAAGCAAACTGAGAAAAGGGAGAAAATTTGGCTTCTCTGAACTGCTTTAAAATGTCTGTTGTGGAAAACAGGGAGATTTGGTGAATCTTTCACATTGCTCTTGAGAAAGATACTGACTATCATACGACAATCATTTCTCCTCCTTCCACAAATTGTTTCTAACAAACTAACGTATAGCCAAGTTTTCTATTTATTCCAAATATTCTAATTCTCTGATAATTTTTCTAGCATACCAAAAGGAAACAAAAGATCTGTGGAGGCAGAAATAACTTGAAAGCTTCCTGCCATTCTAGAAAATCTCCACAACTTTATGTAACGGGGAAACATCTCACATAGAAAATGTTTCTCAAATCATTGGAAAGTGAGGCACCTCCTTCTCTACTCTTAAAAGGATCTCACAGATAACCAGTTTAATTCCCAGCAGGAAGACAGACTCAGCTGGACCCTGCATAAAGTGAAAGAAAGCAGAGAGAAGTAGAGAAAAGAGTCTGCAAAAGCCAGCTCAGAGATAGTGCACATATTAGCCATTATGATCTGGATCTGTACTCTCTGTATATGACACAACATTTGCATGTTATACAGATTAAAAGACCTGAAAAATAAAGTAATCAAGAACACAGTTTAGCTTAATGAAGTGAAGATTACAGATGAAATAAACATACAAAAATCACCAAATTTTATGTATTTTAAGAAGATTGACTATATAGCTTCTCATATTTATAGTTATTTGTATTCAGTGAACTATCTTGCTTGTATTCCAATGGTTACAAATAGGACTTTTGAAGCAATCACTATACCAAGAGCATCTTTCTTAATACCCTTTATCAGCTATTTTGCTCCTGAAGAGCATTGCCTTCCCATTATTTCGCCTCATAGACATCAGTTCCCAGGAATAAGTATTGAAACCATGAGGTACTTTGTAATAGTTAAGAAGTAATATGCAGTACCCACATCCGGAGTGTGATGTTACCCAACAATGAGAATTGTGAATGAGAACTAAAAAGAAGTTGTGTCTGTTGAGGCTGCCTGGCTGATTAGGCTTTCAGTACCATGGAGTGCTCAGAATGCTTCAGGTCCAAGAGTTACCTTACCTTGGGCTGGTTCTCACCATCTGCAACAGCCATTCCTTGCCCCCTTCTGTGACTGAACTAACATCCTGTGAGTAATGATAGCCACGTTCTCAAATCTATTAAATTAGCAGACTTCTATTTTCCAATAATCCAAAGGTAAGAATTTCACTGGATAACATCTTGGGTCTGCAGAATAGCTTCCTCAAACTTGCTATACACACGTCTCTGATGTTCTTGACAATGCATTTTAAACTCATCTTGATTTATGATTTTTTTTTATACTGTAAAAGTATAAAAGTTTGTGGAAGTGCTTTCACATTGAAACATGAAATTTGGGCTAAACTAAATCTGCATTTCCTAGACATGGTCACTCAAAATTGCTCCAGAATATACTATTTTTTCATTCTATTAAAAAAAGAATTGTGTACAGACATTTATATTGTTTGTAGTTTGAAGCTAGAAATCATCTGTCAAGATGAAACATTTTCTTGATTCAGGAAGCTGAACAATAGAAATAAACATATCCATCAAAGATGAATTATGCATTTACCAACAGACCATAATTAGGAAGAGAATGATGTTGGAATTTATAAGTGACTCAAATATATGTAAATGCATTTTTCAACTGTAAGTACTGCAGAGCACTTTCTATAAGCAGCAGTTACTAATTTCTCCAATAAATTAAGGATTCTCTACAGTAAAGTACAGTTGTGTATTTTTATGTCTTAAAGAAATTTTTGTCTCTACTAGCAGTTTACTCATTGATAGTACTTCTGTCTTCAGATAGTTCCTATTCAGTTGAAAACTACATATTACTAATATTATATTTAATTGAAAACTAGCTATGTATCTATATGAAGCACACTGTGATATTTTGGTATATGCACTGTGCTGGATAGCTTTATGTGAAAATGAAACAAGCATCTAAGAAGAACGAATCTCAATTAAGGAAATTTCTCACCTCCTGAGAGACTGGAAGGAGCTGAGAAGGAAGGTGATCCTGTAGGAAGACCAGTTTGTTTCACATTCATCATCAATTCTCAATTGGTTTCTTTTAATTATTTCTGGCCCTCAAGATTATATAAATATTTATCCCAAAGTATATCAAAAACAGTATAGGTATATTATGAATAAGTTAGGTTTTATCATTACTGTTTGTCTTTCTGGGGCATTTATGCCCACCCAGAAGTTCTTGCTTATGCTGTGGAATGTTGGAGTCTTATAGGATGAATATTTAAATGAGAATCTTATTGGCCCATGTCCATTTAGGTCCAACTGTTGTTCTGTGTCTTTTCTCTTGTTAATCACCTTTCAATGAAACCAATAATTAAAAGAATTATAACTTTTCTTTGACAGAAAAAATGCTTATTTGCCTGTTATCAGGTGACTTCCTTATTTATGATAATGCTATATAATTGCGTCTTCTAAAGTAATGAAATTAATAACATAACAGTCAAGTGCATTTGTTAGATCCTTATGAGACGGTCTCTTGCTCCCTCCCCTTGTTCAGCTTCAAACCCTTGAATAGGCTAATAGATGCACTTTGACCCAATTGTAACTAATATAACCTTAGATGGAAATATCTCATTTATATTCTGAATTGTAAGCTTTCTACAAATATGGACACATGAATTTATTTTTCTTTCACTCACTTTTTCATATACTTAATTAATCCCTACCTTGTTCATGAAAGAATTAGGAGAAATACAATTACTTATATATTTTCTTCTGCCTTCATATTGCTTATCCTCTCTTGGTCAAAATGTTTCATTATTTGGTCTCATAAGAAACATAATACATATGTAATAATTTATGAGTCCATATTTCTAAAGCAAGGCCTATTAAAACATATATATATGTGTATATATATATATATACATGCACATATATTAACAATTTACGTTTCCAGAACTTTGTAGAGGCAATTGAGGAGACCCTATACATAGTTTTCTTCTGATTTGTATGCAATGGTATATGCTTGCCCCTGTATACACATCATACATTCAATGACTTTTAAACATTAAAAATTGCATTACAAAATGTTATTCCCTGCTACTTGCTACTTACCTGTATTGGCATTCTTTTACTTTTTGTCATAGATTCCAGGGATAGAAAAAATTCAAACATCATACAATATATCCTATACATTATTCAGAAGTCACTTCTTATAAATCTAAACAATTGAAATGTATTCTTTATTCTGCTTCAGATAGTCTTCCCTTTGTTAGCTTTCATTGGGACTTGTTTGATTCTCTTGGCCGTTGATCCTCTATATTTCAGCTCTGAGTCATGCCTGGTGGTGTCAGCACTTCTGATGTTCTTCTCTTGTTCTTCCATAGCCATCCCAAGCTCCAACATCCTTCCTTCTGCTCCCAGAGATGTGGTCCCTGTCTTGGTTTCTAGTCGCTTTGTCCGTTTGAGCTGGCGTCCACCTGCAGAAGCAAAAGGGAACATTCAAACCTACACGGTCTTTTTCTCCAGAGAGGGTGACAACAGGTAGGTACCACCAATAAACTTCAGCTTCTTCCCTGAAACACTTGTAATGTCCAAGTGAGGAAATTATTGTTGGGAGAACTTCAGGAGGACCAGGAAAAATGTATGAAATCTTTGCCCAGTCCTTCTTTCAGACTACATGAATGTGTTTGCTTTGTCAAAACAGGATAACTTTCAAAATCACATATACCATATCCCTGACAAAAGGCTAGGATGCAAATGACTATATACTTTTTCTTTGATTTTTACACTGACACAGAAATAGGATTTTCTGGATATTGGGAGAACTAAATATTTAAGAACCACTGTGATTACTCGCCAACAATCATATGATCCAAAGAAAACAATGACTTTTCTGACCTTTAAAAGAAGAAATAATAAAAAAGAAGAAATAATAATTGCCTTTCAAGGCTTCTTTTAGGATTAAATTAAGATCAAGCATGTAGTGGTCATAGTAGAAAGTGTATGTATGATTTAATAAGTTGTTGGTGAATATAATAATTGGCTAGGTAAGAATGAACTTTGCTTTCAAAGTTGCAATTCACAGTTTGTGAATTTTGTTTTTCCAAAGCATTTTTCCCCTCAGAATATTTCAGGATGTTTTGAAACATGCGTTAGCCATTTTGAGAAGATATTGAGTAAGTTCCAGGGAAGAAGCAGAAAGTCATTTACTAGTGTTCTAGCTTCCCATGTGTGTGGCTTCAACGTGATGGGGATCATCAGGAGTACCCACACCCTCAGGACACTTGATTGGCAGGTGATTGTTAGTTAATGGAACATCACAGATTACTGAAAAATTCTATTCACACATTTATGTGTGAAATTATGAATTTATGAAAATAATCTTTTTATTAATTAATTTATTTGCTTTACATCTGTATCATGGATCCCCTCCCTCATCTCTTGTGAGTCCCACCCTCCCCCTTTCCCTCCTCTCTTTCTTAGACAGGAAGCACACACACACACACACACACACACACACACACACACACACACACACCACAGGAGTACCAATCCGCCCTGGCATATCAAGTTCCATTAAGACTAAGTGCATCCTCTCCCACTGAGAACAGACAGAGCAGCTAAGGAAAAAGAAATCCAAAGACAGGCAACAGAGTCCAAGTCAGAGATTGCTGCTGCTCCAGCTGTTAGGGGACCCACATGAAGACCAAGCTGCACATTTGCTAATTATGTGTAGGGGACCTAGGTTCAGACTTTGAATGCTTTTTGATTGGAGGTTCTGTTGGAGGCAATAACCTTGCCCAATTATTTTCATCAGTTTATATGGGTTTTCTAGAGACACTTTAATATCATTATTCCAAAACCATGCTGTCAACTCAAATAAACTTCTTTCTCTGTCTTCTTTATTTATGGTAATACAGTCTATTCAATAACCCAAGAAAGAAACCCCAAGTGCCACTTTTTTCCTCCCTGCTTCTTATCACTGGTCATTATCAGGTCTTATAAGGTTATGTCAGTCCAAGTAACCTCCTCTTTTATTCTGTCAGTCACTTCCATCATCCTCCCCTCAGTCTCTGGGAATAGCTCTGCATATTCTAATGTCCCCTCACTGTATGCATTATCTTTAATAGGAGTGGGCTGTATCACTCAATCCACTGTTGAAAATGTGAACTGACATATATTTAATACATCTAAATTCAGGATGTACAGATAAAGACAGTAAAAGCTTCAAAAGTCTTTTGATTAGTGAATTTTTAACTTTTATATTAGCAAATGTCATATATATTATATATATGCTATGCAACAGATATATACTTAATATATACATAGATATTATACACCAAATATATATATGTGTGTGTGTGTGTGTGTGTGTATTGGTTTTTTGAGACAGGGTTTCTCTGAGTAGCCCTGGCTGTCCTGGAACTCACTCTGTAGACCAGGCTGGCCTCGAACTCAGAAATCCGCCTGCCTCTGCCTCCCAAGTGCTGGGATTAAAGACATGTGCCACTACCGCCCGGCCCAAATATATTATTTAATATATAATATTGGTTATATATTACATGTGTAATATATGTAATAGAAGCATACTGTCTCTGTATCTCACTTTATATATTTATATATACACACACTATATTGCGAACAGAGATATACTATATATTATATGCATATATTGTAAGTAGATATATTTATAATATATAATACATATTATGTATTATATAATATGTTTTAGATATCATACAATAGATAAAATACATACTCAGAATTAGAGGTTTGGTTGTAAATGGTGCTATCATTTTTCAGTTTTATGAAATTTGCATTTAATGTTTATAAATGATAGACAAATAACATATTCCTTTAGAATAGATAAAAAATAACTTTTCAAGATTGCTAATAAAAATACATAAGGAAATTCTTATATGCCAGTCACTGCCCACCTGAACTATGAAGGACTGAAAAGAGCAAGCTTAGAGAAAATGTGGAATAAAGAATGAAAAATTTCATAGTAGGCAAGGCAAGGGAGATGAATGGGAAGAGGAAGAAATGAAAGAGGGAAGTCAGGAAGTAAAAAATGGAGGGATTGAGGAGAAGGGAAGCTAATTTTGCTGCCATAATAATTGAGTGCACCATTTATCTTCACTGTTCACAAGCTTCTGCTTTTAACACCATTTTACCATACCCTTTCCTGCCAAGATATTTCCTATCTACAAGTTGAACCCTGTTTTCAGAATGCTCTTTCTCCTTATTCCTATAATGGCACTTAATGTCATATAGTATCTCTATTATACTGATCTCAAATGTCCCATTCTTGACTCCTTCTCCAGATCCACATCTCCCCAGCTTACAGTTAACTTCTTTCTTGTATCAAACATTTGATTTTACAGGGATCCAAATCTCCAAAAATATCAGAGTTTTTTTTTTTTTTCTGGCAATTTACTGCTTGACCTTGGGCTGCTCTTAAATGCTGTTTTTATACCCAGTGACACTTTACTGAAGACAATTAACTTTTCCATTGTGAGCAGTTGTCAGTTTGAGATAGATTCTTGGCTAGATATGTGAGCTCCTGTCTACTTCCCCTCTTAGCATTGGGATCTCATCTGGATCAGATCTGTGAAGTCTCTCTGTATGCTACCACAGTACAGATTGTGGCAGTTGACATGTACAGGATTCCTGCTATGATTGTGAGACCTTGTTTTCTTGGAGTCTTCTTTCTAAAATCATTCTGCTCCCTCTTGCACATAGCTCCCTAAACAATGAATAAAGAGGTTTAAGGAAGGCATGCCATGTAGGACTGAGGGTACCAAGTCACTCTCAGCACATTGTCCAGTTGTGAGTCTCTGTATTAGTTTGCAACTCTTTGAGAAGGAGTTTCTCTGGTGATAACCAACAAAGGCTCTAGTCTCTGTGTACAGCATAATGTCATTAGGAACTATTTTGTTGCTGTGCTCTTTTAGATGTTCTTTTAGGTGCATGGCCTCTCTGGTCTTTTGAGACACTGAAGCAGTTTCATGCGTGGGTTCTATCACACAGAGTGGTTCTTAAATCCAATCAAATAGTTGATTGGATACTCCCATAATATTTGTATTATTATTTTACAAGTGTGCCATAGAGACAGATCTTCACTGTAGATTGAAGTAACTGAAATATGGTTAGTGTTTAACTTTCTACTCTAGTAGCATTCAAAGTACCTGACATTGAACACTAGTCAGGAGTGGTGAAGGCTCTTGTTAGGACCCAGCTCAAATTCTCAGTGTTCAATATATCAATTATCATATATATATATATATATATATATATATATATATGTGTGTGTGTGTGTGTGTGTGTGTGTGTGTGTGTGTGTGATATATATATGTGTGTGTGTGTGTGTGTGTCTCTGTGTGTGTGTGTGTGTGAGTGTGTAGTCTCCAGCAATAGTGCCTTACCATCAATTTCTGAAGAGCAAAAAATAGTCTTAGCAATAGTCTGAGTTGTTTGAGGGAGTGAGTCTATGGTCCCCTTGGACTAATGATACAAATGACACAATTGGATAGAGCCTATTCAGGACACTTGAGTTTCATTTGGTAGCAAGAAATGCTTTCTTGAGGTCTTGTTTCCCTCATTAATTAGTGATCACTTTTAGATTGCTTTCCTCTGTCTGTAAATTTTTGGAAGTTTCTCTAAAGTAGTTGATTTCCATATGACCTCTCAAATGGCCCTTAATTTTAACTGTTACTTTTTATATTCCTTCATTTACTCTTCTTTTCCCTCCCCTTCTATGTTTAATCATTCCATTCCAGTTTCCTTTTGTTTTCTTTATAATTACATATTCTAATTCTATTCCTTTGTTAGATCCTTCCCTGATAACAAGATCTTTACACTATGGTTATATGGAATATAATATGCCTATCAAACGCCTAAAGTATAATATCCTTTTATATCTTAGTCACTGTTTTATTACTATAAAGAGAAGCTTATTCAAGACAACTATTATAAAAGAAAACATTTAATTGAGGAGTTACTTACAATTTTAGAGGTTTCATCTATTTTCATGATGGCAGGGAGCATGTGGACATGCAGCCAGACTCCAGATCAGCAGTTGATACTATATACTGATACATAGAGAATTTAGGCTTGGCATAGGCTTTTAAACTCTCAGTGGCAGCCCCAGAGACTTATTTCCTCAAAATAAACCCATAACATTTGGTTCTTCTAAAATCCTTCTAATCCTTTCAAACAGTATCACTCTCAGTTAAAGAAGCCTCCAAATATATGAGTTTATGGGGGCCATTCTTAGTCAAACCACCACAACATATAAGAGAATACACATCATATTTGTCATTGGATATAGGTTAACTTGCTCATGACTTTTTTCTAGTTCAGACTATGAAGATATGAATTTCATTTATTTAAACAGTCAAGTAATATTTCCTTGTCCTCTTGTACCACATTTTTCCATATCTATAAAGCTCATAATGAACATCTAATAGTTTGTAAACTTTGGTTCTGATGAGTAGAGAAAGAGTAAATGTGGATTATGTCTTGGCTGATATTGATTGTTTTTACATTGTCTTGTCATCTAGACTGGTATGGTTGTGATTTTAGGCATTAACACCTTGTCTTATCTTTGGTGAATGTTCTACTCCTTTGTTTCTGTTGGCCTTTGGGTCTCAGGAAAGAGCGGTTATTGTGAGTCACCTAGTAGGGAGTGACTCAGCATTCAAGTGCCCAGCAGAGAGGAATAGATATGCCCTAGGATTAGCAACTGAGAGGTACTTCAGGACAGAGCTGGAGTCCACCTGGAGTTCTGGGAGTGGTGGAACAGGATAGCCTGCAAGTATGTTGTAGTAAGCAAAGATTGCCTGTAGTGACCTGTAATTTTAACTTAGACTAAGCCTAAGCTTATATGTTATGCCTTATCCATTCTTACATTACAGGTACATGATATTCTGTTTTATATCAATTTTTCCTATTTAGGGTGACCATATCTATCCATATATAAACACAGAGTTGTGTTTCCTGTTGTGCTGAATTGTACTTTCATTCTCATCTTCATCTTTTACACACCACTTCTATTTGGTTTTATAACAGTTTATTCAATTGCTTAACTTCACTCCAAAGTCTCACACTATTTTCTAATCATGATCTTGATCCTTATATTTTATTGCAGCCTGTCTTTGTATTAGTGTTCATCATTGACCTGTATGTTGCTTAACTCAATAATAATTATGTATTTGCTCCTCCCCAGTCCATCATCCAGTATTACCCCCATCAGATTGACTCCTCTGTCTTATTATTTGACTTCTTTTTTCCTTGTGTCACATCTTGCCCTGTGCTGTGCTGTTGTGGTCAGCCTTGCATGCTTGCTTTTACTTCTCACTCCTGAGCTCCCTTGTATTTTAATATTGTATTGTCTCAGGACTCATTCTTACATTCTTATTCTCTCTCTCCTCTTCTCTTCTCTTCTCTTCTCTTCTCTTCTCTTCTCTTCTCTTCTCTTCTCTTCTCCTCCTCCTCCTCCTCTTCTCTCTCTCTCTCTCTCTCTCTCTCTCTCTCTCTCTCTCTGATTTTAACTTTTACCTGTGACTTAGACTCATTGATCATTTTTTTTCATTTTAAATCAATCACCATGCTTGAACAAACATTTTCACCTAAATCCTTATAATTCCAGTTTCTGTTCAACTCGTTGAAGCTATCTTTCTATCCAATCAGGTCAACGTCCTTGTAGTAAACCTCAATTTCTTTTTTTATTATTCATACTCTATCCCTAATTAAATTTCAATCAACATTTTGTACTAAAATCTAAATAGGTCTTGGATTCATGAAAGAAATACTCGTTTCTTATTATGAAATTGGGAATAAGTATAATTTTTGCTTCTAGCTCAGTCAGTGATAGAACTCAAGAAGTTTTTAATGTTATTCTTTAGTTTTGAAGTTTATAATGACTTAAAAGGTCAATTAACAAAACACATATTGAATCCTATCATTTATTATAACATCTTTATTTATGTAAAATACTTTCCATAATACCAAGACTAAAGTCTGGCAAGTCAGGTCTTGTAAAAACTGACTTAACATTGAAATCACAAGTTGGATTTTGCTGGTTTCCTGCTTTAAAACCTTTCATTGACTACTCTTCATTCATATTCGCTAAAACCTTCCTCTTCTGGGTCCTTGTTACCTCTATATTCTGATCATTTATATTCTTTTTTGTTTCATATTTTTATTCTTCCTCCAGGCCTTATACATAAGTCCTAAATCTATTCATACCATCTTCTCTGTATCTGCTGTCAAATACACAGAATACTTTATGTACATTCTCACAACTAGTAAGTCTTTGTGTAACTTCTACTTTATTTGTGCTGAATCTCACTTCATCTTGAACATTTTTCCAGATCATTTGAATTCATTCTTACCTTTTCTTATCCACACAGTTTGTCTATTTGTCTGTCTGCCTGCCTACCTGCCTGTTTAAGTTTTGCTTTGGTTTCTGAGGTAATAGGAGACGCAACATGATACTGTGTTAACAAAGCTGGTGGAAAACTTCTCAGTTAAAATAATTTTTTCAACTCATTCTTCCAATTAGCTGGCACTGTCACTGTACCTGAATGCTTTGACCAGTCTTTTTTATACTTATTAGTATTTATTTTCTTCAGTTTTTTTCTACCAGTGGAACAGAGGCTTCTTATGAGGCTTTTGTTTGTCTTACCTCTTTTGATTGCTGGGATGTTATTAACACCTAAAACAATAACATGCACACTAATATTAGCTATGCTGCAAATTTAACCCATAACTGAAATGTTAACTACTATATCACAGTCTACACAGGACTCCAAGTCATAATTCATCAATTCATCAATTTCTCTTTCATATCTTCAGTGTGTGTGTGTGTGTGTGTGTGTGTGTGTGTGTGTGTGTGTTTGAATTAATATTAAAGCATTTGCTACTTTTTGTTCCACTATATTTTTGGCATATTCATGCAGATTTCTCTATTGTGGATTAAAAATAAACTCTATCGTAAGCCGAATCGGGTCTTCTAAAATAAATTTGCAGAAAGACACTTGTCATATTCCTGACAGATTTTCTTTCCTAACCAATAAAATGAACTGTGGAAGGTGAAAACACTGACAGCTATTCAATGAAATTTTTCATAATTGAGAAAAAGAAACTGATATTGAAATTTGATTTCAACATTCATTTTGTATGTTCTAGCTTCTCACTAGCGCAAATACATGCCATATGTCTAAGAAGGATTAGCTGTGCTAGTTGTTTGCATATGCAGGATTGTTTGGCTCCTCAAAACAATAGTGTTTTAAAAGGTAGAGGATTTAACATCTGTGACTGATGAACAACATCTCTGGCAGAAAAATTGCTCTAGCTAGCATTGTCATTAGTCTGTCTGACTGGTTAATAGTATCAATAAGGTAAGTGCCATGTTTATCATTTTTATCCTGCTCCTCTGGGTGCTTTCTTCTTGCCATTTAGAGAACATCATGCATTGAAAAGTCTAAAAGCCAGGTTTCAGATGGAAGAAATTGCATCTCAGATATCCACTTATACCAAAAAAAACACTACAACTAAAAGTGATCATTGAGATCATGATCTATCATCTGTATAAACATTCAGAGACTGATGCTCAGGGAAGGCAGTAATTCCAATGTCTGAAGCTTTGATGTCCATTGGGACTAACAATGTTAACAAACATTTACTAAGCACTTACTACACGAGATTTTAGGCAGAGCTTCTTGTGTATATGTAATCATTAGTAGTGTCCATGAGCAAACATTACACAGATAAGGCTAGAAGCCCACATTTCTGTTATGTAACTTTTAAAGGGACCAGGTTTTAATGCAAGGGTGAGTTCAAATCAGGTATCCTCATCTGGTTTCTTCTGTAGTAAATTAAAGAGATGAAAGAGAAGTTAGATTTTTTTGATATTTATAGAATTATAACTTACATTTTTTTCTCTATGTTTTTCTCTAATAGCTTTTCAAACCCAATGGATAATTTGATATGTTTATTCATTTGCTATGACTTAAAAACACTAGCTTATTTTCTATATGTATAAAGTTTCATTTAAGTGCTGGGAGATTACTTGTGGAGTTTGTCACAGTGTAGTCAGTGTAAAAGGTTATGGAGTTATATAATTGAACCTCAACATTTGGAATTCTTTCCCAGAACTCTACTAGCTTTGCTGCCTTTGGTCAATGAATAGTTACTAGTCTGTATATTTGGAGATATGAAATTAATAGTGATATGTGTGTATATATGTGTATGTGTGTGTTACATTTACTTATTATAGACTTAACAGTCTTATAATGGTGGCTTGCACTTTGTAGTAACTGCTTAACCCAGTCTGATACCAAAACTCCATGAAGAGCCTAATATGAGCCCACTTTGAAAAGCTAAAGCAACTGGAGTCAGATGTTTCCAAGTGATGGCAGCACCTGCAGATACATTCATAGTAGAAAACTACAACTTGCCCCTCATTCTGATTTTATTCAGTTTTGGACTTTACCTAGTGACAGTCCTACCATAGTTCTCCTTCAGTTTGTTGCCCTACATGCGGATTCTGGAAACATCCACAGATGCACCCAGAACATTGCCTTTTTCATTTTCTACTGGTCTCCTAATCCAATGAAGTTGACAATCAAGATAAAGTATATCACATTTATGATTTTGTTTCCTTATGTGGGTGACAACAATATTTGGTCTGTAAGATTGTGATGAATATTAAGTGAAGCTTATGAATGTACCTGAAACATTAGTTCTTTGCCCATGGCTACAAAATTAAACTGTTTCTGTTAACTAGTGTCATATATAAATAATCGTGTGGGTTCAAAAATTAAAATATATGAAATACAGGGACATTTCTTGACAGTTACTTAGATGGGGGATTTGTTGCTTTCATAAACATTACTCCACTTGATCCCCAGATAATGTTGTTATGATAATTTCCATTTATAGAAGAGCATGTTCAGAAAGACTGAGAAATGGTGCTTAAGCCGCTTTGCCAACAGTCAACAGTAGAAGCAGGATTTAAATGCAAGGTGATCCTTTCAATCTATGCACAGAATAAATATTTTCCTTTAAAAGGTACTTGTAAAGTACAGTAAGCATTCAGTTGAGAGAATCAAAACACTTCGATAAGCATTATCCAATTTAATCCTCACAGTACCCCCGTGAGGTAGGTAGAATAAGGTGGGTATCTTCATTTTGCAAATGAAGCATGGGAGGCTCCCAGACACCCACCTGACATGTTCAAAGTCACCTGCTTTTTTGCAATAGGCAAAAGCCTGGACTAGGTCTCCCATTGTGCAGCACTGAAATGTTATATGGCTCTGCTCTGCCTCTGAAACCTGTGCTCAATGCCAGGGATTAGAGACAAGGATTTATGACTGACATGGAGGATTCATTTTAGAATTCACTGTGCATTACATTTTCCAACATGGTGTTTACATATTCTTCCCCTGCTCTTCAGAGTTGAGGGCTCCGTGGCTGATGAAGCTTGTTATCCATGAAGGGAGTGTATTGTGCTGGGAAAAGGACCAGCCTCAGAATCCAAAGCACCGCAGTGACCTAGGCATAAAGCTTGGGGAAGCCAGCCCTCTTCTCAGAGCCTTTACCTTAGTGTAAATTGTAAAGCAGACAACATTTACCAAAGTACATTTCTAGGACATTGGCAGAGAAAAAATGATGACTTCCTCCCTCTGCTGAATGTAAAGTGTATTGAAAACTAAAATGGACCATCTACAAAGGTGTAGGCTTAGACTTTTTTCAAAATCTACTTTTAATAAGAGTTCCTAAATACTTCTATCCCCCTCTATCCCACTGTCCAAAGACAAGGGAGAAGACATGGTAAGTAGGACAGTGGGATGTGGACTTGTTTAGAAGTAGTTCCTTGGGTGGATTCCAATCTCAGTTTTTCAGGATTCTAGCAGCCCAGTTTAATAGTGTCAGGATACCAAACAGGAATCAGCTGCAGCAGCATGATCTAGCAGAAACCACCAGGTTTCTGGTGCCAATCAGCAGGAGTGCCCAGGACCCACCAGGACACCAGGAGAAATTCAATGCCATGCTTCTCTCAATGAAGCAAAGATCAGCAAAGATGAAGACTGGAGATTTACAAAGTGATTCAAATCTAGCTATGTAAGCATACAGTGACTGTCCATTGAGTCCTATTTATACTATCTATAAACATTACGTGTTCTCCCACAGGTCTAGCCCCAACAAAACAGCCTATGAGTCTGTCTTAGCAAAATATCATGTGAGTCTGTATTACTTGTCATATCCAGAAACTTCCACTTCACAAGGCTATATATAAATGAACCATTCTTAATGAGCACATGTTGAACATGACTCAACATTTCACCCAGCACTAAATTAGAATTAGTAGAAAAATCATGGTTCCTCTGAAAGTCTTTGAAGCATCTTCTTACTAAAAATGTCTCTGATATGGGTTAGAGTTTAGTCTACAAAAATGGCTGTGAATGAAAAGAAGAAGCTAGACCAGAGTTTAGCTTCCTGGAACCCAATAGGCATACAGAAAGCCTCTGAAGAAGTCAAAGTAAGAATGATTCTAAGAAGGAAGACCAAAGTGTGGTTGCTTCGGTCCTTCTTAAAAGGGGTAACAAAATACTCACAAAGTGCGGAGCAGAGACTAAAGGAGAGGCTATCCAGAGATTGCCCCACCTGGGGATCCATCCCATATACAGTCACCAAACCCAGACACTATTGAGGATGCCAAGAAGTGCATGCTGACAGGAGCCTAGTATGGCTGTCTCCCGAGAGGCTCTGCCAGAGCCTGACAAATGCAGAGTTGGATGCATGTAGCTAACCATTGGACTGAGCACAGGGTCCCCAATGGGCAAATTACAGAAAGAACTGAAGGAGCTGAAGAGGTTTGCAACCCCATAGGAAAAGCAGCAACATCAACCAAACAGAGCGCCCAGAGTCTAAACCATCAACCAAGGAGTACACATGGAGGGACCCATGGCTCCAGCCTTATATGTAGGAGAGGATGGCCTTGTACGGCATCAATGGGAGAAGAGGTACTTGGTCCTATGAAGACTCTATGCCCCAGTGTAGGGGAATTTGAGGGTGGAGAGGTAGGAGTCGATGGGTGGATTGGGCATGCCCTCATAGAAGGAGGAGGAGGGGGAAAGTGATAGGGGAGGTTGGGGGGGTGCAAATCGGGAAATGGGATAACATTTGAAATGTAAATAAGTAAAATATAAAATATAAAGTTAAAAGAAAAAAAGTGATTCTGGATGAAAGGAAAGGTGTGTCAGTGGAGACCAAACAGATGAACCAATGGTGTTAGGACCAGACAATGCACTATGTATGAATATAGAAGATAGTTTTAGGAAGGATTTATTTTATGAATGTGATGGTTTGTATGTGCTTGGCCCAGGGAGTGGCACTATTAAGAGCTGTGGCCTTGTTGAAGTAGGTTTGACCTTGTTGGAGGAATTGTGTCATTGTGGGTGTGGGCTTTAAGACCCTCAGCCTAGCCACCTGAAAGCCAGGCTTCTGTTTGCCTTCATAAGGAGATGTAGAATTCTCAGTTCCTCACCGATCATATCTGCCTGGGCTATGCTATTTCCCTGTCTTGATGGTAATGGACTGAATCTCTGAACATGTAATCCAGCACTAATAAATTCTGTCCTTATTAGAGATGCCTTGGTCATGGTGTCTGTTCACAATAGTAAAACCCTAACTAAAACAATGAGTTTCAGTGTTTGTCAACGTGTATACATATGCTACATGTGTGCCTGGTGCTTGTAGATGACAGGAGAGAACATTAGATCTTCTAGAACATGAGTTAGAGACAGCTGTGTATGTGGGTACCAAGACATGGACTTCTGCAAAAATGTGGATTTTCTGCAAAAACCTGGAAGTATTCTTAATTGCTGGCCTTTTTGTTCTGGCCCCATATATAGAGGTTCTTATTGCTGTCACTTGGAGTCATATTACAGTAAACAGTAATTTATAGTTTTGAAATACTTCCATGATTGTATTTTCAGTCTATTTTTCTGAGAGGACCTCCCTGTGTCTCCTCTACTGGCCTCAAACCCATTATCTTCGTTTCTCAGCCTCTAATCTCAGCACTTGTATTACAGGAATAGACCAACCAGTCTTGTTGTACTAGTCATACTCACTAGAGGAAAAAAATGAAAATAAAATGGAGAACAAGGAGCTATTAACAATATTTTTCATTAAAATACAGTTTCTTCCCTCCAAAGGAATTAATGTGATTCTTCTTCCTGGTAGCAACGAATTAGGTACTTGGCACCTCGTGACAGCATTTGTTGCTGAACCATTAGAATTAAATGTTAATACCTGATACACTTAGCTAAAGCAGAATACATTTATATAGTAGAATTTTTTTGTTACAAATAAATCTGTAAAAACAGACTCAAGTTTAATCCCCAGTCTCTATATCGGAAGTTAAAAAAAATGCAAGATCTGAATTCAGCTAACATAATGACAAAAATCAAATCAAAACAAGCCAGGTGGTGGTGGCGCATGCCTTTAATCCCAGCACTTGAGAGGCAGAAAAAGAAAAAAGAAAAAAGAAAAAGAATGACTACATTTGCAGCCAATTAAAAAAATAAAAACAAAATAAAACAAGCAAAAAAAAAAACAGCTGAAAAATTATTATTTGTTCTGTTCCTAAGAGGAACATTACAGTGAAAAGATTTCTTTGAGCAGCTCCTACTCTCTGGTTTGCACATTGCACAACCATCTTCAGGAAGGTCAAGTAAAGTATGACTAGATGGAGGTAAATGCAGATTTCTAGGAATTTCTACAATAATGGATGCATGGAGATTTGTATGCATGCAATCACTTAACTTTTTCTTTTTTAAAATAATTAATTTATTGCTTTACATTCCATATTTAATCTTTTTCTTTTTTAAAATAGTTAATTTATTGTGTTACACTCCATATTTAATCTCCCCCACACACCCCCATCCACTCTCTGACTGTTCCACATCCCATACCTCCTTCCCACCCCCTGTCTCCACGTGGATGTCCTCACCCCTCACCCCTCCTGACTCATGGTCAATGTACTCACTTAAAAATTATGTATTTTAGTAGCTGAGCTATTCACTATTCTAAGAAAGTAATATGTGGCACTTGTGCATACTGCAAAGACGCACTGTGGCTTCTATTCAAAATAATCGATAACTACAACAATGGGACATTCGTGGACATTAATATGCATTATAATGTATGTTGTAGATGCTATATTAAATGTATAAACCAAGAGTAATGACAGTACGGAGAGACACTGATTAATGTTGCTGAAACCAGAGAGAAGACAGTGAAGACTCAGTTAAGACATTGCATTTCAGTCAGGTCCTAATTAAATCTCACTCTAAACAATATCTTGTCAAATCCAAATGGAAATATGAGTTGAAAGACGATCGTTGCCGGCCCATCAAATGCACAAAACATGAAAAGAAAGAGTGAGATGCTGTAGAAGGAGACCACACTCAAGGAACAAGTGGGCTTTTCACAGAGGAGTGTGAAATGGTTGAAACACGTTGCAAGAGGCTCTACATAGTCCCAGGGACATGAGTTTGTCTCAGCTACAGGATGAGGCAGGAAACAAGACCAAGGACATGAAGTGACAGATTTCACACATGAAAAAGAGGAGCAAGAACTGAAAGGCAATGTCAAGGAAGAAGCATTAGGGGAAACTAGCCTTGTATTGCAAGCACCAAGTACATTAGGATCTATTGGGGAACATAAAGACCTATAGTCATAGTAACCTAAGCAGAGTTTTGTCTCAGTGCAAATTTCCTAAAGATGCTATTTCATTTGCTGTGCACCTCACAAATGGAACTGTGTTTAAGACTTAATACGTGTTACTGGGAGAAGTCTTTCCCTCCATTTCCTCATTCCTCAACCTCAGCAGCACTCTCAGTTCAGCAAGCAGTCTTAATTGGTATGCTTCTGAGGGAGAAGAATTCACACCACAGCTAGGTGAGAGCTTTTTTTTTTCTCAGATGAATGAGCAGAAGCAAGGAGTACATGTTCCAGAGTAGAGAGAGGACCAAGCTAAAGGCAAGGATAAAATCAGCCTGTAGTAGTTGGACTCATAAGACTTGGTATAGCATCTCTTCTACAACAAGTCTAAGGCTGTCCTTTTCCTGAGATAGGCTTTCTTGGAACACATACCAACACAAAACTCATTCTTTTACAAATAGATTCATTAGATGCAAGGATTTGGGTAAAGTTGTAACCACAGGTAATGCTGAGATGTTTACTGGGGTAAGGTGGGAAGGAAGACAAGAGTGTCTAGGGAAGGGGTGTTTGGGAGCCAGTTAAAAGCAGCTTTGATGATTTCTTTTTCCCAGAGCCTCATCCATTTTACTGGTTATCTTAGCTCTCTCACGCCCATGCTTCAAGCCTTCTTAATAATCTTCCCCAAGAATTCCCAGTCTTGCTATTTTACCTTAACGACCACAGGACTTAACTAACACAGGACTAGCTGGCCGTGGGACGCACATCTGAAATCTCAAGCACCAAGAAGACTTAGGCGGGGGTACTGCAGTGCTAGTGCTGGGCCAGACAACGTTGTTAGACAGAATCTAAAAGTTAAATTAAAAATAAAGTAAATATGAGGATCCCCAAAAGACTTTAAGGCCATGAATTATAGTGACATTGTTGCTAAGTAGCAGGGCTATTGTCCCTATGTCAAAGTTGGTGCTGTT
This sequence comes from Apodemus agrarius, assembly GCA_964023405.1. Taxonomy (NCBI): domain Eukaryota; kingdom Metazoa; phylum Chordata; class Mammalia; order Rodentia; family Muridae; genus Apodemus; species Apodemus agrarius. The sequence goes on along the minus strand of OZ030021.1, from coordinate 62,250,588 downwards.
GGAGTACCAACTTGCCACCTTGCCACAAAATATTGAAATGGTAACCTGATGCAGTTTTCCCCATGCAAGAAATAAATGTTCCCATTAACTAAATCTTTGTCACTGCCGGGTAATAGAAAGGGGGCGTTGCCCATTCTTGCTTTCCAGTAAGAAGATTCAGGTTTCATTCCTCATTCTCTGGCGTTTCTATGAGTGACTCTGTGGTGGATAGATTCTAGAAGTCACAGGCTACTCGGCCCTCCAATTTCAGCCAGATGAGCAGCACATCCCACCTCTGAGTAGAGGCAATTGAACTGAGGAAGGCTTGTCTGACAGTGTCTACTGCTGCTCTCCTGTGCACCTGAACCTTGTGCATGTGAAGGGTATTACATTTTCAGTTGTTAGGAGAGCACTCACTGAAAGTCACTGGGGCCTTCTATCTATACCAAAAGACTCACAAAATATGACATAACGAATAATCAAAGTCAAGGAAGGAATAAAAAGTAGGCACATTCATGTGCTTCAACTTAGCAAGATGAATATAGATGAATATAGGACATGGAATCTGATTAAGAGCTTCATTTTCTTTTTTGCATTGATTTTATTTTAAATATACATATATCTATCTGTAGTACCAATAATAATTTGATGCATGTATAAAATACATAAAAATCAAATTGGGGCTCTTGGCATTTTTATCTTCTTAAACCTGTCTTATCATGTTTAATTAACACATCATAAATATGCATATTTATGAGGTATAGTATGATATTTTAGTATATATAGCAATACTGACAGTATGCTGAAAATGATGAGATGAAATACTTCTCTCTATTTATCATTATATTGTATAGATGGGTAGATCTAGTTTGCTGTCTATTGCTGTGATAAACGTCATAACATGCAACTTGACAAGAAAAGAGTTCAATTCTTCTACCTTCAGGTCAGGTTTTGTTGACAAAAGTTAAACAAGAAGTAAAGCAGAAATGAAGGAGAAGCTCTCCTGCCCTGCTCTGTTTTCCAGCTCACTCTTTCTCACAATCAACTATGTTTCATATACAGCTAGACACAGCTGCCTAGAGCTGTGCCACCACAGTAGCTTGGGTTGTTTTTACATCAAACATCAAGTGAGATATCTTACAGACATGGACACAGGACAAACCCATTCAGGCAATTCTTCGTGGTGAGGTTTCTGATAAGTTAACAAATAAAACTAAGGAGCACTAAGGTTATAAGCACTTCTTGGTTATTTGCATTATACATAAGTAGGTTATTATAAACTGGTGTGCTGCAAACACTAGAGTTTAATTAATCCTCTGTAATATTTTGGTAACCATTAGCAAAATTCCCTCTAATTCTTTTGCATCAATCTTCCCTAACCTCTAAGATTTTGTAGTCAGATGAAATTTGATTTGATTTTTTTTTAATTTTAGACTCCATATACACAAACATATGTTATTTACTTCTTTATAGCTGGCTTATTTTACCAAAGATAAACTCCAGTTCCAAACACTTTCGTGATCACCAGCTATATTCTCTTTTAGGGCTGGATATTGTCTATTGCGTATGTATACCCCATGATTAACCATTCATCCATGATGGGTATCTAGGTTCATTAAATCTTTGCTGTTGAGAAAAGCATAGCAATAAACATGGGAGTGCAGATGCCGATTGAGAGTTGGCAGCATTTATTTTGACAATATTCTTGTAAATAGAAGAGTTAAATTATATGATAAGTCTGTGAATAATGTCTTTCCAATGACTACAAGTATCTTAGTTCTGGTACTATTCACGCAATATTATTTTTTTTTACAATAGCACTGTGACCAGTACCAATAGCATTATGATTTTGAATTTTAGTTCTGTGATGCCCAATGAAGTTGGAAACATGTGACAAATCTAATTGTCATTAGACAAAAATAGGTATCAGTTTAAATGTCTCCAAAAATAAGACAAAGCTCTGTGACAAAATTAACATTTACACAAAATCCCCAAGAGAAGATATAAAAACATTGTCTAGCAATAAAATGTATGAAACACTTCAATAGTTTTAGAACCTCTTCTTAAATTTGTATTCAATTATATACTAAGGGTCAGGGATGTATGAAGGTCTAGAGTCATCCTTTAAACATATTGTGCTAGTTCTCCTTGCTGAATGTCATTGTCACCAGCCACAGAATTTCTCATCCCTTATTGTGTGCTACAAATCCTATCTGCCTGCAGATTATTTTTTGCCCAACAAGAGAAATGCCTTTGTTGGTAAACAGTTGAACACATGTAGTCATAGTTTGAAGACCAAGGCAAGTAAACATTTGTATATTATCATTTTTTTCTTTACAGATAAATGTCCATTCCTCCTGTAACTGAACTTAAAGAAACCATAGGGGTCAGAATTTGATATATACAGAGAAATACTTATCTGCATTTTGCTTTCCAACAAAAAAATGCATGAATGAATCTGTACACAATACTAAGAAAGACCAAATTGTGGAATGATTTAAACTTTGACTTAACTCTTTAGCTGGATTTTGTGAAATTCTGTCTTCCTGTCCTGATTGCATGTGTTTCTTTTTATTTTATTAGCTCTTTGCTTGTCATGACTTTGGAAAACTAAATTTTAAAAATGTCAAGGGGGAGAGGACTTATGGAACATATGGTGGGGGGGGACTGGGAATGGGGAAAGCCTTTGGAATGTAAACAAAGAATATAGAAAATAATTTTTTTTAAAAAAATGTCAAGAAACAAGACTTTCATTATCAAGTTACTGTGAGAATGATGGTGGCTTACACTCTCTCAGACTTTGCAATGTCCTTTTATGGGCTCTTCCCATTCACTTAATTTTCATAATAAACCTTGCAATGCCTGAATTTTATCCCAGAGTCAACATTAAATGTATAAGCAACCTTTTGTTTGCTCATGATCCCTGTATACCAAACACAGTTTGGGCTAATGCTTTCATCCTAAGATAATATTTCTCTTCCCCTTGTTTTCCTAGGGAGCGAGCTTTGAATACAACCCAGCCTGGGTCCCTTCAGCTTACTGTGGGAAACTTGAAACCAGAAGCCATGTATACCTTCAGAGTTGTTGCCTACAATGAGTGGGGACCAGGGGAGAGTTCTCAGCCCATCAAGGTGGCCACTCAGCCTGAGTGTGAGTATGAAAATGGAAGGGCGATTTTTAAAGCATTTACATCCACTGTCTACAACATCCTTGCATCTTTTCGTAGAATGCTTTTTTTGAATGGACTATAAGGAAGGGAGATCTTTGTAGCAACACATTTAACTTAAGCACTGACCTTACTCAAACTGTAATAGGAAATTATGAATGGGAAAGGCAAAGTTTACCCCAGTATTCCCCATACTTATCTTCTATGAAGCACCTTAAACTGTTGATAGCATTCTGTCAGCATCCTTTTCCAATAATTTTTCATATTTTTTTTATTTTGTAAAAGAAAAAACTAATAGCATGGAACTTTTCATCTCAGGAATCTACTACAAAACTTAAACATGCACCATGTATGCCCAACAAGCTACCAAACAGAAGCATTCAGGATATGGGCAATTAAGTCTATTTACTACACCATCCTTGAAATATAATCACCATATTAAAATATATGGTCCTACAGTAAAGGATCTGGACACTCTAACAACTTAAAATTGAGTGATATGTATTTTGAGAGTCTTCCTCTGTTTTGTGGACAGAGTCTTCCTCTGTTTTATTTTTAGGGGAAGAATTAAATGAGTAAGCAAACTTTTGGCTGTTCATTACTGTTATGATTTAGGGGACAAATCACTGACGAGCAGTTTGCAGTGTATATTCAATGAAAGTGTTACAATCTAAAAGTTAGGTTCACTGACTGTGTACTTATAATAAGGTGCATTGCATCACATCACAAAATCCAACTCCTCCTTTCCAATTAATAATATTAAGTCTATGTTTTTTGTACTCCCATTGCTTTATGTTTTCTTTAAAAATATCTTTCCCCTAAATATAAATTGATATATTTTTTAAAGATGACATGCTAATTAGAAACACCTTAGTAGACATAAATGCAAAAAAAAGCTTCAATATTTAATAGGTGATGACAGTGCATTTCTTTAATCATAGCACTTGGGAGGCACAGGCAGGCAGATCTCAGAGTAGGAAGGTACCTCAGACTACAGATTGAGTTCCACCACAGCAGAGCTACACAGAGAAACACAACCCTGTCTTTAAAAGTAATCAAAATCAGTCATTGAAATGGCTCACTACCTAGGGCCTTTGATATCACTGTGGTGAAGACCAGAGAGAGTAGATTAAGACATCTGAGTCCTGGTGGATGATCGACGCTTGAGAAGATCCTCAGCCTTTCTTCTTGTTGCTGTGATTACAGAGACAATACAAGATAATCACCCAATGAAAGTAGAAATGATTAAGCCTTAATACCTTATGAAAAAATATATTTCAGATACTTCAAAAGCATTGCCATATATACATTTTCAACGGTTAATAGGGTCCAGAGGATCCTGAGGAGAATCTGGTAGGTAACTTTTCATATCATGAGTATAAACCCTAGGCTTTTATTGAAATCTTTAGACTAATTAAGGACAGCTGCAGCCGTCATCTCCTCAGTCAATGAAAACATGAGACATCCTCTCTAGCTATGCACATGTAGAGCTTTAATTGCTCTCAGAATATTCTTCCAAGGATGTTGTGTTGTTTCATTATTTTAAATAACTAGACAAAGGGTCATAGTGATGGTTTAGCAGCTAAGGGCACTGACATCAAGCCTGATAACATGAGTTCCATTCCTGGTGGTAAGAGAGAACTGACTCCTCTAAATGGTCTTCTGACCTCCATCCATGTTTGTGCTGTGGTATATGTATTATATATCATAAACCTACATATGCATGCATGTGTGTGTGTGTGTGTGTGTGTGTGTGTATGTGTGGTGGTGTATGTGTTTGTGTATGTACATATGTATCATATACATCAAGCAGAGAGAAAGACAATGTTACTTGCCTGGACTTTTAAAACCTAAAAGCCCATAACCAATGACATATGTTCTTCAACAAACCATATATCCTCCTATAAGGCCTCATATCCAACACAACCATGACCACTCCTCCTCATCCTTCATAAATAGTTCCACTAGCTGGCTACGAAGGAGTCATTGTCTTTCAAACCATCCCATCTCAGGTCACATATATAGAACTGAATGCTTTTGAATATTTAGCTCTTTTGAGCAATAAAATGAAGTAAAAAACAAATCAGGCACTGCAATATGTTAACTATAGCTTAATTATCTACTGTATCTACACATCACATTATGTAATTTAAGAACAATTTAGAAATGGGGTTAGAAGCTTATGGGTATGGTTCTGACACTTAGGAAGAACTGAGGCAGGAGGATGGTTATGAGTTCAAGTATAGAATGAACAATAGTTTGAAGTTATTTTTTAGATATTCCAAAATAAGCATAGGAAAATAAAATAAGTTCACCCAACCAAACCATGATAAAACAAGATCAACTATATTTAATGCAAATTTTACAAAGTGGAGTTAATACTTATGTGTGTCCTACCTCACACACACACACACACACACACACACACACACACACATAAACACACACACATATATATATATATATATATGACAGCCATTTACCCATTTAATTTTATAACTAACTATAAAAACCCTTAAAATTATAAATAGAAAGTGCTTTTAAATATTTCTAATATTGAAATCTAAATCTAAACATGACTATGTTTTCTTTTAAAATAAGAAATTTGTATACATATATGAAATATTCATATGTAATCTTAATACTTTCTAGAATTATTTTCACATAGTGTTCAAGAATAACAGCTCATGATTACTTTGTATTTCTGATTATACTGGTTTAGTCAGCCTGGCTTTCTCACCAGAAACACCATGTTTTTTCTTTCCTCAATAAAATTATTTTGAAGCTTCCTACTTTAAAAGTCAGATGTGTTTCTTGTTTGTCTTTTTTATTTATTTATTTTGGTTTAGTGTTGTTTTCTTTTTATCTTCTGCTTTGTATAAAACCAATGGTTCAAAATCATGGAACCAAAACACATTTGATGACAGCTGCTCATAGGAAAACTTTTTTTGTTTTGTTTTGTTTTGTTTTTGTTTTTTGAGACAGGGTTTCTCTGTATAGCCCTGGCTTTCCTGGAACTCACTCTGGAGACCAGGCTGGCCTCGAACTCAGAAATCTGCCTGCCTCTGCCTCTCAAGTGCTGGGATTACAGGCGTGTGCCACCACTGCCCAGCACATAGGAACACTTAATTGTGATATATGCTCTGTCATTTTAATGTGATTGTTATATTAAATTAACCCATATAATTATGTGCATCCACAAACATTATTAACTGTAGAATGCAAGGAGTGGCTTAAAATGTACAATTATATTTTATGAATAGCTACTTTGTCCCTAATACTATTCCAGACTATTTAAAGTATGCAGACTTCTAAAGGCAGGAACATGTATGCAACTTATTAACAGTGCTCGTAAAACTTGCAAGAAGTAAAGAACATGCACATATAATAGTCAAACCTGCCCAATAAGAGATGCTACAGGAAGACCTTAAATGGAACACACACACAGAGTTCTATGTCTGTTCTTAACCATGTTTACAGAGATGGTTATGTTTCTGTTCATTTTTGAAAGCTTAATCATTGTACAGTCACCTCCTCATATCAATGCTGTATTACAAGAACACTGTCATCATGCCTTCAATACCATTGAGTGCTAATCACTCAAAAAAAAAACAAAAACAAAAAACAAAAGGAACAACAAACCAATAACTAAACCAGACTCTGACTCCTATAAATATTTATTTTACTTAATAGATGGTACATACTATAATGAAGCAATTGAAAAATATAAAATGTCCAATTGAATGTAACTGATTGGTGATATGGTAACATGTAAAGATTTTTTTCTCAAACGAAAGAAAATGGAGTTTCCTTCTGCTTTAGAAACACATTTTAGCCTTGAGTAACTTTTCATTAAGAGCAATAATGACCTCAGGATTTTCTTCAGTTTTGATCTTTATTCACAGCATTTCATTGAAAATAGCCTCTGTTCTTTCTTAGCATGGATGAAAGATCACTTTTGTATTGCACAGAGATTTGACTCTCTTTTCTGAGAGTTGCAGTACTGGCTGGTTTTCTGTGTCAACTTGACACAGGCTGGGGTTATCACAGAGAAAGGAGCTTCAGTTGGGGAAGTGACTCTATGAGATCCAACTGTGGGGCATTTTCTCAGTTGGTGATCAAGGGTGTGGGGAGAGCCAATTGTGGGTGGTGTCATCCCTGGGCTGGTAGTATTGGGTTCCATAAGAAAGCAAACTGAGCAAGCTAGGGGAAGCAAGCCAGTAAGTAACATCTCTCCGTGGCTTCTGTATCAGCTCCTACATCCTAACCTGCTTGAGTTCCAGTCCTGACTTCCTTTGGTGATGAACAGCAGTGTGGAAGTGTATGCTGAATAAACCCTTTCCTCACCAACTTGTGCCTTGGTCATGATGTTTGTGCAGGAATAGAAAACCTGACTAAGACTGTCACCATTGGCTTATTTGTCTTTTCCTTAGTAGATGGGAGATAAGAACAATTCAGCCTATGTCAGCAGGATGTGAATTCAGAATATCCTTTAGAAAACAGACACTTAACTACATCATTCAAATCATTTATACTGAGTACTCTGCAGCTCATGTATTACATTTATTATAGACATTATGATAAATAAATTGCATTATTATAGCTAATAGATGCAACAGTAAATGCCATTCAAGCAATATAAAAACATCATTAAGATTACTTAATAACTCACCAAATGTTGAGGAAGATGGCATACCCAAGAGCTCTAGTGTTTTCCCGTTCATTTCATACACACACACACACACACACACACACACACACAGAGAGAGAGAGAGAGAGAGAGAGAGAGAGAGAGAGAGAGATGTATATGTATATGCACATGTATATCACTGTCTATATTTTTAGATAAGTACAGAGTTGAATTTCATTATGCCATTTGAGAGATGCAATCACAAGAGGAGAAATTTTGTCAGTATTTTCCACTAACAGAACTATTTTATCCTTGGAAAGCAGATCTCATCTGGGTTTACATTTAGCGGCTTCTTTTACTGCTGTTTTCCCAAATGTGATGTAGTAATTGTATATGGCCATTGCACCACCTTTATACAAACTTAATGTCCAGACTTCCATTTTATTTGAGTAATCAGTTCCATTAGGAAAATTGTATTTTCAAGGAATAGCCTGGTGCAAATTTGTGTGAAATATAAATCATCAATAACTGTGTCTACAAGTGCATGCATTGTGCTGTAATCATTTAGAAAGATCAACAGTCTGAGATCCAGTTTATAAAATAATAGCCTGGAATAGAAAAGCTTGATTTTTATGAAGGCTTGTGTCCTCTGATTATATCTTCCTTTTGCTAAACCTTTGCCCTTTCTCCATTGCTTTTGTGGTATGTAATTTCACCACAGTATTATCAGGCAGGATTTAAGTCCCTGCCTGCCTAAGACATGTCTAATCTTTTCATACCACATGTGGTGAATTTTTGTATTATGTGGGGTCCCAAAAATGCTATTAAGGCAGTTTAATCATAAAGGGTGTTAAAATGGACCACATACAGGCTCAAGGGTCTGACTAACAATACAAATCCTGTTTGCTCGAGCACAGCACAATTTTCTGCAAAATTCTTTTGTAGTTAAGCTTTGTAAGAAATGTTCTTAAGTCTACTATATTCTTTATATGAAAAGATAGTGAAAGTAACCTCTCAAGGTGATTAATTTACAAATATATAACATAAATGTATAACTACTTACATTTTTCCTCCTCTAATTATTTTTTTATTATGGCAGGGTTCTGTTTGTGTGGTAGTTATGATCAGAACTGTGAATATCACTATATACAACCCAGAGGCAATTCCATAATTGTTAGGACTTAGCTTGTCTGAAGTGTATAAAACTAGGTATTATCTATTTCCCATTTTCACAGTCTGTGAAGGTGAAATACAATGATAGGAGAGTTTCTAGGTCTTGTCTGCCATCTAGTATTCACTCAATAGTCAGAAATCTCTTAATCCCATCGAGATGAGAATTAATTAAGAACATAATACCAGGTATTCTAGACTGTAAAAGAAGTGATGTGCTCACACATGCAATTGCCTCACTAGGTAAGACTAGATTGATAGCTATGGTTTGAGAGCAGTTTGATTACTATGTAACTGTCCTTTTATACACATTGGTCAGTCCTTAAATTTCAAAATATCTCACTTGCCTAATCCTCTCACTTTGTCTAGTATACATCTTTGTGACCCTAAATAAAGTCTTATGATTAGAAAATATTGTCTCATAAGTGGGCTACTACATAGTAACATAAATATTTTATTGATTAAAATATACGAATAGAATAAGATTTGGACTCTGTGTGTGATGGAGATGAGAAATACAAGTTATGTTTCTTCACTTTATTTTTTTATCTTTTCGTAAGACTTTATCTAGGGCCACAAAGATGTATACTAGGCAAAGTGAGAGTATTAAACAGTGACATATTTTGAAATTTAAGGACTGACGAAAGTGTATAAAAGGACAATTATATAGTAATTTATTGCAGTTGTGTTTAGATAAGTTCTTTATGACTTGATCTAGATTCTAAAAATCACTGTCTGGATTGCAACACAACTGATATGGGCAAAGTGATTTGAATAAATATTTATAATAAATATATAGATAATTATGGTGGCAGAGTTGATGAGTAGCCAGTTGTTAGTGGTCGTGACACAAGACTAGACAGACAGAGCAAAAATGTAGACAAGAATGGCTAATTGGTCTCTTTTGGCAGCTAAGAGACATTGATAATAAGTTAAAAAGTCTCTCAATGCAAAACATATTTTCAAGTATTACAATTATAGCAGGCAAGATCTATGGCCAAAAATTCTAGTGACACAAGGCATAATACACCCATTTGGATTTTAACTGATATATATATATATATATATATATATATATATATATATATATATATATATATATATATATATATATATATATATATATATGATGACAAATGTTAGTAGAAGAATTTTCAGCAATTTTAGAGGAATGGGTTGTTTAATCATCATTAAAGAAGTTCACAGTAATGAAATGCAGTCTTTTTTTTCTATATAATCACAATAAATATTTTATGTTAAATTCCATACCTACCCCGTGGAATAGGGTAACCCTCTGCACCATGTCAGTGGACATTTAATTAAAATGAAATATTCATTTTCTTAGTCACAAAAGCTATGTTTCAACTTACCAGTGATAGGTAAGCATGAAATCAAGTTGAAATCAAGATTATACTACTGTGGTTTTTACCAACACCTTCTGTTTGACACTGTAGAGCAATCATTCCATGACTGTAGGATGTTCACTCACACGGGGCCAGTCTGAACTCTACATTAGTAAATGAAGATAGAAACACCAGTCAGGATACACACCCATTCTCAAGGCTCTATGGCTCTAATAGAAGCCCCTGTTGCTGTAAATTCACTAAAATGTAATTAGTATAGACCACATTTAAGCACATTTGTATTGCTCAGTACCTCCTAGTGCCAAGAGCACTTTTTTTTCTAAATAGAACTGATGTAATATTTGATCACACATCAATGTCAATATAAAATGAAAAAAATAAAGTTCTTAAGATGGAAGATAAACATATTGAAAAAATCAAAATCATTTATGTCATAATCTCTGCCTCTGAAGCAAGGTAGCTGTGGCTGGGTAATTTTCCGTGGAACGTATTTCCCATAGTTCAGGAAGGTAGAAGCTTCAAAATGAAGGTTTAGTGTTTGCTGAGATCAAGTCTCTGCTTCCATGATGAATTAATTTTTTGTCATAATCTCTGTAAGAAACACAGTGTGTACTCCCAGTGTAGGACTGAGAGAAGAGCAGGGCTATGGGAGAAGGGCTGCCAGTGAGCCCCTTCATTTCAGATCTTGTAGAGACACTAATCCCTTGGTGATGGCTGAGCCAAAATTATGTTCTCAAATGCTGCACTTCATTACAGTGTTGTCTTTAGGGTCGTCACAACATGAGCTTTGGAAACGAAACAATGACTTAAAAAAGTAGAAAAATCAAAGAAATTAGTAGTACATTTGTGTTGGCAATATACTTGTAAAATAAATTCATATCATACTCGGTGATTGGTTGTATCTAATCCTGTTAACATAAAGTTAGTAATCCAAGAATTAGTAAAAAAAAAACAAAACAGTGTATAATTTATTAGAAGTATTTTTTCTTTTTTCTTTTTATTCTATATTCTTTGTTTACATTCCAAAGGCTTTCCCTTTCCCAGTCCCCCCCCCACCATACGTCCCATAAGTCCTCTTCCCCCCAACTATTCCCCAATCATCCCCCTACCATTTCTCTGTTCTGGGACTCTCCCACAAAACTGGATCCAATCTTTTCAGGCCCAAGGTCCTCTCCTTTCTTCTTCTTGGGAATCATTTGACTTGCTAATTGTGCCTTGAGTATTTAGGGCTTCTGGACTCATTAATATCCACTTATCAGTGATTGCATTTCATGTGTATTCTTTTGTGATTGGGTTGACTCGCTTAGGATGATATTTTCCAGATCTAACCATTTGCCTACAAATTGCATGAATTCATTATTTTTAATTGTTAATATATACCACATTTTCTGTATCCATTCCTCCTTTGAGGGATATCTGGGCTCCTTCCTACATTAGGCTATTATAAACAAGGCTGTTATGAACATAGTGGAGCATGTGTCTTTTATATATGCAGGGAAATCCTCTGGGTATATGCCCAGGAGTGGTATGCCAGGGTCCTCTGGAAGTGACATGCCCAATTTTCTGAGGAACCGCCAGACTGATTTCCAGAGCAGTTGTACCAACTTGCAATCCCAACAACAGTGGAGGAATGTTCTTTCTCTACATCCTCGCCAGCACCTGTTGTCACTTTGTTTTTAATCTTAGCCATTCTGACTGGTGTGAGGTGGAATCTCAGGGTTGTTCTGATTTGCATTTCCCTGATAACTAATTCTCGCCATCCGAATTTCTTCTGCTGAAAATTCTTTGTTTAGCTCTGTACCCCATTTTTTGATAGGGTTATTTGGTTCTTTGGGGTCTAACTTCTTGAGTTCTTTGTATATATTGGATATTAGCCCTCTGTCAGATGTGGGGTTGGTGAAGATCTTTTCCCACTTTATTGGTTGCCGTTTTGTCCTTCTGACAGTGTACTTTGCCTTGCAGAAACTTTGTAATTTTATGAGGTCCCATTTGTCAATTCTTGATCTTAGAGCATAAGCTATTGGTGTTCTATTCAGGAACTTTCCCCCTGTGCCCATGTCCTCTAGGGTCTTCCCAAGTTTCTTTTCTAATAGTTTCAGTGTGTCAGGTTTTATGTGGAGGTCCTTGATCCACTTGGAGTTGATCTTAGTACAAGGAGATAAGAGTGGGTCAATTCGCATTCTTCTGCATGTTGACCTCCAGTTGAACCAGCACCATTTGTTGAAAAGGCTATCTTTTTTCCACTGCATGGTTGTGGCTCCTTTATCAAAGATCAAGTGACTATAAGTCTGTGGGTTCATTTCTGAGTCTTCAGTCCTATTCCATTGATCTACTTGCCTGTTGCTGTACCAATACCATGCAGTTTTTAACACAATTGCTCTGTAGTATTGCTTGAGGTCAGGGATATTGATTCCTCCAGAAGTCCTTTTATTGTTGAGAATAGTTTTACCTATCCTGGGTTTTTGTTGCTCCAGATGAATTTTAGAATTTCTCTTTCTAGATCTATGAAGAATTGAGTTGGGATTTTGATGGGTATTGCATTTTTTCTTTTAGTTTGTTTATGTAGTGGATTACATTGATGGATTTCCATATATTGAACCATCCCTGCATCCCTGGGATGAAGCCTCCTTGATCATGGTGAATGATGTGCTCTTGGATTTGTTTGGCAAGAATTTTATTTAGTATTTTTGCATCGATATTCATAAGGGAAATTGGCCTCAAGTTCTTTTTCTTCATTGTATCTTTGTGTGGTTTTGGTATCATCTTAATTGTGGCTTCGAAGAACAAGTTGGGCAGTGTTCCTTCTGTTTCTATTTTGTGGAATAGTTTGAAGAGTATTGGTGTTAAGTCTTCTTTGAAGGTCTGGTAGAATTCTGCACTAAAACCACCTGGTACCGTACTTTTTTTGGTTAGGAGGCTTTCTATAACCCCTTCTATTTCTTTAGGGGTTATGGGATTATTTAGCTGATCTAATTGATCCTGATTTAATTTTGGTATTTGATATCTGTCTAGGAAATTGTCCATTTCCTCCAGATTCTCCAGTTGTGTTGAGTATAGACCTTTGTAGTAGGATCTGATGATCTTTTGAATTTCCTCAGTTTCTGTTGTTATATCTCCCTTTTCATTTCTAATTTTGTTAATTTGGATACTGTCTCTGGCTAAGGGTTTATCTATCTTGTTGATTTTTTCAAAGAACCAACTCCTGGTTTTTTTTGATTCTTTGTATGGTTTCTTTGTTTCTACTTGATTGATTTCAGCCCTGAGTTTGATGATTTCCTGTCTTCTACTCCTCCTGGGTGAATTAACTTCTTTTCTTCCAGGGCTTTAAGGTGTGCCATTAAGCTGCTAGTGTATGCTCTCTCCAGTTTCTATTTGGATGCACTTAGAGCTATGAGTTTTCCTCTTAGCACTGCTTTCATTGTGTACCATAGATTTGGGTAGGTTGTACCTTCATTTTCATTGAATTCTAAAAAGTCTTTGATTTCTTTTTTTATTTCTTCCTTGACCAAGATGCCATTGAGTAGAGTATTATTCAGTTTCCATGTGTATGTGGGCTTTCTGTTGTTTTTGTTGCTATTGAAGACCACTCTTACTCCATGGTGATCTGATAGGAGGCATGGGATTAGCTCGATCTTCTTGTATTTGTAGACATCTGTCTTGTGACCAATTATATGATCAATTTTGGAGAAGATACCATGCAGTGCTGAGAAAAAGGTATATTCTTTTGCTTTAGGATGAAATGTTCTATATATATCTGTTAAATCCAATTGGTCCAAAGTTTCAATTAGTTTCACTGTGTCCCTGTTTAGATTCTGCTTTCCTGATCGGTCCATTGAGGAGAGTGGAGTGTTGAAGTCACTTTTCAACACTCCATTTTCAACACAATTATTGTGTTAGGTGTAATGTGTGCTTTAAGTAAGGTTTCTTTTACGAATGAGGGTGCCCTTGCATTTGGAGCATAGATGTTCAGTATTGAGAGCTCTTCTTGGTGGATTTTCCCTTTGACCAGCAAGAAGTGACCTTCTGAGTCTCTTTTGATGACTTTAGGTTGAAAGTCAATTTTATCTGATATTAGAATGGCTACTCCAGCTTGTTTCCTGAGACCACTTGCTTGTAAAATTGTCTTCCAGCCTTTTACTCTATGGCAGTGTTTGTCTTTAACACTGGGATGTGTTTCCTGTATGCAGCAAAATGTAGGGTCCTGTTTCCGTATCCAGTCTGTTGGTCTATGTCTTTTTATTGGGGAATTGAGTCCATTGATGTTAAGAGATATTAAGGAATAGTAATTATTACCTCCCAACATCTTTGAAATTATTTTTTTATATTTGAGAGGTTATCTTCTTTTGGGTTTGATGAGAGGAGGTTTCTATCTTGCTTCTTCCCGGGTGTAGTTTCCGTCCTTGTGTTGGTGTTTTCCCCCCATTATCCTTTGTAGGGCTGGGATTGTGGAAAGATAACGTGCAAATTTGGTTTTGTCATGGAATACCTTGATGTCTCCATCTATGGCGATTGAGAGTTTTGCTGGGTAAAGTAGTTTTGGCTGAAATTTGTGTTCTCTTAGAGTTTGCATGATATCTGCCCAGGATCTTCTAGCTTTCATGGTCTCAGGTGAGAAGTCTGGTGTTACTCTGATAGGGCTTCCTTTGTATGTTACTTGGCCTTTTTCTCTTGCTGCCTTTAATATTCTTTCTTTGTTTAGTACATTTGGGGTTTTGATTATTATGTGACGGGATGTATTTCTGTTCTGGTCCAGTCTGTTTGGAGTTCTGTAGGCTTCTTGTATATTCATGGGCATCTCTCTCTTTAGGTTGGGGAAGTTTTCTTCCATAATTTTATAGAAGATATTTGCTGGCCCTTTAACTTGTAGATCTTCACTCTCATCTATACCTATAATCCTTAGGTTTGGTCTTCTCATTGTGTCCTGGATTTCCTGGATGTTTTGGGTTACAACGTTTTTGCATTTAGTATTTTCTTTAACTGTCGAATCAATGGTTCCTATGGTATCTTCGGCTTCTGATATTCTGTCTTCTATCTCTTGTATTCTATTGTTGATATTTGCATCTATGTCTCCTGATTTCTTCCCAAGGTTTTCTATCTCCAATGTTTTCTCCCTCTGCGATTTCTTAGTTGTTTCTACTTCTGTTTTTAGTACCTGGATGGATATACTCAGATCTTTTGCTTGCTTGATTGTGTTTTCATGTATTTCTTTAAAAGATTTTTGTGTTTCCTCTTTCATAGCTTCTACTTGTTGACCCACATTCTTCTCTATTTCTTTAACTGATTTTTGTGTTTCCTCCTTATTGGCTTCTGTGTTTTGATCCATATTCTCCTGAATTTCTTTAAGTGATTTCTGCCTTTGCCTTGTAAAGGCTTCTAACTTTTGATCCATTTTCTCCTGTATTTCCTTAAGAGATTTATCTATGTATTCTGCTACCAGCATCCTGACCAGTGATTTTAGATCCAAATCTTGTTTTTCTGGTGTGTTGGGGTATCCAGCGCTTTCTGTTGTCAGTGAACTGGGTTCAGATGCTGTCATGCTGCCTTGATTTCTGTTAGTAACATTCCTTCATTTTCCTTTTGCCATCTGGTTATCTCTGGGGTTAGTTGACCTTCTTGTCACTGGCTGGTGTTTGAACCTCCCACAAGGGTGGGCTCACCTGTTGTTTCTCGACTGGTGACTATGCTGCACGATAGAGACTGCCTCTGAGAGTGCTGAGGGGACCTCAGGGAGGGTGGTTCCCAACAGAGTTGGTGCAAGGCTGGAGGGAGTGGTGATGTCTCTCCAGCCGCCGCCCTTGCCCTGGTTAGTGGGGTGAGCCTGGAGGATCCTCCCAAGTGATGGTAGCCCCTGATTGAGTCATTCTACCTGGGCCTCTCTAGCTGTGTCCTGGTAGCAATATGGAGACCTACCGTGACCACTGCTGTAAGGGACCAAGGGCAGGCTGCTCCCAGCTGCCTTGGCAAGGCTGGAGGGCGTGGAGAAGTCCCTCAGAACCTCGGCCCTAGACCTGGCTGGCGGCAAGAGCCTGGCAGATCCACCCGCGCGATGGTAGCCCGGGCTGGAGTCTGTCTACCTGGGCCTCTCTAGCCTTGTCCTGGTAGCAATATGGAGACCTCCCGAGACCACTGCTGTAAGGGACCGCAGGAGTCTCTTTTGTTTGTTTGTTTTTTTGGTGGAGACAATAAGTAGATACTTTTATTGAAAATAGATTTTTTACTCACATAGTATCTTTTTTAAAATTTTTTATTGGATATATTCTATATTTACATTTCATTTCCCTTTTCCTGGTTCCCTGCCCCCCAAAGGTCCCCCATGCACTTTTCCTTCCCCCTGTTCCTCTGTCCACCCCTTTCCACTTCCCTGTTCTGGTATTCCCCTACACTGATGCTTTGAGTGAGCCTTTTCAACACCAGGGTCCACTCCTTCCTTCTTGTCGGACATCAGGACATTATTTGGTATGTGGATTGTGTCTTTGGTGTCCCAAGATTCTAGACTAATATCCCGTTATCAGTGAGTGCATACCATGGGTATTCTTTGTAGACTGGGTTACCTCACTTAGTATGATGTTCTCCAGCTCTTTACATTTCTCTAAGAATTTCATGAATTCATTGTTTCTAATGACTGAATAGTACTCCATTGTGTATATATACCACATTTTTTGTATCCATTCCTCTGTTGAGGGACATCTGGGTTCTTTCCAGTTTCTGGCTATTATAAATAAGGCTGCTATGAACATAGTGGAGCATGTATCCTTATTGCATGCTGGGCAATCTTCTGGGTATATGCCCAGGAGTGGTATGGCTGGGTCCTCCGGAAGTATCGTGTCCAGTTTTCTGAGGAACCGCCAGACTGATTTCCAGAGTGGTTGTACCAACTTGCAGTCCCACCAGCAGTGACTGAGTGTTCCTCTTTCTCTGCATCCTTGTCAACACCTGCTGTTTCTTGAGTTTTTAATCTTAGCCATTCTGACTGGTGTGAGGTGAAATCTCAGGGTTGTTTTGATTTACTTTTCCCTAATGGCTAATGATGTTGAACATTTTTTAAGGTGTTTCTCAGCCATCCAAATTTCTTCAGATAAAAAGTCTTTGTTTAGCTCTGTACCCCATTTTTTGATAGAGTTATTTGGTTTTCTGGGGTCTAACTTCTTGAGTTCTTTGTATACTTTGGATATAAGCCCTCTGTCAGATGTAGGGTTGGTGAAGATCTTTTCCCAATTTGTTGGTTGCTGATTTGTCCTTTTTACAGTGTCTTTTGCCTTACAGAAACTTTGTAATTTTATGTTATTAGTAGTCTTATGCACAAAACATGCTAGCTTTTATTATTCATGAGTGTGGGATAGTTGAGAACATGAAACTAGCATGGTGGATTCCACCTTCATTTACAGTGCCCAAAGACAGTTGCAAAATGATCGGAAGTTCCAAGACAGTGTGAAATGGTCTATTTTTAAAATTATATAGATATAATTTATAATCTTTGTAAGATGTGTACATTGCAAAGATTATCTCCAATCTCTTGGGATTCCTCTAAACCTAGTTGATTGTTTCTTTAGTTTAACCTTGTCATAGAGGGAAGGGGAAAAGAGGAAGAACTGAAAGGGTAGAGGAAGAAAAAAGGGATAAAGCAAGATAAATCATGACTGACTAATAGGAGAGCCAATCAAAATTAAATAAGTCTCACTTTTATATCACTTCTCCTTTAATTTAAATGTAAATTCTATTCTGATAGCTATATAATTGGGAGAAATGTTCTCCTCCCAAAACAATGAGGAGGAATGATCACTCTTTAAGTCTAAAACTTTTGTATTTTATTACTTTGATAAATTTACTGTGTCTATATTGGAGGATAATGTCTGGCAAAGATAGTCATGGACACAGTGGTCCCTACTCCATGGAAATTTCCACTTTAGCACAATCTTCCCTGCCAGGGCAGCAAAAAGTAGATATAATCAGTTAAGTAGGAACACAGTTTCTGATCACAGAACATTTTACAGGCAGGGGGAATTGCCCTGGTTTGAAAGTGAAAGATTTTAAGGTGATGACATTACTCCATATAACCATAAGTGTTAAAATGAAAGTTAAATTGTAGCCATAAGTTCCAAGAAGTAAATGATCAAGGATTTTTTTTATCATCTCACCATCTGGAACTTGAGCTGGGAAATACTGTGAGACCATAGCCAATGCCAGAGTTCATGCATGTTCTCCTTTTAAAATAGATAACCTGAGCTGAAAGCATACAGAACAGAAACATAGTGGAAAAAATGTCTATACATGGTGGGTCAGGAGCCAGGAAGGCTTTCATCTTGACTCTTTCATTTACCCTGTTACTACATGAAGTTTGACTTTGTAAGTCAGCCCCTTCATATGTAAAATAAAGATAATGCTGATCTTGCAGCTATGTCATAAAGAAGAAAAGAAAGCTTTTCAAATTGCAATGCCACAGGCAGTCCACCTTTACATAGCACTTGTGATGACTTGAGGTATGTGTCCTGTCTCCATCCAGTTCTCAGCCCTCAGTGTCCTTACTGTTGTAACTTTCCATTACTCCATCACTTGATTATAATCATTCATATGATCATGTTAATGTGAAATGTTTCCCTACTTCTTCAGGCTAGTGGGAGTCTCTTATTTCTCCTTTAAGATGTTCAGTATATAGTTCTAAGCATAACATTCTCTCCTGGCAAACTTATTATGGCTACCTTTCAGCCTGCATAAGCCCTTGCTTTTTACTCTGTAAGTTAGAATGTTAACCAGTCATTCATTCGTTCGTTCATTCATCCATTTGTTCATTCATTAGTTCATTTATTTATTCAGCCAGTAAATGATCATTTTGTATGCTTCATGAGCTCCACCCTATTTCTTTCTTTCTTTCTTTCTCTCTCTCTCTCTCTCTCTCTCTCTCTCTCTCTCTTTCTTTCTTTCTTTCTTTCTTTTTAATGATTGTCAAAAAGTCTGTATTACTTTTAACAACCTGGACATTTTTCGTATTTATTCTGTGTGGCAGTGGCAGGGGTGGGCCACATGCCAAAGCCCCTGAGCAGAGGTCAGAGGCTAGCTATTAAGACCCCGTCGTCTCTCTCCTGGACAGTTATCCCATTGGTAAGTAGTTTTACCCACTGAGCCACCTTGCCTTCCCACGGGTTGCTTTTTTTTTTTCACTTTTTAAAAATTTTCTATATACTTTGTTTACATTCTGAAGGCTTTTCCCCTTTCCCAGTTCCCCCCTCACCATATGTCCCATATGTCCTCTTCCACCCCACCCTACCCCCGCCTATTCCCCAATCACCACCCCACCATTTCTCTGCTCTATTCTGGTACTCTCCTACAAAACTGGATCCAGTTCTTTCAGGACCAGGGTCTTCTCTCCTTCCTTCTTCTTGGGAATCTTTTGACTTGCTAATTGTGCCTTGAGTATTCAGAGCTTCTGGGCTTATTAATATCCACTTATCAGTGATTGCATTTCATGTGTATTCTTTTGTGATTGGGTTAACTCACTTAGGATGATATTTTCCAGATCCAACCATTTGCCTACAAATTGCATGAATTCATTATTTTTTAATTGCTGAGTAGTATTCCATTGTATAAATATAAAACATTTTCTGTATCCATTCTTCCTTTGAGGGACATCTGGGCTCCTTCTAATTTCTGGCTATTATAAATAAGACTGCTATAAACATAGTGGAGCATGTCTTTATTGTATGCAGGGGAATCATCTGGGTATATGCCCAGGAGTTGTATGACAGGGTCCTCTGGAAGTGTCATGCCCAATTTTCTGAGGAACTGCCAGACTGATTTCCAGAGCAATTGTACCATCTTGCAGTCCCACCAACAGTGGGACACTGTTTCTCTTTCTCCACATCCTCACCAGCACCTGTTGTCTCTTGAGTTTGTAATCTTAGCCATTCTGACTGGTGTGAGGTGGAATCTCAGGGTTGTTTTTATTTGCATTTCCCTGGTAACTAATGATGTTGAACATCTCTTAAGGTGTTTCTTGGCCATCCGGATTTCTTCTGGTGAAAATTCTTTGTTTAGCTCTGAAGGACAAAACAGCCATCAACAAATTGGGAAAAGATCTTCACCAACCCTACATCTGACAGGGGGTTAATATCCAATATATACAAAGAACTCAAGAAGGTAGACCCCCAAAGAACCAAATAACCCTATCAAAAAATGGGGTACAGAGCTAAACACTCTATTTCTTGACACTGGTAATTGGCAGTTCAGTAACAACAAAGCCCATATCCTTGTAAAGTCTATACTGCAGTGATAGAGAGTGATAACAAGAAAATTGTGAAAGAATGAGGAACTGCAAGACAGGACACACAAAATTAGAAAGATGTAGTTAATTAGGAAAGGACAGTCTCTCTGAGACAGCATTATTTAATTAAATGCCTTGTTAAATCTAGAGTGATACTGGAAAGTTCTGGTCAGGGGTAATCTTGGACATAGATAGCCAGTAGTATTTTCCAGCATCATGGGTTGCAGGGGAGAACTAAAGAAGGCTGGGCTGTACCATGGGAAGAGGGAACAAGGCAGAGGGGATTGGTGGGGTGGCATGTTCTCCTTGGAGATCCTTGGACTCTGGCTTTTACTCCCCTGTGAGAGTCATCTGGGCTAGAAGGTCTGGCTTGATAAAACTATCAAGATTAAATGTGATATTGGAGATCATTTGGGTGTCCACAGTAGTGGAAGTGGAGAGTTTGATAGAATGAAGTATTTTTTGTGATAGGATTCAGGCATGTGCTGGGTATGGGATGGGAGCACGGATAGGAATATAGATTACTTATAAGTCATGGTTTTCAGAAAATAATGAATTGTTGACATTTGAAAACTGTGGGGGAAAGGCCAGTTCAGAAGGTGTATTCAGAGAGAAGGTATCTTAATAACAAATCTGAATATGTTTTACTTGTTAGATTTAACTATTAAGTATGCATAGGGATTGGGTATTCATTTAGACTATGAGCTCAAAGAAATTACTAAATAATTTGACTGGTAAAACAAATGATATGCCACATACAACCAGGCTAATGGCCAGTGAAATACAATATTTAGCCTCTAAATTGGTGCAAAGGTAGGCAGTATCCCGAAAACAGGAATGTTTGCTTTGTTTTTTAATGTGGTAACTTGTTGAAATATCTGTACCCACAGATGTCCCTTGTGGATATGCTTCAGATATGCACATACACAATGCTGTGAACATGAGGAAGTCTCCTTCTTTCACAAACCCTCTGTGTCAGTCCTGTAAGGTATAATTTGATGTGCCTGATACCAGCAAGAATTGACTACAAGCAGGTTTCAGATCTGCAGTACAGTTTTCCAGTTGCCAAGATTTTATAAGAATCCATTCCAAAAGTAGGGTGGCATAATGTATTGAAAAGTTCTCCCCAGATCCATGTGGTTTTGGAATCGTAGACCATGACCTTCTTTGGAGGATGATCTCATTAGATATAGTTAGTGTAACTGATGTGAGCCCTAAATACAAGATGAACACTGGGATTTTCAAAGGAGAGAAAGACATTCCGAGACTTAGAATTGAGAAGAACACTATGGAAGACACTGATAGAATCTTACATGATGCAGATATTTGCCAATACATGCCATCCCTTGCCATAATGGACCAGTAGCTAAGGATAAGAAAAGTAATTTTATTCCTCTAGAACCTAGAGAGAAGTGTGGCCCTACTGACACTTGGCTTCTTAAAACTTAATGATGATGAGAAACTCATCATTTTTAAAGCCACTTAGTATGCAATAGTTTCTTAGTTGGCAAAGATAATATGATGCACATAAGAATAAACCAATAATCAAAATGGGAAAGAGATTTTCTTAAGATATGTATGATATCTCAACCTGGAACCCAGGGAATTTGCTTAACATCTTACCCCAGGTTCAGGAAGAGGAACTACAGTTATTTCCAGTCATCCACTTAACAGAGAAAGTTATGAGTTCAGAATCTAAGTCTAGGTCTCAAGAGCCCACCGGGTTATTGATCAATCTGTATTGGACTTTAAGCTCTATAGACTCAAAGTTTGTCCTTTCTGATGGTCAATGCTTGGTAGCTACAATTTCAAAGCCCTTCGTGTTTTTAATGACACACTTGGTACTGGGTAAACATTTTGGAATCTGGGCACAAAGAATTCAGAGTTTTCCTTCTACTACCTTGGCCTGAGATTTGGAAAGGGCTAAAAGAAAGAGATGTTGGAAGTCAGTAGCCACATATTTCTTTAATTCTGTAGCCTTCACTTGGCTCTAAACCAGACTTGCCTGTATGATTGTAATGCAGTGATAGAACATTAAGTTTCAACCTATAGATCATTATGATTGGCATCCCATTAAATTTCGCCTCCAGTTTAATGAACACAAGGAAAGTGCACATTAGAGAGCAGGCAGTCTTTCAGCTAACACCTCTGTTGGCATTGACCTGACACTTTTGGATTGGATCCTTATAAAATCTTGGCAACTGGAAAACTGCACTGCAGATCTGAAACCTGCTTGTAGTCAATTCTTGCTGGTATCAGGCACATCAAATTATACCTTACAGGACTGACACAGAGGTTTGTGAAAGAAGGATACTTCCCCATGTTCATGGCATTGTGTACGTGCACGTCTGAAACATATCCACAAGGGACATCTGTGGGTACAGATATTTCAACAAGTTACCACATTAAAAAACAAAACAAACATTCCTGTTTTCGGAATACTGCCTACCTTTGCACCAATTTAGAGGCTAAATATTGTATTTCACTGGCCATTAGCCTGGTTGCATGTGGCATATCATTTGTTTTACCAGTCAAATTATTTAGTAATTTCTTTGAGCTCATAGTCCAAATGAATACTCAATCCCTACGCATACTTAACAGTTAAATCTAACAAATTTGTTATTCAGAATTGTTACTAAGATACCTTCTCTCTGAATACACCTTCTGAATTGGCCTTTCCCCCACAGTTTTCAAATGTCAACAATTCATTATTTTCTGAAAACCACGACTTATAAGTAATCCAGATTCCTATTCTTGCTCCCATCCCATACTCTGCACAGGCCTAATTCCTATCACAAAAAAATATTTCAGTCTAACAAACCCAATGTTTCCTCTTAGGGCTGCCTGTAGGTATATAGCTATAGAACCACCCCCACCCCTAAAGAAAAAATTCCCAAACTCCTTCTCCCAGCCAATAAATCCTCAGGTAGAGTTGGACCTTATGAGCTCCTCCTGTATCCCTGCAACCATTATTCTAACCCACATTGCTCATAGCTGGATAAGGCTGTTGCTAGGGGTGAAGCTTCCAAGTCAATATGAGCTTAATTTTTCCAAGTCTCCTGATTTATATAGGTGTTGCCTTCAGTGCCTGGTGGTTTACACCAAGTTCTAGATGATGACCAAGAGCAATTGCTATAGCCTACAATTTTTGGTTAGGGGATTTGTGTGAGTACATTGAACAACTTGAAAAAAGGCACTGGGCGTTTTATGTAATAGCTTTATGGTGTTAGGGAGAGGCATTGTCCTACTGTGTGCTATGTGTCAGGTACAGTTCTACCTGACAGTTTTACATGGTCTGTATCATGCAGACTACGCTCACTTCCCAGTTTTATCACCAGCTTAATTTCCAGTCCTTAATGATCATGAAGTCCTAGGTCCTACATTCTCCAAGAGTTTTTGGAAAGAACACAGCAAATATATTCTTGAGAACCCTGGAAATATCACAATGCCAATATACTTTGTTTTGTTGTTTTTCCTGAGAGCCAAAAAGTGAATATATTTAAAAATATAAAAGCCAACACATTAAATTCATTAAAAACTTTTCTTGAAAGATGAAAAATAAACCTATTCTAAATTATTAAAGCTAACATATTAATTTATTGAAAAGAAACACGACGTGCTTACTTCTTGATCAAATTACATTCAGTCAATGGCTTGGAAGCTTCACCCCTAGCAACAGCCTTATCCAACTATGAGCTCTGTGGGATAGAATAATGGTTGCAGGGATACAGGAGGAGCTCAAAAGGTCCAACTCTACTTGAAGAGTTATTGACTGGGAGAAAGAGTTGGGGAAGTTTTTCTTTAGGGGTGACAGTGGTTCTATAGCTATGTACCTACAGGCAGCCCTAAGAGGAAACATTGGGTTTTTAAAAAAAAGAAAAAAGAAAAAGAGCAGATACATTTAGATGGGAAAATGGTGAGGAGGATTGAGGAGGAATTGGAGAAGAAGAAATGGGATGGATGTGCGCTTGTATAAAATTTTCAAATAAACTTATAAAATCTTCCCACTAAGGTTTCTTCCCATATATCTGTGCCCACATCTGAGCCTCACAGTTTCAAAATTTAGTATCCTACACAACAATCATGAGTTGTTATCTTACTATCTTTTGAATATAACCAAGGTAGTTTCCCCATACTTGGAAAACAATCTCTGACCCAGAACTCAAACCAAGTCTTGGACTGCTTTGACAGAATTAATATGAGTAAACCAGAGCTTCGGTTTGAATCTTCAATAATATTCACAACAAGGAGCTGTGTGTATAGTTGGTACAGAAATCCTATCTATAGCTGGGTGTGGTGGCACACGCCTGTAATCCCAGCACTTGGGAGGCAGAGGCAGGAGGGTTTCTGAGTTCGAGGCCAACCTGGTCTACAGAGTGAGTTCCAGGACAGCCAGGGCTACACAGAGAAACCCTGTCTCGAAAAACCAAAAAAAGAAAAAGAAAGAAAGAAGGAAAGGAAGGAAGGAAGGAAGGAAGGAAGGAAGGAAGAAAGAAAGAAAGAAAGAAAGAAAGAAAGAAAGAAAGAAAGAAAGAAAGAAAAGAAAGAAAGAAAAGAAAGAAATCCTATCTATAACTAAGTATTTGTAAAAGCCTGACATGACTGGTTCTATAAAAGCTTAAGTGAGAGATGATAACTCATGTTAGAGGAACATATTGAACACATATTTGTTAATCTTAACCTAAAGGTCTTTACTTAGCTATGTTTCACTAGTATTTTGCAGCAAAATAAAATCATTATTTAATTTCTTTCCAGGGGTTTAATCAACTTGTAACTTAAAAACCATACTTACGATTACCTGAAATGCATTTATTTTTTACTTTCAGTGGTTTGATGCATGACAAAACATAATACTTAAGTACAAATACTAAGATAATTCTTTTTGACAAATCATTTCTAGTTTGGGTATTTAAATTTATCTGTTTTATTATGTAATTAACCTGGAATATAAGTTGCTTTTTGTCTTCATTGTTGTTACAATATATTTTGCCTACCTGTTTGGAAATATTTAATCATTTCCTACATTATTATGGGAAAGGTTCCTAATTGCTCTACTAGAGTTGACTATATATACATTACTTATTCATAATGATAGCCTCTAATCACAGTGGCTACTGGCCACTTGGATGTGGGCTTTCCTCAGTTAAGGGTTGTTATAATTATAAAACAGAAATAATTCCGTATAAAGGTATAAAATATGCCATTACATTTTAGTTATAAATAATTGAGCCAATACATTTTATCTGAGTGAAATATTTAATATTACAATAAAATTTACTCCTGTCAACGCTTTTCAATGAACTTGCTAGATGGTTTAGACTACCTATGAGCACTATGGACCACATCCTTCTGTCCATGGAGATGGCTTACATGTGTATTTAGTGGCTAATTCAGACTAAGGAGAAGTTTGGAATGTTGCCAGTCTTACATTAAATTGAGTTTCAAAGTTGTTGAGGTCTAGTGTTTGAACCTATCCCCCGTGCACGCACATACCAAATAATTACTGATAAACTCATATATCACCAGAACTTCCTTGACATTACTCCTCCTTTATTCAAGATGAAAATTAGTGTTTGTTGAGTGCAAATTAGAGTCCTGTCATTCACTTAATGTCAGTCATTCTTTATACATCTTAGGTGTGTACACCAAGGCCATAATAGCCTTGGGAAGAGTAAGCAGTTTGGAGGTAGTACAGGAGTCTAGTGTAACTGTGTTAAGTCTTCAACTTCTGATTTACTGCCCAAGTCTGTCCTGCTGCCGCTATCTCAGAACAAGCCTGAATCCTCCAAGTGGTTAATAAACTTCTTATCTTTTGAATACTGAAAATAAAATAAACTTAATCCTCAGGGCAGTTTAGTCAACAGACCGAGAGCCTTTTAGATGCTTCCTGGTGATAGGGGACGGCCAGGTTTTCGGCCCTTTGAGATTATCAGCCTTTCTCTAGGAAGCATGTATGTGTACAGGCAGTAAAGCTGCTTCTTGGAGATAAATGTCAGTGGAATCACAGAGTGAATATTAATTTCAGGATCTTCAAGGTCAGATATCTGTCCAGGTCCATTGTAACCGGAATGTTTATTGTGACTGCCTCTAGGAATGATCTTGAATCTCCCCGTCTCTTTCCAAACAGCAAGAAAGTGAGGAAGAGAAACATTTCAACATGCACAGCCAGCGCTCAGATGGGGAAAGTACCATAGGACAGTCTCATCTAACACTTAGGGCAGTTATTTTGAAGGCCTTAAAAATGATCAGAGTTTAAGTCCACAGGATCTAACTTAGGCAGAGAATAAGTGAGAAAACCTGCAGAAATGACCAGCCGATGTTCCTGAAAAAGCAATGTGTGCGTATGGCAAAAAGGAAGAGAAAAGCAGAGGAGAAAAATAGATGCTTAAGCATTGTTTGTAGGTCCATTCATAGATATTAGAAATAAACCAAGTGGGAACACAAGACAAGTGAGGAGAAGAAAAAATGAAGAGGAGGCCTAGTCAAGTATTATAATTTGGTGGAAGAAGCCCCCTGAGTGCATAATGTAGCAATGGGAACTTGGTAAGGGACAGAAGCTCTGGTAGTCACTCACCCACCCTACACAGCTTTCACACACACACACACACACACACACACACACACACAGGCACAGTTCTGTGTGTTGCAGTGTTTCTCATCTCAGAGAAGAGTACTTGAGTTACCAGCTATGCAGGTCAGTCCTATAGTTGCTGTGATTAAAATCTCCCTGGCCCGCCCGATCCTAACAACTGAAGTTCTTAATGATACCTCTAAATCTCCGTCTCTTTATCACCACCAACATCATTCTGGGTAAGGCTTACGTTCTCTTTCTTTAGAATTCCAGAACATTTAACGACTATATTTCCAATGTCCATATTTATCCCTTTAAATTTACCCCTTATTGTAGATTGATCACAGAATACCAAAACCCATCGATTACTTTGTGAGTCTTAAGAATGAGAAAGAGATGGACTTTTATGGACTGCTTCAGCCCTTGGCAGTCCTTCCCACTTTAGACTCTCTTGCTCTTGACTCTTCATGGTTCTCCTTGCCCCCTTGAACTATCATTAGTCTTATGGAAAAAATGCATTATGATCCACACCAATTATCATAGTTCCTGACACACTATAAAATTCAGTTAATATTTAACAAGAATTTTATTTTTGTTATGAACCATGAATAGGTTAATATATGTCTTTATAGCAAGGGAGGACCTATATGAACCCCATCTTTTAAAATAAGGTAATTTAAATCCAAAGACTTTAAAAATCTTGACCTTGTTCACATAGTCTGAGTGAAGGACCTATGGTCCCTGACTCCTGAAGTTATTCATATTTCTGCTAGCCTTTGTTATCAAATATTAATTGAATGAGACCTTCTAGCACTTGCTATATCCGGGCATCTGATTTCTCAGAAACTTATATTAAGAGAATAGAACTCAAGTATTTTCCTTAATTTATAGCCCCTCCCCAAACAGACAGTTTATCCAAAGTAGTTTCTTAGCATTTAAAGGCCAGAAATAGATAATAAGTTTCATCCCCAAAGAGATGGCATCTTCTAAGGTAGAATCTTTTTGTTATGTAGAAAAATCTGTTCACTTAGCTGTCTGGAAACGATTGCTGTTTCTTTCTCTTCTAACAAATGGAAGCAGGATTCTTTTATAAAAGCAATCTATGTATGACTTTTATAGCTCTATTAAAACTACAAATATCAGATATCGATTCCTCCTGCGCTGACCACAGTACAAGCCTACTTCAAGAAAGGCTGCTGGGACTTTGTTACATTATCACCATGGGAAACACTCTGGGTTGTGCATAAGCTGAAGACACCTGCTTCTCTGGTATTTATCTATTTATAGAGAGCTGAGATTTTTTTGTGTGCAGAAATATAATCCTGAAGTATATATGAGTCTCAAATCAGTGTGAAGCAAGCAAAGGCCAGGAAATATGTTTCCTGTAGGTGAAGCTTCTAAAGGAATGAAGCAATAACTTGGCCTTGCCTATTCTGGAAATAAAACCATGAAAGTCACTCTTTGTGGACATATGCAAGTAGTGAAAAGTCTCAGTTATTATTTGTATAAAAACCTTTCCCATTTGATGAGGTCATCTCTTGACTAGGTGTGATTTACTAACGTAATCCTGATGAGGATTTCTTCTACCTTCTGGCACACTTCAGCTTCCCATCCTCTGTCACATCCATTCTCATTTTTCTAACAGTCCTGGAATTAGGAAAAGAAAAACAATTTTTTTTTCTAATTCTGTGTCAAAGTAAGAGAAAGCTGAAAATCAGTGAGGAACTCTTTCTGGTAGCAGTGGCACTAGCTACTGGATTACTCTGAATGTTTTTTCCTATAAATCTTACATGATAATGCAACCCTGATAAAAGTTATGATGGATGGGTGTGTGTGTGTGTGTGTGTGTGTGTGTGTGTGTGTATGTGTGTGTGTGTGTTGTCCCCAGTATTATTAAAAAGGAGAAAGGATCTTACTTTAGGATTTAGGACTCAGGTGTTTGGCTCCTGACACTTTCTCTCGCAGTTACCCTAGATTCAATGTGCACTCATCTCTATTTGTATTTGAAATGACTAAAGTTTTTCATGTTTTCTCAGAATATTCCTTCGAATATTTTTTGTGGGCAAACTTTTGTCACAGTTGGTTTTTTTTTTAAAGGTAATATTCAAGTTATTGTTGTTTGTTGTTGTTGTTGTTGTTGCTGCTGCTGCTGCTGCTCTTTCACTCATGATCCTCTTGCTTTGTCTCTCCAAGGGCTATCGTACTTGATTAAAACTCAACCTCTAGACAAGCATTATTAGAACATGGGTGTGATTTGAGTTTTCTTTGAGTGCCATTAGTGATTCCGCAGTTTTCTCTTAATTTTGTAGAATAAATTTTAGTCTCTAATGATGTGGAATCAAACAAAACAGCAACCTAATTACAACACCGTACATTGTGAAGAAGTGACTTGTGTCCTTCCATTGTAAGAAACTTCTGTTATATTTAGTTTCAATTAGAATTTTCATACTAGTTATACCTGAAGTCATCATCATCTGAAGTATTCTAGACATGTGGTAGCTGCCCCTCCTACCTGCTTTTCCTTGAAAGGCAACCAGCATGAAATATCCATCAGATTAATATTTAATAATGTTTCCTGATTCATCAAATTCTTCTCTCTTCCTTGAAAACCAAAGGGGAAAGCCTTTGGAATGTAAACATAGAATATAGAAAATAAAAATATTAAAAAAAAGTAAAGACTAAAAAAAAAGAAATAATTAGATAAGTTATCTCTTTGATAAATATCTTATAGTTAAAGTTATTTGACATGCTAACATATTAATTAGTGTCAGACTGAAACTAGCATCTTCAAGGCTTTACCATTAAATTATGGCATTGAAATTTGAAAAAAAAACTATGTTTTTTCACCTGTGAAAATATGAAATGTTTATTCAATAGTGGTTTTCAGCAAAGGCTCTACCTTCTCCCCTCTAATAACATAAAAATAATTGTTAGATTATTTTCTAGGATTACTATATGTTTAGACATTTACTCTTACCAAGTACTATAAGTCTACTCTAAGTCTCTAAGTATTTTGTACATGCTTACTGTATTTTGATATTTTCAGAAAATATCTGCAAAAATATTTCACAGGCCTAAATAAAGCACAAAAGATAAAAATGCAGAGTACCATTAAACTTCAAAGCCAGCTGTTCCGTGAATGTAAGCCTTCCAATTGCTATGGGAAATAAATATAATCAGCTTATCTGGGGGGATAACCACCTTCACAGCCCTATTGAAAATTAGTTTTTTGTAATGAAAGTATTTTTCTTGGACTTCAATTTGAACAATATGTTAAACTTTATGTTAGTATTTCCTATATTACTTACTGTGTTATGTTACTTTACTATGGAGTGAATGGGAGGTTCTTGAAAAGGCCATGTCCATGCTAAAGAGGCTAAAGATTGATTGAACAGCAATAATCAGGTTTACTATAATCAGGATAATATAATCAGCCAGCACAATCAGGTTTATATAACCTAAAGCTGTCACTGACATATAAATATCACATGAGTTTTGAAACTTAGTTTTACTTCTCAATTTTTAATGCTGTATTTATATTTTCTAGATCACAAAAGCAGTTAACTTATAAATCATTGATTTTAATGAGTTACAAACTTGGAGGCTGAATGGTGGCCTCAGTGGTTAAGAGGACTGCCTGTTCTTCCAGAAGACCTGGATCTAATTCCTTCAAGCACAAGGCAACTTACAATCTTCTCTGACTCCAATAGCAGTGGATCCAACATCCTCTGTGGTTTCTTTGGGATCTATGTACACACATGGTTCCCAGGAATGCAGACAAACAATTTATAAAGAAAGTAAATAAATAACAATTATTAAGTAAAAATAATGTCTTGTAATTCCAACACAGTCAGGAACATTCACCACAATTTTCATGTTTGGGCAATGTTTTAAAATTGAAATTTAATATAATTTATATGATTGTTGCAGAAACGTTAATAGTTGGACTTCATAGTGAAAAATTTGAGGTATCTTATTAATAGTATATTATTATTTCATCACTCCCTTTAATCAATATAATTATTAGACTACTTAACCCTAGTGTGACTCATTAAGACTGTTCATATGACCACCACCATCATCACCACAACAACTGTCACCACTATTATCACCAGCCCAGTTCTATGCAATAACGACATCTTGGAGGGCGAAGGGGTTGTGAAGTCTCTGGACTTGGGGAGCCACCACCAACTGCTCCTAGATTGCACCTACAGCATCCGTGTCTACCCTGGTTATGGCTTTGAGATTCAGGTGCAGACACTCAACCTGTCTCAGGAGGAGGAGGCTCTGGTGCTGGCCGATGGGGGTTCTCCAGGCCTGACCCCAGACTCGTGGCCAATTCCTCCATGCTGAGAGAAGAACAAGGGCTTCAGAGCCCAACAAACCAACTGCTCCTGCATTTGCAGAGTCCTCGAGTCCCAAGGGGCAGTGGCTTCAGGATTCACTATCAGGGTGAGGAGTCTGAAGTGCCATTAGAGGGACAAGAGCCATCTAAGGGTACAGAAGATATCTCCAGGGTCCTTCTGACTCAGGGTCCTGAGAGAATCTTCCTCCTGCTTGGGAACCTATCGGGGAAGGACCCTCAAAAGACACACATGTACATTTTCTCACACATTCCTGGATCTGTAAATACAGATGACTGAATCCAAGTACCAATTCACTTATTCCTTTCGATGTATTTTTACTTCGTTCCTAATTTTAAAAAAAAGACTTCATATTAAACTATAATATATATATATAATGTACATGCTTATATATTATGTGTATATATACATATATGTATAAACCTGTATATTCATAAGTAGTACATAGGTTCTATGATAGACATGTCATACATTATATATATATATATATATATATTTGTACATAGCTATATCTGTACACTATTTATGTGTAGTTAAATATACAATAACACTATCAGGTGTATCATGCATTAGCAATAAAGAACCTATTAAAACTGAAAACAAAATGAAGATGATAACTGTTTTCTCCAAGTGAAATCTTTAACACTCTTGTGGTTACTTACTAGAAACTTACCCCTTATTTTTTTTCACTTCCTCCTTGCCAAATTACCATCCATATCACCTAAATATGCCTAGTTCTGTCAAGATTCATTATGGTGATAATTAGATCGCTAGTAGACTTTCTGATGTTGCATTCCCTATACACAGAATAGAAACAGATTTCATAGAAATATTACTAAAGCTGTTAAATACAGGATTAAAAAATCAAGAGGCAATCAAAGCATCCACTTTATTATCAATAATTGTGAGTAGTTTCAGGAATGAGTTGCATATAAAATGTTCTTTTGCAAATCATTGGCAGTAGAAATTTCTGCTCAAAGGAAGAGAACTTTGCATGTAAAATCCATTCAGATCACTACAGATTTCTTAGGTTGCTTGTTATCATCCTTAAAACTCACCCCCAAATCACTTTTAAATTATTAAGCAGATAAAGAGAGTCATCTTCAGATTTCTGTCCTGGCTTGAGGGGATATGACTTATGGATCATTATTTGAATGACAACACATCCAATGCCTTTTTAATTTTTTTTCAGAATGAGGCATTTCTTTGCTTCTTCAAGAGTAATAGCTGTTAAATTGACAATTTAGGAACATTAGAACTCATTGTACTTTACAGTCATTTAAAAGAAAAAACTTTAAATATTCAGATGTTCAACTACATATTCGCTGACACTAACATTTGTCTTCATTTCAGATTTCCAGCTGAGAACCATCAGTGTAATGGCTGAAAGACATTAGCTCAGCCAGTGTTCTCTAGGCTGTGGCATGCCTTTATCTTCCTTAACCATTTCCTTGAAACCTTTAAATTCACATTCTTGTTTGGGACAGATTTTTGAAAGTCCCAAGATTTTAGATTACACAGACTGAATAAAATAAAATAAGTTAGGCTTTTGGGATTTAGGAAGCCATATTGTAGCCAGATACTTTAATGATATGACAAGGAAAGGAAAAGATACAAAAGATAACTGTAAATATGTTTTATGACTTTTTGATCATGACACTATTGGGTATGACCAGATGAACCAAATGCTTTTAAAATGCTCATACTTGAAAAAGTAAAAGGGAGATACTATAAAACCACATCAACTTTATATTACTAGTCTTTTATGAAAAGCTGAAGATAGGTCTGAAGGAATGGCTCAGCCCTCGGCAGCACCCACTGCTCTTGTGGAGAACACAGGTTCAATACCCAGGACATACATGGCAGTTCACAAACTATCACTCCAAGTTTCAAAACTTGAGCATTTTCTTCTGATATCTAAGGGCAACAAATACACCTATGGTGCACATACATACTTGAAAGCAAACACTCTGAAAATAAATAAAAATGATGATGATTAATATGTAAAGATTGAGGATGACTCTAAGGTGAATCGATTATCATTTTCCATCCTAACATAATAAACAATCAGTAATTGCGATTGTAAGAGAGTAAATCATTGATTTGTTTTTAGAACGAAAGCAACCTGAGATATTTTAACATGTTAGTTATTGCCATTCATAGACTCATGAACCCAGATGACAGAAACTATGGACACACACCTTCAAATATTTCATCTCCTGTTTCCATAAAATGAATCACCCATCAGAAAGTTGATAAATTACTTAATAACAAATGCAGATAATATCTGAATTAGGGAAGAATTCCATACATCCCAACAGTCATCCTCCCATCTATAATCATTTATTGTAGTTCATTAAACCATGGCTCCCTGACTCTCCTTTTTATCTCTCCTCTCTCTTCCTTTCTCACTCCACTACTTGTTTCTCCCTCCCATCCTCAGCAGGATTTAATTGCATGTGATTGATTTTAATTAAATATTTGACTAATATGTCATTTGAAGTTTAATATACATCAAGGTCTTACTATGAAATGCTTTGTTATCCTATAATACATATATCCATATATAATCACAAATTTCTGTTCCCAGTGTAAACAGTGACATCTAATATATTTCATTTACTGCGCTGTAACTATTTAACTCGTCCTTAGACACAGGTGTTACGTAGAGTTTCTATGACAATACAATATTAAAATTTTAAAATGAAGTTGGTTAGATTGACATTGATTGATGAGTTACTTGCATAGATTATGTCTCATTTCATTATTTGAAGAAATAGGTAGCTTGAACTGAGATGGAAGGAAATTAGATGCAGCTTGCCACAAATTATTGTCCAAGGAGATCAGTATTAAACACATCGTGGAAATGATGAACAGTTAAACCCATAAAGTTTCTTGACTGACATACTAAAATGCAATGATAGGGAAGTCTGGAACGGTTAACTGTATTGATTTCACATCTAATACTGTCTTTTGAATATTTGTGAATATTCCTTTAAGCTTTTCTCTTCTTTGTAGCTTATATTCACATATCATGGATGTGATACTACATAAACATATTTCAACATATTTTCTAGAAAAGTACCTAATAACAAGCATAATTGTTTTGCATTCATTATCGTGCATGTATAAATATGCACCCATAAGTCACAAACAAGAACATATTATCCACATATATAAATAGGAGTAAAACTCAAAATGAAAATACTACCAACTTGTACAATTGAATTTGTGGCACTACTATGAAGAATAAATACTTAAAACTCATCTGAATCTCTAATAACACCAGGAAAGGAGCTACTATAATCTTATTCAGAGTATGGAATTTTGATGATAACTATGCTTAATTGATTTTAATTTTTCTGTGTAAGTATATTCAGTTATTTAAGGCTGTAATGTTTTAATACAGAAGAATATCTATGATACTCTTCCCATGTTATAAAGTCTTAAATTATATTTTAAGGTATAGTAAGATATGAGATAATGACTTAGCATCGAGAATTCGCCCTAGCAAAGAAAATGCTCTCCCTTGTCAGGCAGCCAGTGAAACACTTGAAACAAACACTCTGAATGGTCCTTGGCACTTCTTGTGTCTGTTACATCTGCTTGGAATTCTCCTAGAAATCCATGCCCATCCCTTCCTGGAATAGTGTCCAATGGCCATTAACAATGTAGACAAATACAACTGATGAATCAATGATGAGGGTTGGCACTACCCTTTGCAACTAGGTCCAAGTTAGGGTAGTAACAGCCTGGTGTTCTGAAATCAACAGCATTTAATAAGCATAAATATCAATTACAAAGCACACGGGCTCATGTAGATACTCACATAGTCCAACTTTATGCTCCTCATGTTTCTAAAGACATCAGTGATCAGTTGTGTTAAATAATCACCTTTACTGTCAAATCAATAAGGACTACAGGACATAATGTGCTTCAGATTACTCAGTAACGACAGAGTTGGTAATTTCACCAGTAATTTTAACCCATGTGAAACAAAAACAATTCCTGGATAGCAAGCTTTGTACATAACCTGTTGACACAGTAGTTGCTTCCATTATTAGAAAATTTAGGTGGTGCTTTAACTATTTTCACTGGAAACATTATGACACTAAGTAACAGCAGCTAAAATCAGCTTTTGGGAACACATCATTTCATTTTCCGGGCTTACAAGTGAGAGCTGCATATACCCCTATAGCGTATTTCTTTACAATGCTTGCTGGAAATGGCTTTGAATTTGGCATATCTTATTCTCTGGTTCCCAAGCCTCAAGACTGTTTGGTTTTCTAAAATTTGAGGATTGTTTTCTATGAGTGATATGTGGATGTGCACCTTGTCTCTTTCTTGTACTGCACTGATCTGATAGGGAGACTTCCCAGCAGCACCATCAGATTCTCATGTGCTTCATTCAGGAAAAAGGAGTGATCTACAAATTCTCTTGCTATGGTTATAATCCCAGGATGTGTGTAGAACACATTCCTAACACTTTTTGTTCACCTAGTACCTAAGGAGTCAGGTGAAAGGAAGTTCATAAAAAAATGCTCACTAAAGCATCGAATCTGTCTGGATTATATCTTACCACCCCATTGTGAGACAACTGAAGAAAAACTAACTAAAATCAGTTCTTCTTCTATTTCAGTGCATGCATGTCAATCTTTCAGGTTCCTAGATTTATTTTACCCTAGGAAACCAAGACAGAGAGCCTGAAAATCTGTCTCAAAATTTTAACTATTACATATTCAGCACATTCCTTAACCAAATCATGTGTTAGTTCTAGTATTTGTCTCTTGTCTTTTACTTTCTTCATTTGAGGAATAACAGATTGTAACTCAGAAAGGAACACTCTTGAAATATTTCTATTTATTCCAAATATTAGATGAAGAACCAGATTGAAAAATTTGGCTTTTACTTACAGAGAAATCTGAAAATTTGTGACTCTTTAAACATAACAGATCAGAAGAATTTTGATTATAGGTAATGGTTCTGTGCTATCTAATTTCATTAGTAAGCAAATTACTTATCTTTGATTAAGTAATGGTTATGAGAGAAAATGGAAAAGTTAAACTGAAAATAAAATCCTTTATAAAAAGTTAAAGGAACCAGAATCTGCTACAAGGTAAATCCCTGACCTAAAGATAATGAGATGAATTATGCATAGGCGTGTTGTTCATTTGATTAAACAAATCATAATATTAAAATTGTAAGTATTGTAATTTCTTTTTCTTTCAGCAGCTATTAGCAATATATGTACAAAAGCCTACTAGCAGAATTGAAACATTTCTAGATTAAAAGTTTAGATTGCGAATCTTACTTCTTTTTGTCATTATCCTAATCATTTATATTCTGGCCAGTATCTTTAGATATAAAATGAAATGAGTGAATCAATTTCTATAATCTTTACCTTGAAACAAAATTGCTTATAGAAGTTTCATTATTGTATTTTCATATTATATATTAACATTGTTATTCTTTGTTATCCTAGAAATAGTGAGAATTAATCTTTTGTTCCTTGAACTATACAAAGTAAATTTTTTTTGTTTGTTTGTTTGTTTGAGAGAGCAAGTATCTTATTTGCATCAATTTCTTTTACATGCAGTGCAAGTTCCAGGGCCAGTAGAAAACCTGCATGCTGTATCTACCTCACCTACCTCAATTCTTATTACTTGGGACCCCCCTGCCTATGCAAATGGACCAGTTCAAGGTTACAGATTGTTCTGCACTGAGGTGTCTACAGGAAAAGAACAGGTGGGTAGGAGATGAGACACATGCCATCTATCTCCAGGATGACTCTAGCGCCAAAGATATAACATGCTTGCCAGATCCTGATACAGTTCATTATTTATTATTTCTATTGAATAGCTGATTTTTCCAAGTATTTGTTCCTGGAAATTCTAAACAATTTCATTGTACTGTGTTGATGATGTAAAGAACAAGAGGGTAAATTTCATTGGGAGTCCACTGTTTCAAGTGTGGACTCTAGTAGCTCAGGCCAAGATAGATAACTATATCCTATGCCCAGAGATATTTCTTATCACTACTCAGCCTGAGAATGATCTGCTTGTGTTTAGTGGCATTATTCAAGTTGCCATTTCCACTCTCAGATAAATGGGGATGTTTTATATTGTTCTGTGTTCTCTTCACCCTCATGCTGTGACAATCTATTTTCAAAAATTACTCTTAGTAGCATAGACTTGTCCACCACACTAGATTTTTATATTTTAACTATTGATTTAATAGAAATCTGAAAAGAGGCATATATATGCATTTTTCAAGAAGAGTAACAGTAAATAAGTCTTTGAATAAATAAGTAAAATCTAATAATGACATTTGACCATTTAACCATTTACATACATAGAATATGTATGATCGTTAAGAGTCTTTCTCCCAAATTACTTTTTAAATGAAAAAAAAAATATATATATATATATATATATATATATATATATATATATAGAGAGAGAGAGAGAGAGAGAGAGAGAGAAGTTAGAAATAGAGTACCAAGCATAGAATGATTTTTGTGCTTCCATATACAATGTCTGACCAGGATTTTTCTTAAATATGTCAGAAACCTAAGTAGAACTCTTATAGGTCTACTTCTTAGTTACATTTTTTTAAGACAGTACTGCATGAATTGCTCTTATGTAGTTAGTAATTCTTTTTTCTTGGCTGTTCCAACTTTACTTTTAACTCTCCCTTTTAAGCGATGTTTCCCATCCAATTTTATACACATCTTTTTTGTAGACCATTTCAATAACTATCAGGGCTATATTGCCCAATGTTGATAATGATGATCTGGGAATTATAATGTAAAATTAAATGACATCTCCTGTAGC
Organism: Apodemus agrarius; assembly: GCA_964023405.1. Classification (NCBI taxonomy): domain Eukaryota; kingdom Metazoa; phylum Chordata; class Mammalia; order Rodentia; family Muridae; genus Apodemus; species Apodemus agrarius. The sequence goes on along the minus strand of OZ030021.1, from coordinate 62,212,256 downwards.
AAGCACTGGTTCTGATTTCTTTTCAAGTACCTTCATCTTTACTACCTTCCCTCTGCAGTTGTGAACTAGAGAAGAGTAGTTTCAATCTACACCGCAGCATTTTAGGAACATAAAACTAGCAGCAAATTATCTGAGAGTTTCAGTATCTGTGGATATATTTCTTCAAGCAAATGTCAATCTGTGATTTCTTGACAAATTATTTAATTTAGGGCCCTTTTATTAGTCATGGCTTTGATGTGGGTGGAATAACCCATACTACTCAGTGCTCTGGGTGGTTTATACAAATTGAAACTTAATGACTATAAAAATCGCACGGTGATGTTTTAACACGGAGTCTGCTGAGTAGTTTAGACTTTAGTGGGGGAGTGTCTGACTCAAAGATGGTTTTACAGCAATTCATTAAAGGGCTAGAGTGTGCTTCTATGAACGAGTGTCTAACGTTAAATTCACTGATTGCACAGAATGACTGCCATTTCTGCTTTAATGTGCTTCCTTAATAACGATTCTGGCATTTTATGTCTACAGAATATAGAGGTTGATGGACTATCTTATAAACTGGAAGGCCTGAAAAAATTCACAGAATATACTCTTCGATTCCTAGCTTATAATCGTTATGGGCCAGGAGTATCTACTGATGATATAACAGTTGTTACACTTTCAGATGGTAAGTGATGAACAGTGAAATCTTACTCATATGTCTGTTGACAAATTAAAAAATAATGTTGCATATGTTATTGATTCTAGTGTAAGGATCTTTGAACTAATATTATTTGCAATGTAATATCATAAATAAAAAACATAGGCAACTTATTCATAGTACTATACTCAAATTTAAATTTATGATTCAGTTGCATACATTCAATCAGGATGGATTAAAGGATTATCCCCAACTATCACTACTATTTAAGAGTTCAACTTATTCTTGTGCATGTATTTGTTCATTTCTATACATGCTACAAAATAAACACATTTATTTGTGTGTAGAATAATATAGATGGTATGTTTCTTTCACTTATTTTTTAAAGGCACAAAGTATAAATGATGGACTATACAGCTTAATTAGTAAAAATACCCAAAGGATTTTTGTTAAGTAAACACGCACTTGAAATATTAGAAGTGAGCTTGAAGATACACACCTTCATAGTCTCTTGTCTAACGAATGAAAATTAGACATATTTTTCAAATGAAATAAAAGGAGGAAGAATTCATAATGAAGATAATGGATGTAACTGAACAGTGTCGGAGGAAGCTGGTTACCAAAGGAATAAATGATAATGAAAGCCTGGGAAATTTAATAAATGTTACAGGCAAGTGTATGGTTTAGAATGGGACTATGGAGATTCAGGCAGGTGCATTGCAGAGATGTCCCCGTGAATACTAAAAAGACCCAAGCCAGCTTGAGGCAGCATGGATTTGCTGTTAGTATGTTTAGTTTTATAAATTATTGATATTTTGATTAAAACTGCCTTCAATTTCTGATTCTTGACCTAACACTCTTTAATCTGGGAAAGTATTGAGGTGGGTACCTTACAGAATATCAATAGCAGGAAGAAAGACATGCATGTTTTTAGGGATATTCCAAACAGAACACAGGCTAATGCTCATTTGCAATTTCACTTAAAAGAGTATTTTAATGTTAGGCCATTTCAGTATTAATTTTAATGTAATTCTTCTACTCAACCGTCTGATTCTGTTATTCAAGACAGAACAGAATATGCACTGGCTGAATAAATTACTTTATAGCTTATAATTATAAAAATAAAAGAAAAACAAATGAAAATGAGTATTTTACATAATTTATGTAGATTTCATTCACACTCTGAACTGTAATACTGCAGTCTTATTCTCCACTTTGATTTTAAATGTCATAAGTGAGAAAGATAGATTGTTACTCATTAGTCCAAGAATAATCTTCTAGAAATGCAGCAGTGCCTAGAAAATTGTCTGTCATTGATAAAGAAACTCTATGACTATCACCCCAAGTAAATGTAGTTGTTGGAAAATTGCAAATTTTCTTTATTAGATGCATTTGATAAGAGAAATGAGGGATTGTGGGATACTCCTGTGTGACACCCTGATCTCATTTGTAGCCACCTTTATAGCCAACTCACAGCCTTTTATTTCCAATAAAACATGTGCTATTGGCTTCCACCTTGGCAGTACTGAGTTCTGTTCTGCCCATGTCAGCTCATGCTTTTTCTTCTCTGCTATACTCAGTTATTCATGCTAAGGTCAAACACCAAAAACTAATACAACCAAACAACCAACTAGCAAAACAATGTTAGCGTTTTGTGATAAATACCTCAGATTAGTATGTTTGTAAAGGGGATACATTAAACGTCATGAGTTAGCTTGGTCAATGAATACGTGAACTTGGCAGCATGTGTTTCTCAGAAACAAATTCAAATGCCTCATTTATTGCGATGCTTTAGGCAGTATGGAATGTGATCCATCGTCATCTTAATATGTTTAATGTAGTAGGCTCTACCATACCGAGAAAAATCTCTGACATCCTCTCATCAACTTAATGATGTACTGTCACTGATGTCTTCACACTTTGAAGATAAACATTTCCTCCCTCTGTGCAACTATGGAAGATAAAATAAGGCATGGGTGTGTCTGCTGTGCTTCACTTCCATTCAGCACCTAATCTTTTCTGTTATTGATTGGTAACTTTAGTACTGAAGAACTCTCTACTTTCCTGCAACCAGAACAACCAATATGCTGTCTATGGAAAGTAAGAGAGTTTTGTATTGCAGAAAATTAACAAAAAAAATCAACACCATGGAAGTTTTTTGAGAGTTTCATATCAATTCTCAACATTTAATAAAAAATAATATTGATGCTTCTAACATTGTCATTGTCATACATATTGATTTCCTCAGTTTGGTTTGGTTTTGGCATATTATAAATTGGAAGTTAATGACTACTAAGAAAAATAGTGCCATGTAAATATATCATATCACTTACAGAAATATATTGTCAGACATTTGTGAAATTAAGTGAGGTAAAGCAAGAGTATACTCTAAGTTTCACCAAGGGTAAAATTTGAGACTGCCCTTGGTCCATAAATAAGATAGTTATGTTCCAACAGTGATTGTTAACTTAAAAACATCAACATTATTAACACTGAAAGAAGTTAAGACCCGCATAAGCTACCCAGCAGGAACTCTAGGTGTGCTAGCCTCACAAACCATACTTTACTCTTGCTCTGTCTGAATCCAGTGAAGCTCAAAGCCAAATTAAAATGATTTAGTAATGATGGTTACATAGTTTATATGAGGACAATAAATTAATTGTTTTAACAAGGTTTGTAATATTCTGAAGAAAATTTGGCATACTCTACATATAATTTTTATTGGCATATGGATGAAATTTAAAATTATGTTACTGATTAGTGAATGTAGTTTTAAGTCTTTGTGTATATTCTCAGGGACAGACAAACCTTAAAAAGGACCAGATAACCTTTGAATGGAGGAATTATATTTAGGTGTTTTAGCTTGAAATATATTTTTTAAAAAAAAATAAAAATGAAAATAAATAAATAAGAGAGCAAAGTTTGGGAAGCTTGTTGGCAGTATTAGAACAGGCCTGTTCCACTATGCTGAGGTTGGACAGGTCCCAGCTGGGTAAATGTTTTATTGTTACCAGCAAGTAAAAGGAAGGTGAATAGCCTATGGAAAGTGTCAGAGAAGGGTCAAACAATAGGAAACTCCTACTTTCCCAGGCGCCCAGAGAAGTAGAGCATTTCTAAGCTTCCATCTAAGTGACAGTTCAGAGATGAGAGAAATCTGAGATGTTGAAAAAAATCAGTAAGGAAGGAAGATCATTGCAGATTGGCCACATGAAGTGACTTACTAAATTTGGGAGGATATATTTTCTTATGATTTTTAAAATGGATTGCTAAGTACTTTATAGACATTGTTACCTGGTACAGATACCAGGTAGCAGTTCAACGTGTATATATCAAAGTACTTATATGAGAAATGTGGAAAAATAAAAAATAAAATAACTTTTATTACTACCTCATAACATTTCTTTTAATTAATCTACTATTTCAACCAGTGCTCCTTGGATTTACACATACACTTAACGGTATCCTTCATATTGATGATTAAAATTAAAATGTAGAAAATATTTGGACATGTGAACACTATATTCCATACTTCATTAAAAGTCATAATATTAACTGAAACAGCTGAGGTATTCCCTACCCTATTGAATAATATTAAAGTATAATTAGTGATTTAATTAACACATGACTCTGAAATGTTATCACAGAATACACTGGCTGCAATCTTTATCAAACTCTAATAGGTTCAAATCAAAACAAAATCAATTATTTCAATTTCCATCATGTTCATAAAATTCCAGGAACCAATCCTTAAGTAGGTCATCCATTCTATTCTACTCACTGGTTCCGTGAGTAGTAATCACTTGTCAGTTTGAAGAATATGGAAATTAGTCAGGAATAGGACATGTCCTGATGGTGAAGAATTTTTAGACAAAAACCAGGATAGGACATACCTAAATTAAGTCAAAATACTATTGCCCTATTTACAAAACAGACAAACAAACAAATAAAAACAAAAGCAGACACCAGTCAATTTACATGAAAAGAAGAGAAAGCAGAAGGACATAGGGTGTGGCTAAAATTCAAGAGTAGCCTAGTCCTAGCACATGCACAAATGTGGTACAAGTAAAAATAAGAATAATTCATTTAATAATAATTGACACTATGAAGTTATTGAGTATTGTTCCTGGTGCTATGGTGGGCAGGAAGCTTTATTTGCAATTCAACTCTGAGAACTACAACAATTCTGGATACACAACAGCGACCCAGTCATTGTCTTCAAATTACTCACATGGTTGGAGACCTACTCTTTGAATTTAGTAAATATTCAGCACAACTACCAAAAGGGAGCTGAAAAATGTCCATTTGGACATAAATATTTTTTTTAAAAAAACTAAATGCAGGAAATAATAATGAATTAGTCAGAAATCCTGAATGAAAATTAAACAGGTCTTTTGTTAATAGAATCTATGGGATGAACATTATTGGGGAACCTGCTCACTTCTATGTCATACAAGTTCAATTATAAACAGAAAAATGAACAAAAAGCCATTTCCTTTTGTTTACTCTGTAGGATAAAATGATGCTTGCATTATAGAAATTGAGTGACCTAGGTGTCTATTAGTATGATACATCCCACTTAAAATGATGCAGATCCTGAAAAATCACATCATAATAATCCTTGAAAAATCTCCCCTATGTTTTTATAGGTCCTACCAGGAGAGTTATCACAGAGCTGGAGTTAGATGGCATTATTTGCTATCATACCTGGTGATCTGTTGTAAAAATAATTTTGGGAACTCAATAGATGGTTAACTAACTCACCTAGTCCATGAGACAAAAAGAAGTGTTTATTTTTCTTCTCTCTAAGAATACTGAAAGGGGCCACCTACTTGCATTAACTTACTGAATTCTTATAAACTTTGAAAAAGAGAGACTTTCCCTTGTCATCAGTGGGCTGGAATTTCTATTGCAAGGCTTTGGCAGTAACTCTCATACCTTGTTTGATTCCTTTCAGTGCCAAGTGCTCCACCTCAGAACATCTCACTGGAAGTGGTTAATTCAAGGGTAAGTCAGCCAATGGGTATTGTTTTATTACCTATTATGGACATATTCCATTTACCATATTGCCAAGAAGATACAGGATGTTGGCCTGTACAAAGGTATCTTCTGGAGCAACGCATTTTCTTTGACTAGAGTTATATACATAGAAATAAAGAATTTATTTTCTGGAAGGACATATAATTTTATAGGCATTAGAGGGTTTGATGGTCATTCTAACATGAAGCAAGCTTATGTCTCTTATCTATATCTACTAATAGAGACATCAGTCTAGTACTCGATTGTACTATTTTAATTCTGAAAAAGTTAAGGCAATATTCAGTTCAGTGATCTTTTTTTTCCAATTTAATCTTTTAATTGAAAATGTATACAGTATATTCTGACTGGTTTTCCCTCCCACAACTTCTTCCATATCCTTTTCCCCCGCACATAAACAACCATCCAATTCCATGTGTTCTCTCTGTCCTAGAAAACAAACAGGAAAATAAAAACTCAAGCAAACCAGAATTAAATGAGTAAATAAATAATACTGTGGAGAAAGCACATAACACACACATATACAAACACACAAACAAAACCAGTAAAAAACTGGTTGGAAAATATATAGGTTCCAAAATATTGGAAGCTATAGTATCCAAGCAAAAGGACAGTTGAGTGGAGAAAAAAAAGATATCCAACAAAAAATATGAGACCAAAAAATCTGCAAAATTAAAACGGTTTTGTTTTGTTCTTGTAGCAAGAGCTTTATCCTTAAGTATTGTTTACATACCCATTAAGAGTCCTGTGGAGGAAATATTTTTGTTCTTAACAAGCAGTTGTCTGTCAGAGATAGCTTCTTATTTGGGATCAAGATCTTATGTTTACTTTCCAGTCACAGAATTGGGGCCATTTTGGATTTGAACCTATGCAGGCCCCGTACATGATGCCACAGTCTCTGTTGAGTTCATATGTGTGTCAGTCCTCTTAGGTCTGAAAGACTCTGTCTCCTACAAGCTCTCTACCTCCTTTTGCATAGCGCTTTGAACCTTGAGAGGATGAATTTGATGAATAATCTCTCAGTCTCTGCATATGGTCTAGTTGTAAGTCTCTGTATTATTTCCTTTCTCCTAAAGGAGAATGTGTCTCTGATAAGAGCTGAGTGAATGACTAATGTATATGTATAGTATCAGAATGTCCTTAGGAGTCATTTTATTGCTATGTTCTTTTATCAGGATAATAGTATTTGAGTTTTTTCTACATCCATGACATATCCAGTCTCAGATTCTTGGACAACTGAGTAATGAGTGTCAAAGATGTGTTTCCTACCATAGAGTGGGCCTTAAGTTCAATCATGAAATGTTTGGTTATTTCACAACATTCGTGTCACTACTGTAGAAGTGTTTTCGTCAAGCAGGTCACAGTTTTAGATAAAAGGTTTTATCAGAGTGGGCATTTATCTTTTCCCTATGGTAGAAATATGGAGCACCTACCAGCATCATGGATACTATATATTAATAATAGTAATTATATAAAACAATAAATTTTTCTTCAGCAGAAGGGCCTTACCATTAGTTTCTGGAGAGAACCCAATAGCTTTGACAATACATAGTCTGAGTTGTTTGATGGCTCCATAGGACACTTTGTATCGACTCAATTGTCTGTAACCCAATCTAGGAACCAGACATTATCACTTGGGACTTGGGTTCCAGCCTTATCTGTGGATTTCATTTAAATTTCTTTCATATATGTATTTATTTTTGGAAGCTTCTACAGTACTAGTCTCCCATATGTCCTCTCAAATAACCTTCAGTGTTAGCTGTCTTTGCCCATATTCTCTCCTGTAATACCCTCTTCTCTACTCTTAATTTAATCCTCATGTTTTCAGTTCCCCATTTTTCTCTAATTATGCTTCTATTCCCCCATTTTGAGTGACCCTTTACTCTCTTTTAGTCTTTAATTCTAGTCCTGATTTCTGTGGTTATTCAAAGTAACAAAGGTTTATAGCTCACTTCCATATATAAGAGAATAACATTATGTTTGTTATTATTTTCAGACTAAATAACATAACATGGTGATTCAGCATGATTAACAAAGGTTTTTAGCTAAAATACATATACAAGAGAATAACACTGTATTTGCTATTTTGGGTCTAGGATACCCTCTCTTAGGATGTTTATTTTCTTAGTTTAATCTGTTTGCTTGAGAATCTTATGGTTTTCTTAAGAGCTGAATACTATTCCATTGTGTAAGTGTACCACATTTTCCTTATCCATTCGTCTATTCATGAATATCTAGGCTACTTCCAATTTCTGGATATTATGAATACAGCATTAATGAACATAGTTGAATATGTGACTCTGTAGTAGAATGGAGAGTCCTCTAGCTTTATGTCCAAGTGTTTTATAGCTGATTCAAATGTATTCCCAACTTCTCAAAGAACTACCATACTGATTTCTATAGTCACTGTAAAAGTTTACACTTCCACTAGTAATGGATGAGTGTATCCCTTACCCCACATATTAGTCAGTATGAGCAAAGTGGTTTTAAAGAACTTCTTAGATGAACTGTATATTTATATAGTTTAAACCCTCCTACCTCTGTCTCCTAATCTTATCCTTCTCCCATGACTCTCAGAAATTCCCAATCTGTTCTTTAATTATTTCTCTTTCGAGGATTAACCACTAGAGTTCAAATGTCATGTGAAGGAATTGGTTGATTCCCCACAGATCATGTACAATTCAACGCTTGAACATAAAGCTAAGAAGAATTATATAATAGTTAGCAAAAAGATTTTAACAGCTATATGGTCAGGACATATTTTGCTAGATAGCGTCCCCTATGCACAACAAAGGAAATGTACACATGAAATTTCAACAGCTATGGTTGCCAGACCAAGACCAATATTATGACAATTGTTATACCGTATCCAGGAGAAATTGCACATGCTGCCTCTCTAGATGAAGAACTAAATGTTGCCAGTTGATGGGGGAATCCAGGAATTTTTATAAAGTTCCCATAGATATCTTTATGATGTCTATTATAAATTTCAGTGCCTTTCAGATGTGTTTTGCCAGTGTGACTTTCTAAGTCATGCAAGTGGAACTTACATGATTTTATAGAATCTTCTTATTATTCATATATCATACATTTATTTATTTATGTTTGAGGACTATTTGTGCATTAAGACTTGATACATTTTGGCTTTTTCAAATTAATTGCGACCATTTCTATTTAGTATACATGCACAGAGTACTGTGACAAAGAGATTAAATATATAACAACCATTTCCTTTAGAGTTTTGACTTCATTCTCTTATCACATACAATTTCAACACCACCATGCATATTTCTAATGTTCCCCTTTCAGGTTAGCTCTGTAGTCAGAGCTTGCTTTAGCCTTTCCATGAGGTTTAATGAGATTTCCTTCAGTCATTCATTTTTTAAAAGAGGGAGGTTTAATAATAGGCTGAAATTAAATGAACCTAGGTCTAGTGATAAGGTCTCTGATTTTAATTTAGCTCCTGGAAGTTGCCCTTATAGTTGGAATAGTTGATTAGTCAGAGAACATGAATAGGTTCAATTCTGCCAGTAGGTGAAGGCACTATGTGATTTGATTTTAGAGATTGTAAAATGTTCACTTATATGAAAATATTCACTGGTATAGGTTTAAATGTGTTTAAAATATATAATTGCAATTATTTTAATGTGAGATAACACACTGATATGACTAATTGGATTCAACGTTATTTAATATGTTTAATGAGCAACAAACAGTGGAAGTCACTAAAGTGCAGCCATTATTTTGTGCCTGGACATGTGCTTAGAAATTCAGCTATAATTTCATTTATGTGTTATAATTCTTTAAATACTGCTCATAAAATGAATTACAGTAATATCAACTCTGAGCTTCTAAGAAGAACAATAAAAGAGTATTATTTCCTAGGGTTTATTTATATTTCATGAACAACAATTGAATAGTAAACAATTAAAAGATTCATACAAAGAATAATAAGTTCTTTGAAAAAACTAGAAACACCTATTTGCTAGTAAATAGCATTGAGGGCATAGAAAGAGATGACACAGGAGCTAAGACTAGTACAGAGGTGGCTAGCTTAGTGGACGCTCAAAGTAGTGCATTGCTAGTAAACCTAGCTCCTAGTGAAAATGCTTTGGAGACAATATTTGACACAAATTATACAGTGAGATTGGTCATCTACAAGGCGAAAGTACAGGAAAAAGAGGTGAGATGGCATTACATTAGCTAATAGTAGAATAGTTTAACCCTTCCATGTGCAGATAGCCGATATAGTTAAGATAATAATAATAATAATAATAATAATAATAATAATAATAATAATAAAAACCCTACCACGGGAATGAGATAAAAGTAGACATAGCTGTGAGAGACAGAGCAGAATGGATGTTGGTTTGAGAATGTTTTTCTTATAAGTAGAGGGAAAACATTTGATAATACCTAAAAGGGAATTAAACTTCAAGAGAAATTTTATTGCTTTGATAACTTTGGTTGTTTTCATTACAAACTTGTGAGATATTATAATTTGTAGAAATAACTCAGAGGGCAAATTTAGCCATGCAGAAAATAGAAGGGGAGAATACAAGTATGTAATTCTATTGGTTGACAAGATGTCACAAAACGTAATAAATAAAGAAGGGCACAGTTTAGTCTTGCAAAGTGGAACAATATCAGAGAGGGTAGTAGATAGCCAGTCAAGAAAATGTCATCATTACAGTATAGTGGCTTACAGAAGAAATTAGTGACTATTTGAAGATGGAAAGAGTCTGTGGTTATCCAACATTATACTGATCAATGCTAACATTTTGCTTCTATAATTGTTGTGCAAAATAGATCAAGCATTTGAGACTATGGTCATATTTAAAGTGAAACAACACTACAATTACATTTATTCTTCTTTCCATGACTAGCTACTTCATTGCTGATATAGTGTTGTCAAAGAATTGGTGAGGTTTGGGGGAGGGTGGATAATTTGCTGGGAGAAAGAACAAGAACATTAGAAGGTTTGGAAAACAAGGAAACTCATTCGCTTAGCTTACCTATTGCTCTAGGGAAGTTCTTACACATTAACAGCATAAAGGAGGAAAGGTGATTTTGCTCACCAGTCCAAGTGTACGTTATACAGCAGCAGTGCAGCAATGGGCATATGACAGAAGTAGCCATGTTTCATGCAGTCAAGAGCAGAGAGCTGCGGGTTAGCATACATTCCACAACTAGCTTGCTCTCTATTTTTCCAAAACTCAGCCTGCGAGATAGTGCTTATGACATTCAGGATGGGATTTCCTACCTTAAAGAACCCAATTAAGAGAATATTTCACAGACATAGCCACAGTCTAATGTAATCTAGGCAGTACCTCGTTTGGATTCCCATCCCAGGTGGTTCTACATTGTAATCATCAAGTCAATAATAAAAAAAAATAAACTAACCATTACAATCATAGTCATTAAATTTTCTAAGACAGTCAAATGAGGTAGAAACATACTGGAAGAAAGGTAAGGTCAATGAATTGTTCTATTACCTCGACTTTACAATCCCTGAATCTTATAAAAGCTCAGTTATATTCCCAGAACAACACAAAGAAATGATACTGGGATTTGATAATAAGCTATTGCTGTTCATCAGTTTACTTCACTACATGTTGGTTCTAAGTTTCATGCCAAGGGGAAAAACATTAAGGAAAAAAAATGAAACAAAACAAAATAAATCTTACCTTCAAGTGGTTTACGATCTTTGTGGAGTTAGGTCCCAGGCAGAAGATTAACTTTAGATCAATGCCTAGGATACAAGTTTGCCCATCCTGGAAGTGTTAGCAACGTGTTTAGGTGATAGAGGATGAGGCAGATCCAAGGTGCTAGGCAAAAAGGAGAGAGAAGTAAAGACCCTGTTGCTTGGAATGGAAAATATAGTATCCTATCCTGTATAGTATCCTATAGTATCCTATACAGACTCATGATTTGAATATCTGGTCCTAAGAGGGACCTTAGATAAAATTAATTTTGATAGTTCTAGGAAAAGGAGAAAAGGTGGTAGAACTAGGCTGAGTAAAGTAGGTAGAACCTGTGTGTGTGTGTGTGTGTGTGTGTGTGTGTGTGTATCTGTGTGTGTTTGTCTCTCTCTCTCTCTCTCTCTCTCTCTCTCTTTCTCTCTCTCTCTCTCTGTGTGTGTATCTGTGTGTGTATCTGTGTATATGTGTGTGTATCTGTGTATGTGTATGTGTGTGTATCTGTGTATGTGTATGTGTGTGTGTATGTTTGTGTCTGTCTGTCTGTCTCTCTCTCTCTCTCTCTCTGTGTGTGTGTGTGTGTGTGTGGGGTGTGTGTGTGTGTGTGTGTGTGTGTGTGTATGTGAGAGAGAGATCTCTTGATCCATTCTATATTGGTCTCTAGTTCAGCTCTCCTCCTCCCCATGTTGCATTTGCCATGACATTCTGCTAAGGCATTGATATACTGAACCTTTTGAAATTATAAAACAAAATATGTAATTCCTCTATCTAATGTCTGGTATTTTGTCATAAATGACAGAAAAGTAACAAACACATCTATATTATCACTTTCCCCCGAATGAACCATTTTGGAAGATTCTGTATCTCAAAATTATGTATTTCTCTCTGAAAGAAAAAATTGGAAGAACTGCGATTTGACAAGAGACCAAAGCTGATACCTCAGTAAACCTTAGGAAACTAACTTGAAATTTTGGGGCATTTCCAAATGTAATTATTTTTTTCTTAATCTGAAGTTATAGAATGCATTTGTTATTGAAAGTTTTCAGGCAAAAATTGGAATTACAAAAATGAGCTATTATCTTAGCCCCCAAGGTTGGCTGGCGATCAAATAAAGCCTCTAATTATCTAGCAGCACTGTTCTGGAACCATGTGGAAAGAGATGCTAACCACAGAGCAAATGCAAATCATAATGTGAGGAATTTTACAATCAAATATTATTAATTTAAATAATAAACAAAGCTAAGCCAAGGTTACACAAATTGGATGATTATAGAAGAAATGTTGTCAGATAATAGTATACCTGTCAAATGTGAGAGTACCCAAAGGTTTTGTAACAAAACTTGATACTTACATCTCTTTTCCTGAGTCCTCTAGGTTCAATCTCCTTAAAAAAAACACTATGGTGCTGGGCACTGGTGGCACACACCTTTTATCCCAGCACTTAGGAGGCAGAGGCAGGCGAATCTCTGAGTTTGAGGCCAGCCTGGTCTACTGAGTGAGTTCCAGGACAGCCAGGGCTACACAGAGAAACCCTGTCTTTAAAAACCAAAACCAAAACAAAACAAAAAACAAGCAAACAAAAAACCCAACACGATGGCACATGCAAAGTTGATGCAGAGACAATTGTTAAGACATGGAGACCAGACTGGACTAAGATTTCAGGAATTTGAGATCTACAGTACATAATTAGTTATAGGACATCTGTGTAATAGAGTGGTACATAGTCTCAGAACCCTAACCCAAACAAACCAAAACTAAAAGGACCTCTGCTTCACTTAATCTGCTTGAATTTTAAATTTCATCTGATGCAGAGATAGTGGTAGGTTTACATTGATTATATGCTGTCTTCCCACACAGAACCTGATGGCCTTCAATAGTTTTTCCAAGTTGTCTGAACTGTCTGTCTTTCCACTGGAAAGCTCTTCATAGGAGATTGACACAGACTATCTGCTTTTCTCACCAAGTTTCCCAAACACTTTTTCCTCAAATGTTCTTATGATTCTGAGTTTTCCCGGTACAGTGAACATTTTGTAGGGGTAGGTAATACATTTTACACTTAAGGATTCAGTATTTCAGGGGACCGTTTATCACATTGCATAACTAATATTAATGCAATGAGGAAGAATGAATTTTATCTGTTCGAAATACTTAAATATTCTTTCTAGATTAAGTAATAGCAACATATTTTCTTTTGTTTCATATTGTACCTTTAGTGCCACCATGTAAGCATTTCTCAACTCAGAAATTCAACTTGACAGACCATTTTGCATTTTCACTTAGGCAGTAGCCATTAAAGAGATTATTTTCTGTTTTATTTTTACATCGATAAGTTAATAAGTTAAAGAGGTTACAATACAATAAGGATTGCTCTGTAATCAAATGCCTCATAACTTTTTAAAATACATATATAAATTGGGTGTCTCTTAAGAAAACCATATTAGTTTCATTTAGATGCAAATGCACATAATTTTGTTTTTTATCTAGTTTTATGTCAGCTTTACACAAGCTAGAGAAAATTTTGAAGGAAGAACCTCTCCTAAGAAAATGTTCTACCAGATCAGCTTGTGGGCAAACCTTGGTGCATTTTCCTGATTGGTGATTTATTTTGAATTATGAATGGGGGGTGAGCTGGGAGGGCCAGCTCAGTTAGGTGTTGTCACTCCTGGATTGCTGGCTCTGAGTGCTTATAAGAAAACAGGACAGCCAGAGCTATAAAGAGAAACCCTGTCTCAGAAAAAGAAAGAAAGAAAGAAAGAGAGAGAGAGAGAGAGAGAGAGAGAGAGAGAGAGAAAGAAAGAAAGAAAGAAAGAAAGAAAGAAAGAAAGAAAGAAAACAGGCTGAGTGGTGTAGCTGCATCTCGAGGAAGAACAATTTGTGGTGTTCTGAGAAAAGGCAAATGAATTTTCTAAGTGGTTGTGCATGTTTGCACTCCCACCAGCAGTAGAGGAGGGATTACCTTGCTCCTCATCTTTGCCAGCATGTGCTGTCTCTTTGGTTTTTTTTGGTTTTTGTTTGTTTGTTTGTTTGTTTGTTTTGTTTTGTTTTGTTTTGTTGGTTTTTCGAGACAGGGTTTCTCTGTGGTGTCCTGGCTGTCCTGGAACTCACTCTGTAGACCAGGCTGGCCTTGAACTCAGAAATCCTCCTGCCTCTGCCTCCCAAGTGCTGGGATTACAGGCGTGCACCACCACACTCGGCTGTCTCTTGAGGTTTTGATCTTAGGTTTTCTGATCAGTGTAAGATGGAATCTGAATGTCATTTTGATTTGCATTTACCTGATGACTAAGGACTTGAGCATTTTTTTTTAGTGCTTCTCAGCCTTTCAAGATTTCTCTGGTGAGAATTCCCTGTGTAGTCATGTTCCTTTTTTTTTTTTTTTTTTTTTTTTGAATTCGGTTATTTAGGCTGTTGTCCTTTCTTCTCTTATGTAGCAGATATGCAGCTTGACCTTCCTGTGGGCCTTGAACAACTGGAGGAGGCAGGCTGCTGCCTGTAGTGAGATAAGGTCTTGCTGGGCCTTCTTGTCTGGTCGCAGTAGGAGAGGAAGCTCCTAGTCATTCAGAGATTTGAAACACCAGGGTGGGGGGGTGGGGATACTTATGGGATCCCCAACTGCTTAGAGGAGAATTGGAGGGGGAGGGATTCTGGGAGGGAGTGATCAGGAGGGATCAGGGAGCAGGACATAAAGTGAGTAAGTAAAACAATAATTAAATTAAGAAGGAAGGAAGGAAGGAAGGAAGGAAGGAAGGAAGGAAGGAAGGAAGGAAGGAAGGGAAAAGAGAGAAGGAAGGAAGGAAGGAAAGAAAGGAAGGAAGGGAAAAGAGAGAAGGAAGGAAGGAAGGAAAGGAAGGAAGGAAGGAAGGAAGGAAGGAAGGAAGGAAGGAAGGAAGAGAAGAAAGAGAAGAAGAAAAGAAGGAAAAAGAGAAACTGGCCGAGCAACCTATCAGCAGGAAGACAGTATGCAGCCCTCCTCCATAGGCTTTGGATAAACTTCTGACTCCTGATTCCCGTTGTTTGAGTTTCTGTCCTGACTTTCCTCCATGATGGGCTGTGATGTGGAGCTCTAAGCAGCCACAAATCCTTTCCTTCTTGCATTGTTTTTTGTCCTGGTATTTTATCACAACAATAGAAACCCTACTGAGTCATACATTTATCAAATAAAATACCACTTACAAGTTCAGGGTTCTGGTTTTATTTAAACTGTTCTAAATTTTTATTTTAATTTGAAAGTTTTATCAGAGACTAGAAAATGAATTAAGAGATAATTTCTGATATAGACTTAGGTTAATTATTTCATGGACTTATCGATTTGTGTGTTCCTTTTATTTTTGTTTAATGAATGTGCATACTGAAGTCACCATTACTTAGCTCTGCCATTTTCATATAGGACTTACCACATTACCTGATGGCCACACTTTCATGAAAGCCGCCATTAGGGTGAAACAAACAAATGATAGTGCCTGGAACTGAACAACTTCTACAGAAGCAATTAGTTCATTTCCTTCAATAAAGGAAGCAGCTGTGTGTTGCCTGCCTATATTTCAGAGAAGCCTGGTGCTTTTTCATTACACTTAACTTCAATGTAATTTAGTCAAGGTTATTTTAATTTGTGAAAAATGGGCAGTGAACCTGATTCTCAGCTGCAGGTAACTCTAAAACTATTCGCCATCTGGACGATCCTTGTACTTCAGCTGACAGTAGGTGAATTCTTAGAACTGTAAGCCACCAACTCTATTTTGGAAAAACAAGATCTGGGGTGAGAAGAACTGATGCGGTCCAACATCAAAGAACATGCCATCCTGGAAAAGTTGACCTTGGTTCAAAATGCCTTTCCCCCACACCCACAAATACACTCATGACTCTGCAACTTCTCCATTCAAGAATTTTGTGTTCTCGAATATCAGCACAAATGGGATAGCTGTAGATGTTCTGCGTATCCTTCTATCTCTCATGAACTCCATGGCTTTCATGTCTTTAATATGTTAAATCCAACCTCAGTACTAACTGGAAAGACAAAAATACAACCATTGGTCACGTTGGGACAATGACACTACTGTATTGCAATTATCCTGTACTGGTTAATAAACACAGGCAATCTTTAAACAAAGACATAATTAAAATAATTAAATAAATTATGTATAATTAAATAAATTAAATAATTACATAAACTCATACTTAAATGATGCTGAACAAATTTAGATGCTAAAATTGTTATTTTATCATAATATCATTACAGTCAGGTAGTATTTCTGCTTGTAGGGATATTTGTATTTATACGCATCTTAGGAATACAGTGTATAAGTCCCCAATTCTTATTTTAGGGACATCATACATATAAATCATAGAAGTAAAAATGTTTTAGATGGGAATGTCAGTGCTTTGTCTCTGAACTGCAAGTCTCTGAACTAACTTCCTCTCTCTCTCCCTCTTCCTCTAACTCAACTTCTTTCTCTCTCTCTTGTTTCTGTCTCTCTTTCTGTCTGTCTCTATCTCAAAAGCTTCTACCTCCTCAGTGTTGAATAATAAGCACCCCTGTGACATAAAGACATCTTCTTAAATAATAAAATTGCAATTGACATTAGCTCTAGCAAATATATTTATAGGTGTTTTTCCTGTCTATTGTTGTTCCTAAACTGTACTTTTAGATTTAACACTAACATATAATTTTGTTTGTCTATAAAGTAGAATTTCTCAGTACCTTTAATAATACCTTTATAATGAGTATGAATCATTTCATTAGCAAGAGATTATTTTACTTGTAAAAATGAAATGATTTGAATTTCTCAATTTATACTGAATAAAGTTTATTCTCTATGTGACCCAAGCTATATAATTTTATTTGATATGCAATCTTTTGTCTCTTGTTTTAATATGTATTCATTCATTCATTCATTCATTTCATTTATTCACTTGTTAACAATTTATTATGTACATATTATTAAAAATTAGATGTTTGAATCTCTATAACACACCTTATAATTAAATAGCGTGATATTTAGATAAATAAAATGAACCAGCTAAAATATGGTAACATAAACAAAATAGAATAATCTGTACATTTTTTATCTATATATAAACAGATGGAATTTTATGTTAATATTTATTTAAAATGAAAAAATATTCTGCATAGAAAATTTCTGTAAGGAAGATCAGACAAAAGGTAAAATTTTCAATCATTTGTCTAATTTCTTGATATAATGTCATTAAATTTCTGATTTAATGAGTTTTAGAAATATTTGTGCCTAGGATATAATGCAGTATAAGATCTACCTTATAGTATTATGAAAAAATTTAGACTTGGATATTATATTTGATACACATTTTTCTTTTTTTCCTCTTCTTTTTTTTTTCTTTTTTGGTTATTTAAAGACAGGGTTTCTCTGTGTAGCCCCGGCTGTCCTAGAACTCACTCTGTAGACCAGGCTGGCCTCGAACTCAAAAAACCACCTGCCTCTGCCTCCCAAGTGCTGGGATTAAAGGCATGTGCCACCACCGCCTGGCTGTGAGTTGTTCTACAACTTTTCTAGAATCACAATTTTAAATTTAGAGTACTTTCCCCTTTGTTGAGAGCATATATATTAAGAACTTTATACTATACAATACAATTTTACTGAATGATGAATACACAAGTCAGATGTTACCAAGAAGACATCCTTATTCTGTGACATGATGTTTTTGTGAGAGAGTGACATTGATGTTCTTGTCAATGCTCTATAGCCAAAGAGAAAAGAGTTCATTGTGCTATTACATCACACTAATTCAAAGTATTGAAACACCTTTGCCAGCATACTATTCTTAGAAAATGTATTTCTCACCAGGTTACTTGTGTTTAGAATGGGTCTTAGTGACTTTATACTCCATAGTAAGAAATTTATTATTGTAATATATGTATTATATAAGTATGTATTTGAGGGTATGGAATAGACATTAATACTACAAGAATAAAACAACAGAAAGCTGTGGCCTGCACTTGCAGAGAATTGTGCTTAATGATTAGGGCAGTGTGAGCAATGTGCTTTCTCAAATGACTGCAGACACATTTCAGTTTAGTGTTCTATCCTTGATGAACTGATTATTATGTTGCAACCAAAAAAGTATTATGCAATACTTACTCATGTATTGACTGGTCTTCAAAAAATGTATGATAATTTCACAAAATCTATTTAATCCTCAAATGTCAGGTGAATCATCTAACCAACATTAGCAGTTTACTTCACCATATTTTTTTTCCTACTTTAGTGTGTCCGCTCTCTCAAACAGTTAAAATAAACAGAACAATTAAGAATTTTCCCTTCAGAGGTACATAAAATATGTACCACATGTTATGAAACTCAGATTCTCTGGTCAGACATCTCATATAACTTTTTTCTATTCCTATTTGAACTACTCTGAGGACAGATGATTTTTCCCTGTTTTGTTACATAGATGTCTTGATTTTTTTTGTTTTTGTTTTTGTTGTTGTTGTTGTTGTTGTTTTGTTTTTCAAGACAGGGTTTCTCTGTGTAGCCCTGGCTGTCCTGGAACTCACTCTGTAGACTAGGCTGGCCTTGAACTCAGAAATCACTTACTGATTTTTCAACTGACCCAAACCTGATCCTCAATTAAAACTCTCCTGAGATACTTTATTTTTCTGACTGAATGTTTACTATGAACACTCATGATTGAGAATACTTTTAGTTGTCAATTCAAAAGCTGATCACACACATGAAAGGTGTATGTCATATATCTTCATAGGGTTAAAATGTGCTTACCCATCAGCCTTTGTTGCTTCCTCAAACTATCAAATATTAAACAAATCCTGTCCAGTTATTTTACACAAATCAAAGGCTATATTAAAATGAATCCCACTACTCTGCAGAATATGTCTTAGTGTAATATACTTTAAGGAACTTAAGCAAAATCCCAGCCCAGTTCATGATTTTGAGGATCACATAAAATGAACAGGTAAATAAAATTCTTTAACAACTTGGAGGTATATCTGAAGCCTGCACTCCAAGTCTCTTTCTAAATTTCTCTGTTTTCACCTTTTTGTGCAGAGAAAAATTGCAGCTGCACAGATGTATGCATGTGCATGTCTCTCTCTCTCACACGCACACAGTCACACACACACACACACACACACACACACACACACACAAATGCACACTGGTGGTTTGGCCTTGCTTTTAATTACTGACTCTAGGGAACATGACGATTTTGTCCGGTCATCATTGCTTCAAAGCTGAAGGTCTTGATAGTCAGATGGTATGTTCTTTCTTTCCTTTTTTCTTCCTTATAAATGTATTCTTTTTTTGTTATTTATACAAGGCAAATACGTGTAACAAAGGGAGAATCACATAATTCTTGTTTGACAAACCTTTTTCAAATGAGGAAGGATGCCCTCTAGATAGCCAATTTCCATTCTTTTTATTCTAATGCTAATGATGTTATTTAAAGTTATTGGATGCACAGCATCAAATGACATTACTTCAAATGACTTCATGACACAGAGAGAACGTTGTAGAAGGAATATCAAATAGAGGTTCTCAAGTGTTTCAACCTTTAAAATGCAAAGGAAGAAATGCAATTACTATTTATTATTTAGTTACCTAATGCCTGCCCATCATGTCTTTTTGAATTTGGCCCAGTAACTTATAATTAAAAGAATGATTATCCCTGCTGGATATGGGCACAGATTCACATTATTTCCTTGGAATCCTGTCTGCTGTCTGGCTTTAATGAAAATTTAAACCTCTTAGAATGACATGTGGTACCTGGGATTATTTTTCCTTTGTCTGAGCAGAGTTACAAGGGGAAAGAACTTCTAAAAAAAAAATAAAATAAGTCACTGCTCCTTCTTACAGATCCTTATCTTTCAATCCTTCATTTTCTTGTTGGAAGGATCAACAAAGTATGAAGACATATAAAATGATGAGAGTCTTAACCCAGTAGAGAAGAAATGAAATTTCTGTACTCTTTTTTTTCTTTGCTTTCAACCAAAACAAGTTTATCTTCTGATGTGATTGGAAGCTTCTAAATTTTATGAAGTCAGAGTTGCCATTTTTTATTATAGAGTATACTATCTCTTCCCATTTATTTACAAAAGCTTGCCTTGTTGTAAGGTATAATACAATTCTGGCAGGTGTATCAGCCTTTACATTTAGTCCTTTGATCTAGCTTAATTGATTTTGTACATGGTATCAATAAAGGACAAAAATATTTACAAATAGTCTTACCAGTATTGATTAAAGTATTTATTAAAATGTTTTCCCTTTTTTATTGGATGATTTAATAACACATAAAATCAGTAGACCATATAAAGGTTTGTGTTATTTCTGTGCTTTATGCCTTTCCTCTGGTCTACCTGTTTAGTCATATGCTAATACCAATGTATACTCTTCGCTGTAGCTATACTACACAACCAGGTAATTTTGAATAATATCCTGAATGTCAAAAAATCCTCAAAAATCTGAAGCTGTTTAAATAGTGATACTGCGCCTCAACAACAAAATATTACATGTGGTCTTAAGTAATTGGTCAGCGTTCAGGAGCACTAACCTAATATATAAATTTGCCTTCAAGAAATGTGTACGATACACAAGATGGATTGTAAGTGAAATTTATACTTAGGTTTGGAACCCAACCCTAAGGTATCACATTATGTATAACTATGTATAATGGAAGATTTCAACAACACAAAGAACAAAATCAAAACACAACAATGAAAGCCTTTATCTAAAACAATTCCTTTTCTAAGCACTTCAAACAAGAGTTCTCAATGTGTATAAATCCAACCTTATTTTTATTTAGCTTTAAGCTTCAACATCGGTACTGATAATGCATTATGATCCATTATTCTGTGTGACAATAAAAATAAACATATGTGAATGATTGACAGAGAGTAGAAAAGCAAAAAGAATATTTAGGATAATTATGCTTGAGATATTTTTGGTTTTGTCTGTCTTTTTGTTTGTTTATTTATTTTACATTATGTTTGCATATGCATGCAAATCAGGCAAGGACACTGGATATTTTACACTTATCTCACCCTCTGCCTTATTCCCTGGAGACAGTAGATGTACATCATTAACTCTTGAACTAAGTTTACCAGCAAGCCTTAGTTATCCATTGGCCCTTGAGTTGTCTCTCCAGACCCGGGGTTATAGATGTTTCAGGCCAGAGAGACTTTGACAAACAATTCTTAGACTGTCATTTATGTAAAAATCACTATTGCATATTGAGCTATCTCTTTAGCCTACTACCAGACATTGTAAATAAACACTTTTATTGATATTTAAATTTTGTTTCTTAAAAGAGGTAGGAAAACTAGTTGCTTAAACTCTTTATGTCTATTATTCTTTATTTCACAAGGCACTGTATGTGTCCTTTGTATGGAAGACATGATTTCTGTAGTTAGAATAATTTAGGTTTCACTTATGTATGTGTATACTTGGTGTTTGTATCTGGGCAACTAATCAAGCACATAGTTAAATTTACTATGCATGTAGCTAAGTACAACATAGTTATGGAATTTTTATTTATTTCTTCTTTGTAAGTTAATGCTCTAATATGTTAAGTAGGGGATATATGGGATTTGGGTCTAGATAAGGCTTCATGAATTATGCTTATAGAACAGTGCAATATGAATCACTCATTAAGAATAAATGTTTTAATTATATACCATGTATATATTTAATTATATACCATCTCTTAGATAAAATTATGACTAAAATGCAAAACACTTTATAATAAACAATCAAAGGCATCAGTCTTTCAACCTTGTATATTAATCTTCCAAATGTATGGCATGGACAGAAGTGAAACTTTTCTAATTTTTTTGAAGACAGATTATTTCTGCTATGCTATCCTGGCTGTGCTGGATTTCCCTATGTAGACAGGGCCAGGAAAGAGGGCACAGAGCTCTGCCTGCCACTTCATCCTGATTGATAAGATTAAGGCATGAGTTACCACACCCAGTCACTACTGAAATATAACAATCAGAGACATATGAGTGAGTGGTCTTAGCTCACGTGTATTTTGTGGCTGTATCCACAAGTCTCAGATGCTGGGAACCAATGTAGAGAAGCCTTGAACATGAAGAGTGCTCACTCTCCTGTAGAGCAGAATACAAACAAAACCAGGGTGGGGGCAAAGTCTGCCATTGGAAGGGTGAATGCTCTCTATTCTCAAGGCAGTGCTGGCACACGCCTTTAATCCCAGCACTTGGGAGGCAGAGGCAGGTGGATTTCTGAGTTCAAGGCCAGCCTGGTCTACAAAGTGAGTTCCAGGACAGCCAGGGCTACACAGAGAAACCCTGTCTCGGGGGGAAAAAAGAAAAGAAAGAAAGGGGGAAAAAAAGCTCACTATCTGTCCCATGCTATTCCCTATCTTATTTAGACTTGAGTAAATGTGTCAGAAAGAAACAAAAAATAAACCAAAACAAGCAAAACCTCTAAATCTATTGTTATGTATTTCCCACTTTAAACTTGCAAAAATCAACTCTAGGAAAGGAAAGACCTAAGAAAATAGGAACTGACTTCAAAATTTCTTTCTGTTTTATCTTTTTGCCTATCTTCAAAATCAAACAAGGATGAGCACGTGTGCCTTTCTTCCTTGTCAATTATTAACATTCTCTGTACTAAGCCTTTTGAGCTCTTGTTAAGGAGGTCAAAGAACATAGGTAAATTGGTCTAATAGATAGTATGTGAGTTCACATGGCAGAGTTAGCAATAAAGATGCACCTACAGTGAGGGCCACAGTGGAATGTATCATTGGGACTTTTAATTGACATTTTTATTTTGTTATCAAGAACATTTGAGAGCATATAATAAAATCTATTTCCAGAGACAAAAGACATGTCTTGGTTTGACTTGCTTTCACTTTTAGAGTGTAGCAAGGTTAATACAGTTTACCAAATTTCTTGTGGGCAAACAAATATTTATTTTAAATAGTTATATTTTGATAACATTCTATAATCTGCACCCTTATCTTAGCAACCAAAAGCATTGTCTAAGCATAATGATAATATTATATATATATATATATATATATATATATATATTTAATTGGAATAAGATGAAGCAATGAGACAGTGTTCATAATTTATTATTGTTCTAAAAGTATAGTGAGTAAACAAAATAATTACAGTGTCAGTATTTTAATTCTAATTTTTTCTTGTTTTGTTAGATTTTTTATTTTTATTTTTTTGTTTGTTTTTTGTTTTCGGTTTTTCGAGACAGGGTTTCTCTGTGTAGTCCTGGCTGTCCTGGAACTCACTCTGTAGACCAGGCTGGCCTCGAACTCAGAAATCCGCCTGCCTCTGCCTCCCAAGTGCTGGGATTACAGGTGTGTGCCACCATGCCTGGCTTGTTAGATTTTTTATTAATTATTTTTATACACTCCATATTTTATCCTCCACCTGCCAATGCCTGTCCACCCTTCTACTGTTCCACATCCCATACCTCCCCCTAGCCCCCTGTCTCCACATGGATGTCTCTATCTCCCACCCCACCTGACCTCTAAACTCCCTGGGGCCTCCAGTCTCTTAAGGCTTAGGTGCATCATCTCTGAATGAACACAGACCCAGCAGTCCTCTACTGTATGTGTGTTGAGGGCTTCATATCAGCTAGTGTATACTGCCTGTTTGGTGGTCCAGTATTTGAGAGATCCCAGGAGTCCAGATTAATTTAGATTGCTGGTCCTCCTACAGGGTCACCCTCAGCTTCATTCAGCTTTCCCTAATTCAACAGCAGGGGTCAGCTGCTTCTGTACTTTGGTTGGGTACAAATATCTGCATCTGACTCTTTCAGCTGCTTGCTGAGCTCCTAAGGTTTTCTAAGAATAAAATGTAACATCTATAATGAACTTAGAGTTTTCAGAAGGGACAAATAGCCATGACTCTTATATAATTGTCCCTTAACTAACCATGGGGCCATTGTGAAGACCACTCCAACATGTTTTGAGTTATATCAAAAGGGTCCTCAGCAATTATCTCTGTGGTTTCCGTAACTAGAGCCAATTATATGCATTAAAATTGCAGGAATAAATACTAGAGATCTGAGATCTCAAACAATCAGAAGCACAATAGCACCACTGTCTCATGTATGCTGAGGTTTATTCATTAATATTTGTGAAAGCTCTATTCTCTAAAGCATAGAGAATAAAATTCAATGTTAACCCCCTCTTTCTCTATATTTGGCCTTCTCAGTGCTAATTTACCACCTAACAGTGGCTTTGTTAACCTGAATAATGAAACTTATACCAAAGCTACACTAAACACTGTAATGTAGGGCTTCATAATGTAATACAAGTACCTATATGATATGTATGTGACAGAAAGTGATCTGTTAATTTTCATTATTGGGGTCTTTGTTTTCTCTGAAGCTATCTCTGCTTTCACAAACTGGTTTCTGCGTAGCATTTTCTTCTTGTTTTTGTTTTTCAAAAAGTGCATTTAGTTTATTCATTTTAAGTAAAGCAGCCACAATAATGGCATTTATTTTAGTGTTATACACATTCTCTTGTTTAATTTCCCACTCTTCTGTATTCTTGATGCAGAAGCATTCAAAAGTATCAGGAAGTCAAAGAATCATTGGAAATGTCATTGCTTTGGGAATGGGAATCTTTGCACTTATAAAAAGATTTTATTTTTAAGCCTTTAATCTCAGCATGTGGGAAGTAGAGGCAAATGGATCTCTGTGAGGTCAAGAACAACCTAGTCTAATAGCAAATGGTTCCAGGCTAGCCAAGACTGCAAAATCAGACCCTGACCTTTCCACTGAAAGAAAGAATGAAGGAAAGATGAAAGACAGAGAGAAAGAAATTTTTTATGGATTATCTAATGGCTACAACTCTATTAAGTAGGGATACTCCTGGAAGTGAGGGTTGTGCAGAGCTGAAAGGTGGAGAGATATGAGGAATTATAAATGAGGTATATGAATACCTTGCTTGTATTGGCAGGAGTAAATATTCAAGGCTGATTTGGAAAGAGCGTATCTGCAGAATTCAAAGTGCTCCATGATATAAACTAGTAGTCATTAACTTAACCAGAGAAATGATATGCCCTCCCCAGTTTTCTCTCTCATACAAATAGTGCCAGTGAAGACAGGTGGACTTTCAGAGACAAGGAGCTTGTGTTCTTGCTAAAAGAGGCTGATCCACAAGCTTTGGTTTTCCCATGACACTGGGACTCAGGGATGAGAAAGGAAGTGGTAGGAATGGAAAAAATTTCCTAGTTCATATTCAGAGAAAAGAAACGAATTTTCAAGTAGTTCTCTTTTCCCCACATTGGAGATCCGGGTCCTGGTTATCTATATCTGAAGCAATCTACATGAGTCTGGATTAGGAATAGAGTAAATATTCATTCACAAGAGTTTGCCTGGCCAGAGAGACCTAAGCTGTTGTCTGCAGCTTCTTTCAGAGCTTCGAGAGGAACTGGCTTTCTGTTCTGTCTGGTGAGGGAGTAGAGATGCCCAACTGGGGTCTACCTGGACCATTGTGTGTGACGCTTGGAAAACCACACCACCGTTTATAGCTAAGAGACAGAACTTAAGTGGGAAGGTAGTTCCAGAGAACTTTAGTAATAGTAACATAACAAATGTGCAGCTAGAACTTGTTGAGATTGAAAGAATCTGAGAAGGTATAAGAAGACTAAGGACTAGTTCATTGCCTTGAGTAGCAGAAAAACACAATGTTTTCAAATGCTGGAGACGGAGACAGACTTAAAACTTTGAAATACAGAAGACTAGAGCAGCTAACTAGGATTTTTTTTCAGTAATTATTATCAAGACTTAGGTTTAATGAGATTTTCAGAGGGAGAAGCAGGAAGGTTATTGTTTACTCTTGTTCTGGCTATATTTAGAACAAAATGGATTATTAATATATATACATATATATGTATATATATAAAACAACTATCACAGCATCTGAAATTTAGTATCTGTTCAACCAATATACATTCTGCTTTCCCCAAAATGTAGAAGGATTTCTAAAAAAATTATTCTATCTTATCGTAAGGTGCTTTTCTACACTGTTGAATGCATAGAAGAGGAAACATTGCTCTGCTCCGGTGATTAAAAGCCAAATGATTGAAACAATAGCACCTATTGTCAGTATCAGCATCAGTAAAACTTCCTAATGGAATTAAGAGTTTAAATTTCTTTATTAAGAATGTGCTATAGTTCTGATATATGTATTTCATTACTTATTTACTGTTAGAAAATGATCTAGTAACATAGTTTTCAGTCTTTTATATACTGTATTGCAAGATATTTGATCACACTGTAAACCCTGAGATTGTGTTATTTACTAAAAAACAAACAAAAATAAACAAAAAAAAGCCCCACACCTATTTCTGGTTGTGGTGTGGCTTAGCCCTTAGCCTACGCCTTTAATCCCTCTAGCTGGAATATAAACATGCCACTTAGTGTACATATTTAATCCCAAACAATGAAGATAAAATTATTTTGTAGAAGGAAGCACCCACGTTTGAAATGGACATATAATTGTGTGGCATACAAAGTGACAAATCAGAACAAGATTTGACAAAATAGGATAAGACCAACTCTGATAAGAAGAGAGAGGGAAGGGAAGCTACTTAAGAGGCAGGAGAGAGAGAGAGAGAGAGAGAGAGAGAGAGAGAGAGAGAGAGAGAGAGAGCAAATTGAATCAGCTTAGCGAAATATTTGAGGCAGAAGAGCTGAGTTGGATCAGGCAGCTAGCGATCAGAAGAAAGAGTGAGCTTATTCACCAGCAAGTCTCAGAGGCTAAAATACATTCCAGGCCTAGATAAGATTGTACTGAGGCTAGAAGTTTCCAAAACTAGGCCTAGGTTAGCAGACTGAGACAGTAAGCCTCAGAGACAGCAATTAAACCAGGAGAATAGAAGATAGATGTTTTGTTGTTGTGATGGGGAAAATATTCTTTATAGCATAGAAATGCCTAAACCTGTCTTTATTTAGAGTAAAAGAATAACAGTTTCAGTTAATTATTGAACTAATGAGATTCCTTTTTTTTTTAGACCCCAAAGTCAATGACTTAATAATAACTATGCTAGTCTTGATTTTGGAACTATATTAATAACACAATTGTGATTCTGTGGTGTATGTGAGTTGAGACCACAGGAACAAGACTCTTATTTGTACTTTCTGTTCTCAGGGACCATGATGAATAGTTCTCTTATGTAGTTCTGTCCCATTTTGGTACATTCCATTCTGAAACCCAGCTGCCAAGCTGTGAGATCTCCAAACTGTACGTAGAATATTCAGAAGTCACACAGAGAAATCACACTCATGAAAAGTATGACGAACTCTCAGTTGGGATCTACACCAACTGCCATCAATGTGACAAAGCCCCCTTGAACACTTCCATCATGTCAAATATATATAGTCTCTACCATGTGGATCAAATGAATCATACATCTGAAACTGGTCAAGCAGCAGAACCATATGGAACAAGCCAATTGTTCCTTTAAGTAACTATTTTGGGTGGCTTGTTGCATCCATTGAATACTAACACATATCTGTACAGGAGCATTCAATTCTCATGTCTACCACTCAGGAACTATGCTCCTTGTGTTCTCATTATCCTAGGATCACTATCTGGGGCTCTGTACTAGCTACTATGTATTGTAAGTCATTATGTTTAACAGATTATTCTTTTGTCTCCTAAAACCAAAATTACTTCCTGGATAACAATCATGATAATTGAAGACTTAACTTGTTTTTCAAAAGATGATTTTTAGGACTCAATTTCCGCTAAGAAAAAAAGCTAAATCTGTGGTCAGTCTCACCCCTTATCTCTGCTTAGACCTGTCAGGTGTATTTTAATGATACTCCATGAAAATCTCACTTAAAAGTAAAGCCTACATTCTGTTCTCTAGTAGTTTTCAGATTTTG
Organism: Apodemus agrarius; assembly: GCA_964023405.1. Lineage (NCBI taxonomy): Eukaryota > Metazoa > Chordata > Mammalia > Rodentia > Muridae > Apodemus > Apodemus agrarius. The sequence goes on along the minus strand of OZ030021.1, from coordinate 62,184,015 downwards.
GGAAAGCCTCAAATTTTCTTGTAGCTTCTTATCTTATGTGATCTGCTAGCAAATTATTTTCTTTCCAAGGAACCTGGTGAGTTTGCAAGGTTTTCCACCTCTGATTCAGTGAATATGGAAGTTACTGTGAATGGTTCAAAAGCAAAGTGCCACCTGGTCCCTGTCTCATAGCGTCTATTATTCTCTGGTTGCAGTAAGGATAACACAAGTCTCCTTGTAAGCACTTGAAGTGGTTTTCAGTGTCTGACACACAAGGAGCTCCTTAAAATGTGGTTATTAAGGATAACAGGAGAGTACCGAAGCCTTCCTGAACTCTCAAGCTTTGAATTGCTCTGCTACTCTGTGGTCACTGCTGAAATATCTTCCCCAAGCTATGCTATCATCATTCTGTTCTAAGCGAGTGGTGCCCCTCAGAATATCTATATTATACATCGAAATTGTCCACACACTCCTAATGAGGACCCGACTCCTTGACAGCTCAAGTGACATTTCTGCCAATGCAGTTTCTCTGGCACAGTTACTGAAGCAGGACTGACTTCCTCCTCATCCTGCTTCTCCTTTGAATCCAAAAATACCTATAGGTCTGAGTCATATTGCTTCCACATGTTAAAAATGTTCCTCCTTGCATGGCTGCCAGAAGGCTTTTATAGTTATGCACCTTCTTCCTGATGACTTACAGGACTGTCAAATCTCAAGGAAGCTATATTGAAGAAAAGCTTTAATCGGCAAGTCCAGGGGGCAGGTGGCAAGTCGAGAAACTCACATTGCACAACTCATAACTCACAGTGACTGAACTGAGGAGGAATGATTTAAACTCTTATATACATATTAAGTCATCTCCTCTCTCTCTCTCTCTCTCTCTCTCTCTCTCTCTCTCTCTCTCTCTCTCTCTCTCTCTGCCCCCGCCCCCGGCTTGGTCTGTCTGTAAGTTTGAAGCCTTGTGGACTTTTCCCCATCCAGTTTGGCATGGTTGCTGGTGTTATCCTTGTTCATCTCAGGTTTAGGCAGTCATGTTGGTGAGACTTTATGGGTGTGACTTCTGAGATTATCAGGAAATGGAATCTCACAGCAAACTCCCTACTCCTCTGGCTCTCACAAAGTTTTGGCCCTCTCTTCTGCAATATTCTCTTGGCATTAAGCGCAGGAGTGTTTTACAGATGTAGCCACTGGAACTAGACTCTGCAACTGTTCATTTTGACTTGTTGTAGCTTATCTCTAACAGTGTTTGTCTGTTGTAAACATATTTTTCCAGGAGAGGGATAAAGACTTAAATTATCTGTTGTTATAAAGACAAATATTTATAGATGATTGTTGGGATACTGCTGGTTTAGTAAATTATTAGGTTTATATTAGTATCCAATAAACATGACTTGGCCAACACTATGTATCTATATGTTTCAAATACCAGGCACATTATTTGTTCTGATGAGCAGGTCTTAAAGCCAATTAGAAAGGTGTTGGTTACAACCAAGGCATTTGTGTCATTATTGCAGCCTTAGCGCTATTGTGTCATGCTGGTTGTTAATGTAGTTTATGCATGTCATAGAAGGGTGGGGTTATTGATTCCTCGTCTTACATAGCACCATTTGATATGATGAGAGCTAGTTCTCAATGAGGAGCATTCAGTTTGTTTCTGGGGTCTTTTGCCCTACTTCTGAGATGTATAGTGTCTTCTGTATAAGAACTCCCTTTTCACATCTGGGGTGGTAACCAGGATACAGCAGTAGGATGTATGCTTTAAGAGTCTCTTGGATAGTATTAACCAACAACTCACAGGAGGGCTTCATAAATTTATATACATATTTAATGAGTTTATTCAGCTAATATACTGTTCCTGGTACATAAAGACCATTATGCAAATGCTGGTGAAATAAATGCATGGCATTGGAAATAAAGGGGTGCAGAGTAATGTCAGACCAAAACATTTGTGTTCAAATTCAGACCCTACTAATTGACTCATTTCCCATGGTGAGAAAAAAACTTTTAATTTTTGAAATTATAATTTAATCTCAACATTGTTTTCCTTTCCCTACCCCTCTTTAAAACCTCCCATATACCTGTTCCTACTCTCCTCCAATTCCATGGCCTCCTTTACACAGATTATTATTGCATGCATATGTATCTAAGTATATACATATACATTCCTAAACATAATTGGTATAGGCTTTATAATGTCAATTATACATACTTTTTCAGGATTTACAGATTACATGATGGTAGTTTCCATAAGCAACACTACTTTAGGAACAATCAACTTTGTTTACCAAAATTACGGGTTCATCCATGAACTTCTAGGTATTTTAAAGTAGAAATCTCTACTCAACAGCTACACACAAAAACTCATACCATGTTTCCATCATTCTCAAAGCCAGTCATGCATTACTTCCAAGTATCAAGATTCCATTAGTCATCTCTACTTTGTTATCTTCTTCATCCCAAGCCCCTGTGTGTGTGTCAGATCTGTATGTCTCTCAACAGCAGCTTATGGGGATTTGTGATCATTTTTGCTTTCCCAGGTCTCGACCTCACTCTATTTCTACAACACCAACATGAGCTTGTTATTATTATAATCTTTTCCAGACATGAACTTGTCTATCAGATAAACTTGATCCTTTAGGTTTTGGGTCCCCACAATAAGCCAGATGCTCTGGGATCCTTCTCGGAAAATTATTAAAATCTGTTCTCTTTCTGTTACATTAAAAGCAAACTTTAACAGTAAGCAGAAGCTTTCAGCTACTTTTTCTACCCCTCCCCTACCCCCAGTGTTTACAGCCTGAATAAAGAGTGGGCTATTTAGATACAAACTAGGGTTAGGGAACAAGAGAAAGCAGAGATAAATACCTCAGCTAACATTACCTAATTTTATGTGGAACTGTGCTGCAGAAGAAAACAAATAAATTAAAGTGTGAAAAGTCATAAAGGTATCAGAACAAATATATTATTAGTCAAAGCCCTTCTATAACAACTGTTCATAACAGCTATAAGAATTCTGAACCTGCTTCAGGATTAAGGAAGGTTATGAAGGAATTTTTATTTTTATGTATGTTATGAATGATGAATAAGAGACACGTGCAAATGGAGGACTTCTGTGAATAAAAGATAATTTTGTGATGTATTTCCTATGCTGCAGTGGCAGAAATATTAAGGAAACCTGAGTTAATTTAAATTAGCTTTAATGAAGCAACAAAAAAGTTGCCTAAAGTTGAAAGTTTATAAAGGAAATCCAAAGCAAGACTCATGGCCATTGGTAGTTCTCAGCCTTCCTAATGCTGCAGCCCTTGCCTACAGTTCCTCATGGTGTGACAATGGCCAATCATAAAAGCATTTTTATTACTATGTATATTGCTATACCATCACATATTTTCCTACTGTTATGAATAATAATGTAAATATCTATAATTGCAGATTGTTGTCGCTGACCCTTGTGAAAGGTTCTTTCCACATCCAAGGGTTTACAACCCACAGTTGAGAACCTTAGCAGGCTATGGACTAGGATAATGAAGTGGTGGAACAAAATGGCCACCCGTCTTGTTGGATACGGCCGTTTTTTGAGGTGTTATATTAAAGGCATGATGGCCAATGTTGATTTGTTGCAAGCACATTAAATTATTTCTGCTGTTAATTTTATAAACATGCTGTCTGAAGCTGATTGCTCAGTTATTTCATAGGTATTGGCCCTTGAGACTGCTTGCTTTGGAATTAGTCATATTTTTTCTATTTATTTATTTATTTGTTTATTTATTTGTTGCCTTACTTAACCACTAAGACTCTGTTAAAGTTGAATGATGTCCTGGTTATAATCATATTCAGAGAATTCTTTCTGAACCATTTATATCTAAACCTGAGTGCTTCACTATTCAGAGAACATCCTGTTCCATACTCTAATTTGATGATTCCTTGACATTCTCAAATCTCATGGACTTCCAGACACATACCTAACCACATGTTTGGATTTGCTGCTGACACATTTGTTTTTCCTGGCTTCTTAAAGTACCAGAAACATAGCAAATGCTCTATAATATTTACTGGATGAACAAGTATATCAAAGTTAGACACTCTATATACACATGAAATGTTGTTTGCTGACCACTGTCCATCCACTGTCTTTCCTAAGAGGTCTTTGATGTTGATCATATGTCTATTTTTTCTTAACACTTCCGAGGTATCTAGGGAGATGCTGAGGCTTAAAAAATTTCAGACATGGGTCAAGATTAATCTGACAGTTTTAGAAATCCTATAATCTTGTCAGTGGATGCTTTTATATAGATTCAGTAAATACATTCTGGCCAATGAGACTTGAAGAAAGAATTTGACATAGGACTTCAGAAAGTACTCCTCTGCTCTAGAGATAAACAATAAAAAAATCACTTCAGTTTGCACCCTTTCTCAATGGATGTGTGTCCTAATTGCTTGCCAGTGGCCTATTATTTGTGGCCATAAAGAAAGTCAGATTTTAGAACTGGTTTGGGATATTATATTGAATGACACAATCCCAAATTCTATATCTCAAATGCTGAAATACTTAAAGATGCATATACTCAAAGATCAAAATTCCCAAAATATAATTCTGGAAGAGAATTTAAAATTACTGAAAAAATCATTTACATATCAAGGGGGATTTATTTCACAGAATTCTCAAAGCAACACAGCACAATTTCCATTTTAAACAAGTAACTATGAATAAGATTGCTACTGTCTAAAACTTAAACTATCAGGTATAATAATATAACTAAATCAGGTATGAACAGAAACACCATATTCATAAGTAGGTTGTGAAGCTGGGTGGTGGTGGGGCATGCCTTTAATCCCAGCACTTGGGAGGCAGAGGCAGGTGGATTTCTGAGTTTGAGGCCAGCCTAATCTACAGAGTGAGTTCCAGGACAGCCAGGGCTACACAGTGAAACCCTGTCTCAAAAAAAAAAAAAAATAAAGTAGGTTGTGCAACAATACAGTTCACACTGTAGTTGATAATTGTGTGTGTTCAGTAGTCATTCAAGATGGCTGATTTTCAGCTTATCAATAATTAAAATCATTGTTGTGACAACAGTCTTGGCATATCAGTGAGAGAGTTTCTAGGTTATGTCAAATCAAGGTGGTAAAATCTGCTATAACTGTGGGAAACACTTCCATGGCCTGAGGTCCTGGACAGACCATAAAGAAGAAAGCAAACTGAGTGTCAGCCTTTGTTTAATTCTGCCTCCCAATTAGAGATGCATTGTGACCAGCTGCCTTGTGATACTTGCCACCAAACTGTAGCAAAAGCTAACCCTATTTAAAAATAGCTTCTGTAAGGTACTTAATAAAAATTTAGAAAATAATCAGTACAGAAACCATCTAATTCTTTTGACAAAATAAAGACAAATCAGGATCTGGTCTCTACTGGTCTAAGACCTAGACTCTGATGCTACTTATTCAGACATTCTGATCTTCAAGGAACCAGACAAAAACGACCTCAGCTTCTGAGAGAGAACAGTTCATCTCAAGCATTACCTCTAATATCCGGGTTGATTTTAAGGTAGTCACTGACACCTAGCCCACATCTTCTACAGTTCACTCACTTGTAGGATATGACATTCTCTAGACACAACCCCAGAGCATTAAGAAGACAATGCTCTGCAGGCTAACAGATGTTGGTAATGCAACAGATATTGATGATGCAACTATCCTGCAGTCACCAGAACATGTCTATCCCTCCTTTCTCCAGAACTTTCCACTCTTACAAAGTTTTGGTTTTGTTTAGTTCTCATAATGACAATTATGGCTTAAGTAGTTTTAAATTTCATGCTTTCACTATTTGGGAATTTCATTCAAGGGGATTGAGATACTGAGGGTTTCAGTTTCTAGGCCTTTTGAATTGGAGGAGTTTCAACGTCTGAGATTATGGTCTCAGGCATTTGAGACCTTTGGAGATTTTGCTTGGCATTGAAAGGACCAAGTCTTTCCATGAAGTAGAGCCAAGTCTGGAAATAGGCAAGAAAGGAAGAGAAAGCGGTAGTCCTGGCACACACGAAGCCTTCCAAGTCTGCGAGCCTCTTGAACGCCTAACTATGTATTACAGATTAGGTTTGCTGAGACTTAATACAAAAATCACCATTCTGAATGAACAACACCTGCCCAGTTCAGAAAAACTGTATGTGTAATTTACTTAATTATTTGCTTATTTATGGCATCATGTATGCATTTAGGCATTTATTTGGTCTCTTTCATACAGGTTCTCCAGCATTGCAGGCTGCATTGAAACTCTCTGTGTAGCTGTGGCTTGATCTCAATCTCTAGAGCCTCCTGCCTCCACCTCTCATTTCAATTTCTCCACACAGAACTGTTTTGTGCAGAATGTAAAAGATAAAAGAACATTATTTGTGTCCTTTTTACTAAAAAAAAAAAAAAGAAAAGATAATATTATTTTATCTGTTAGTTTATCTATAAATAGCCACAAAAGGGATACATTTAAATGATTTCATAAAATTGGCAAGTATGTATTTTAAGGGAAAGGCCTGGGAAGTTGATCTCTTTCTTTTCTTTTTTTTTTCTTTTTTTCCTGAATTATCCAACTTTTTCATGTTCATGCTACAGTAGATTGACTATTCTTGCTTCTGTTTGCAATTTTCAGAAATTTGTACTCCTCTTTCTTCATAATTTTAGCATTGAAATCTCACTGGTTTTTTTGCACTTGGCTTGGTTTAGGACAGCTAGGTCACACCACATGTCAGCACAAGTTATGTACTCCCACAGTTTTCTGTGTGATTTAAGAATGTACACACTTTGCAAAGACAAACTATTCCATTCCCTATTCTACTATATGGCTTACTGAGATCATGTATTTTATCTTACTTGAATCATTCTAATAATTAGATATTAACAAAAAAAACCAAGAAATTGTAAACAGTATGTTGTACCTCACAGAAACCTAAATATGGTAATGTTCTGACATGTCCCCTAGAACATGTAGATGGAGAGTTCCACAAGTTCTTATTTCTTAACATTTCAATCACTATTTTGCTGACTATTACGGTAGATACTCATGCATGCACGATGCACACACAAATGTAATATGATGCACATATGGAAGTCAAGGACAACCTTAGGAAGCGGGCGCTGTGTCCACTCGTTGAGCCAGGACACTTTCCGTTGTTTCGACATTGCTTTGTCATCCAGCCTCCTTACTCAAGTCTTTTTTTTAAAAAATTCAGTCTCTACCACCCTGCTTATCATAGGAGTGCTGAGATTATGGATGCTTAGATGCAGCCTTCCGGAGTCATCAGGCTTGTATAACAAGAACATTTATCCACTGAGCCATCTCACTGGCCTCTGATATTGGCTTTTTATGAGAATTTATAATGTACATCTGTTTGGATTATTTGTGATCTGTTTCCTGAAAGAAAGAAGGATTAAAACCTACGTGGAAATTACAGAGGGGTAATACAAAATGTCATTGTGCTAGAAATATGGACTATAAATAATTATTTTGTACAATTTTACATAACTTCAAAAAGAGTGAATTATCCAGTTTTATTAAGTATTTAATAATAGAAACTGTGACATATTTGGTTTTCCCTAATAGCCTACTCAGCATAAGGTTATTGCAAGCATGTATTCCTTCTGGGCAGATTTTGGCTGATACACAGCTTGTCTGTATAGTCGGTATTTATATCACAATTCAATAAAAGTTAAAAGCATTGTGATTAGTAATGAATCTCTAAAGACATGAAGAGTATGCTAAAGTAATGCTCCCCAGGTGAGTTGCTCTTTTATCAGATTTTTTTTAAAGCACTAAGTCAAATTAGATTTTTAAAATAGTTTCCATCCCCAAATTTTAATTAGATTTTTAATAGAAGTGGCAGAAAAAAAATTTGTAGACAGAATTTGGAAATAACACCTTTCTCAGAGAGCTGAAGCTCAGACATTCTATGGTGTTAAAAGCCATTAGAATATCTTATCATTACATATTTAATGGGTCCCCTTCTTACAAGAAAATGATTTCATTCATGAAAATTAAGTAGAGTTGAATTTCCATTTTAGGAAGTAGATTTGATGCGTTGGTTATTATCTTAAAGGACCTCTATTATTATTTGAGTGTCCTTCATTGTGATCATTAGTGTTACTTATCATCCAGACAGAATCAAGATTCACCTAGCACACTTTGCGGGATTACTTTTATATCATTGACAAAGGTTGGAGATATCTGCCCACTGAGGGTAACGCCTTCCCCTGGCTTGCTCCCTAATGTGTATAAATAGTTGCTGTCGCATGCCTTCATCATTCTCTGATTGTGTGCACAATATGACTTCCTGCTGCAAGTCCCTGCTGTCTTGACTCCCTAGCACGGACAAACTGTATCCTTAAACTGAGTGCCAGATAAAATCCGTTCCCTTTATTTAGCTCTGTCAGAGTGTTTTATAACAACAGAAATAGTAACTAAGACAAATCATTATCTGTGGACCATATTCAAGAACAAGGGACACTAGCCTCATGCCTAACTCCCTTATATAAATGGGTTAATATTTTAAAATAGACTTTAAGACATGTTTAGATTACTTGTAACCCTAAAGACATATGCTGTTATGCAAATTGATAAGCAAGTCTACATGTTTCATACAGACTTATTTTGGAATACTGTTGATAAATACACAGACAAGAGAAATCATGTAATATTTAAAGTCAGACCAGATAGAATACTTAAATATTTAATTTCACAAGGAAAAACATTAAAAAGTTTCTATTTTATTAGATATTTTCTTCATTTACATATCAAAGGTTAATCCCTTTCCTTGTTTCCCCTCTGAAAATCCCCTCACCCATACCCTCCCCCACCAACCCATCCATCCCCGCTTCCCTGTCCTTGCATTCCACTATACTGGAGCATGGGGCCCATTAATATTATATTTGGTTTAAAAAAACAAATTAAAATAGAGAAAGTAAAAGTAAAGAGAGCTGGGAAATAAGTGGCCATATTCGGAAGGGTCCATGGTTGATGTTATAGCTGCACTGCGGCTACACCCTGGGAAGAGGGAATTATCAGTGAGAGATGTTCAACTGATTCTACTCTCCTCCCAAGCTTTTAGAGCTCTCTGCATTACTATCCTGACCTGAACTCCTCCCAGTTCGGAGATCTGAATGTGAAGCAAGATGCAACAGCCTTGCTACCTCGAGCTCTGAAAGAGACATTTTTCTGTGGTCCTCTCTTCCTGATTTCTTAGGACCTGAGTCTAATTGTCCCTTCCCTCTCGCGCTTTGGTTACTCCTCACTGACTACTGGATGGACCTGCACTAAAATATACCAAATTAGCGGACATCTGCCGTAGACTTCGTTCTCCATCTTTTCTTCACAATACTGTCCCTTTGAATCTCTCACTCACAGACCTTTCCTCTACTGCCTGCTCTGACCTGTAGAGTTGTAATAATTAAATAAATCGTGGTGGCGGGTTCACACTATTATTGCTCCTGTGTTCTGGATTCCTAAATGAAAGACATGTGCATTCAGACTTTGTATTTTAATATGACTTATTCAGCTCAATGGCTGGGCTACTTCTTAACCTCGATCATCTTAATCTGCTTCCCGCCAATCATCCTGAGTTATTACTTACTAAATCCTATATTTTATCTTGGCTGCCCTGGATCCAGTTGGGCAGGTCTCTTGACTGCTCTCCCCCAGTTCTCTCGCATGCCTCTTTGTCCAGTCCCCTTCTCAGGCGTGGCAGATCTCTTCCTCCTCCTTCCTCTCTGTCCCCAGTCCCAGAATCCTAAAAGTCCCACCTTTGTCTGACCTACCCTGTGATTGGCTGCCAGCATCTTTATTTACCAATCAGAAACCACTGAGGACCAGAAGCTACAATCATGCAGGTGTCATTCAAACACTTTTTCCGGACTTACTTGGCATTCATCATACAAGCAGCTACACTGACCCTTCGATCTTTATAAGCTGACTTTTTAATACCACTTTTCTAAGTTTACCTCAAGGTCATTCATGACTTCTCTGTTCTTTTTCTAAATTGATAACGCTTATTTGGGGGCAGGGGAGGGGGCTTCAACTGCCTCATTCTTCTGTCTGTCCTCTAGTATCTCCTGTGGCTTTCGTTCCTTATATCTCTTTCGTAAATGAAGGTTTCTTGATCTCTTATGGATAATCTCAAGTACCAGTCTCTAAGCCTTCTATAAGAATCTATACCCTGTCTCCCCTGACACACAAATACTTCTGCTTTCATTCTGATATAGCAAAAGCACTTAGATAATTATCTTCGTTTCCTCCCCAGGGTTCTCTAGTGCCTACCGAGTGATCTCAACCCTGTAGAGTAAGGTCTGCCACAATTGTCTTTTATCTCCGTCTGCACAGATCTGTCCTTACTCCATAGGCCTTCCTTTCAATTTGTGTTGTTCTGCTCTCAGATTGCTGTTTTTCTTTCTGCAAAGAATTATTTCATTCAAATGGTATCAGCATTGTGGTAGTCCTATGAATATTGCAAACACCAAAATAATTATTTAGTCCTACATTCGTGTATTGAGTAACCGGGACATTGTTTTAATCATTCTTATAACCGAAGTTTGAATTTATGTAAAGTCTTCTTACATTCTATGTAATTCTAACATTCTCATCTTAAAAAAAAATCTGGACAACCAATAAAAGTTTTTTTTTAATTTTTTAATTTTGAAAAGATTATGCACAGTACTGCCAACTTTTTTTCATGTACAGGTAAGCAGACACATTGACAAATATGTAGGTATGACCACAAAAAAGTTAACAAAAAGGAACTGTAGAAATATGCTTGCCATTAGGGTCATGGGTTAATGGAAGGAACACTACACTCTAGGATCCCTCAGGACGACTGTGTTTTTTAAAAGTCAGTGGATAATTGAATCTTCTTCTCCTGTTACTTTAAAGTCCTTTCTCCACCCATGCGTCATAGGTAGTCTTGAATGTCCCGCCGTGCTAAGCATTTGTCTCCTTAGACTATGGTATAACTTCTAAGCCAGATCCAGAGAGATAGAATCACATCTCGGGGGTAGTCTACATACTTCATAATATGTACATATCAATTTAAACATATAAATATTAAAAATAGTATCAAAGAAAACTTTTTTTTTACCGTGTTTTGTTTGCTTTTTATTCTTTTGGGTTTCACTCTAGCTTACTTCATTTTGCAAATCCGCATTGTTCATCCAAGTCACTGTGTCAGAGCTCCTGTGGTCCAACGGCTGGACCCGTTTATGTTGAGTAAGGCGCACTTCAGATTCCCTCATCTGCGTTTGGAAATCCTGTCAGTCATCTTCACTGAGAGTCCTACAAGGCTGATAGTCCTAGTGTCTCTATTTTACAGGATGAGGACAAGTTCTTGTCCCAAAGCACAGAAGCAGGCAGTGGGGCAGCCAGGACTACAGCCCTGCCCCCAGCCCTGTCTTCATGCCCTCCTTCTTTAGGCCCCTCCCTCAATCCTCCTGCTGCCCTTGTCCCCTCAGTATGCACTAGCCAGCTCTAGATTCCTTTCCAGGGTGCGGTCTCCACCTGTGGTCACCTCTTCAGGGATTCTAGGGCAGCACAGGTTCAGTGGATCTGAAATGCGTAGCTGGCCTTGATTCCTGATGCCCATGCTTTGGAACTCCTCAGAAGAGGCCATCCCTTTTTACCAGACAGGGCACGGAGGCAAGGTGAGAAGCAAACTCAGCTGCCAGGAACCATATGTCCTTTGTGATCCGTCCTCAGCTGACTCTCCTGGGCCTGGCTGAACATCTGTGATCTGAGTTGTTTTCTTCGAATGGGCAGATTGGATGATTCTTGGCTTTATTTTTTTAATCAACATTTGATATCCTTTATTGAAAGGTGACAAGTAGAACAGGTAAATACAGTGGGGACTGTGTGGGGAGCATGCACAGAATGAGTGACTATACAGGTGAGGTGCGGAAACCCCTACTGGGAAATCCACTCCCTTAGCAACTGACCACCCGGTAGTCACCAGCTCAACGGACATCGCTCAACAGGGATTTTACTTTGCAAGACTCAGCAGCTAGATAAATCAGATTTATTCTGAATTATTGTATTTGATTTCAAAAGAAAATACCATATTTTTTGCTTTTCCAAGAAAACCCTACAAGTACTATGAGGTTTTGTGGTTTGTGTGCCTGCATTTATATTCATGCCTAATAAGTATATGAGTTAAGGTTTTATATATTATACAATGAATATAAAATATAAAATAGAATTAAGATATTATAATAAGACAGATGTTTAAAGAAAGCAAAGATATCAAGAAAAGACAAATCCTTTGATAGAGGATTTAGATGGCTAGTGTGTGCAGTATTTTTGAAAATGAATTGTTCATCACAGGTTATTGTGTTGAAGGAATTCTCCCAGTGTTTTCACTGAAAGTTGATCCAGTTATGAACGTGCCAAGATCATCAATGGGATCATTCACTGATGAGTTTTTAATGAGCAGACTATTAGGGGGCAGAGCTTGAAGATAGAATGTAGGTCACTGAGGGCATGATTTTCAAGGGAGTACCTTCTTTTCCTCCTGTTTTTCTGCTTCTTGACTGCCCTTAAATGAGCAGCTTTCTACCCCTAAGTATTCCAACCACAATGCTATGTCCTTGGCACAACTCAGCTGCTTGAGGGCCAGAGCACACACGCCTGAGGCATTGACCTCAAAAGAATCAGTCTTCACTCAAGTTATTTATGTCAGGAATTTGTCACATCAATGAAAAACTAACAGTGGTATGTAATTGCATGTTCAGAAAATAATTTTAAAGTTGTGATTCATATATATATATATGTATGTATATATATACATACATATATATATATATATATATGTATGTATTATTGAACAGTATATTGCTAGACACCAAACAGTATATTGCTAGACACCAAATTCTGTGCTCCGGGTCAAAATTTCAGTATATTCTTAAAAGGTTCAAAAATTCTTTGCAAATAAATAAAATTGTACAGCTCATGATAGACGTAATGACAAGGTATGCTGCATCACCATCTCTCTGGGTAGCAAAGCCTGTGTAAAGTCAGAGGAAAACTGTGGCTTCTCCTTTGAACAGACTCATAGTTGAACTTGAATTAAATAAGCAGTTTGTGTTTTTGTAAGAAATACTTTACTTCAAAGCTTCAGGCTATAGTGATCATTGGTATACACATTATTACTATTTCCCAATGTGACATTTTGTTTTGACCAAGTGCTTTGACATAGCTATATTATAGAAGTACATCTCCCAAGGCATAGAGCAACAGCAATGCATTAGCACTTATATTTTCTGATTCCTATTCAATCAGTTATTTATTACTCAATTGAAATTATTATTGTACCAGAAAATGATAGAGGCTGGGAGAGGAGTATGAAAAAAATAACAAATTCAACCAAAATATAGATAAAAACCCTGCCAAGTATAACCAGAATATCTTTACCTTAGAATTGTAAAGTGGGTGTTGCTTCCCTATGTCTTCTAAAGATGATATGGTCCCCATCTTTCTTGTCTCCTTATATGATTAATGTAGCTTGAAATCTTATTTATCCTAAAAATGACAGCAAGTAATGTATAGATATTGTTTTTAATAGTATAAAAATTACATATGGTAAAAAGGAAGAGCAAAGTGTGGATACTTTGATCCTTCTTAGAAAGTAGATCAAAATACCCATGGCTCATAGCCAAACAATAGGCTGAGCATAAGGTCCACAATGGAGGAGCTAGAGAAAGGACTCAAAGAGCTCAAGAGGTTTGCAGCCCCATACGAGGAATAATAATATGTACCAACCAGTACCCCAGAGCTCCCAGGGGCTAAACCACCAACCAAATAGTACACATGGAGGGACCCATGGCTCCAGCTGCATATGTAGCAGAAGATGGCCTTTTCAGACATCAATGAGACAGAGGCCATTGGTCCTGTGAAGGCTTGATGCCCCAGTATGGGGGAATACCAGTTCAGGAAAATTGGAGAGGGTTTGATATATAGGGGAGGAGGGATTGGATAAGGGGTTTTCTGAGGGATAATGAGGAAAGAGGATACCATTTGAAATGTAAATACAGCAAATATCTAAACAAAAGTATAGGAGTTAATTGCTATTTTTAATTTAAAGATATGGACAGAGATGGCACTCCAGTATAAAATATGAGAATCAAGATTTAAACAAGTAGCCATTCGGTTTGTCACCCCTAGCTGAGAATGTGTGATCTCAGAGCCATTTCATGCTTCTTCAATAAACTATTGGCCAGTTTTATTCTCATTGTAGCAGTATTGTTTCAGTATTACTTTTCCCAAGGAGCTGAAAAGTACTCTGAAGAAACTAGATATCTTATTGCCATGTTAGTTGTATTGTATCTCTCTCCAACTTTTGTCTTTTTAACTTTTTGAGAATTTCATACATGAAATGATGTTTACCTCATCCAAACCCCTTCCTCTCCAACCTCTATTCCAATCCATGTCATTCCACTCACTCAGATTCATGGCCTGTTCTTCTATAAGTATATGTATATGTGTACATATCATACAGGAACGTGGTGTGTGTGTGTGTGTGTGTGTGTGTGTGTGTGTACAACCTACTGAGTCCAGCAAGTGTCAATTGCATGTACATATGTTTTGGACTTATTCTTTCTACATAGGAAGGAATGGTGAGTTTCTATAAGCCAGTTTAGAGGAGCGTTCATAAGATCAGATTTATTTGTCCAAGATATCTTATTGCCATGTCAGTTGTATTATATCTCTCTCCAGCTTTTGTCTTTTTTAACTTTTTGAGAATTTCATACATGAAATGATGTTTACCTCATCCAAACCCCTCCCTTCAGAGGCCAACTTCAGAGGTTAGATTGAAGGTAATAATGAATCCATGATTTTTTTAATTTACTTCAGTCTAAAGGATGATCCTCACTCTCAACCTCATCCATACATGCTCTCCTATATAAAGATGAATTACTTTTAGGACCTCTGATTCTCCTTAGCAAAAGGGATAAAGGATATGTATGAATTTGTGTTTGATGGCAATGTTTACACAAGACCTGATTAGATGTAATGTTTCTCCTCAGACATTTTAGCAAAACTCAGCACATAACTTCAGAAGGCACAACATATTTGAAAAGTTATTAGTTAATGAGTAAAGGTATTTTTCTAAGGTTCCTCCTTGTAAGAAAGGAGTGATTACTTACCTAGTGGTTGGCACTGGTATCATGCAACATCTTTATCCTTCTTGTAAAAACACCACTTAAGCAAAATAGGTAACAAGAGCTTGCTTGAGTCTTTGATCTAGAATAATGAGATAATCCACAAGAGACAACTCACTTGACAAAGTTAGAGTCAGTAATAATGAGTTTCATTTTAAGATTTTTTTAACTGATACATTAAAACATAAAAATGTCTATAGACATGTATATTTTGCACACTGCTAAATTCATATTAAATCATATATCTTTTCTGATATTTATCATTTCTCTATGATAAACACTTTCAAAATAATTGTAACTTTCTGAGGTCGCTTCCTTTGTAATCTACAGACATCTGAATGCACAGTAATATCAACTTGGCTGTTTTCAGTTAACTTGCAATGCATTGACCTGCCTAGACTCCATCTTCTCTTTCCACTGCCTCCAGGCTCAGGGAATCAGAATTCTACCCTCAGCCTCTATAAGGTTAACTTTTAGATTCCTTGGATCAACATATATGATCTTTTGTTTGGCAGGGGGTGTCCCTTAATTTCCTTCCCTCATCTATGTTATTTCAAGTGAAAAGAATTCATTCTTCTAATTGAATAATATTTTATAACTATCTGAATGTGTGTGTGTGTGTGTGTGTGTGTGTGTGTGTGTGTGTGTATTTCTTTCTATCCAATTATTAGTACTTGGATTGTTTTCCTTGGGTTGTTCCTCTTCCCTGTCTATATTAATAATGACTCAATAAACAAGGGAATTGAAGTGTATGTCTAGCATACTGACTCCATTTCTTTTGTATACATATATAGTAGTAGAAATTTTGGATCAAATAACACTTTTTTCAGATTCACCTGTCACTATATTGGGTAAAATTGCTTTATAATAGTTAAAAAGGGGGGGAGGACATAACCTTTATCTTTCATCATGTTTGTAGATAATGTAATTGTCATATTGTGTTTTGTTCCTTGAATTACTGTCCAGACATAAAACCTTAAATCTTATCTGAGTCCATAGACCTTATTATACTTTCATAACACATAATGTTTGCTAAATTTTTACTCACATGTTTAAACTCGTACCAAACCACGGATCTCCAGAGACATGACACAAGTCAAGGGGATAGATAATTCAATAAGTATTCTACTTTATCTAGTGGAACATACTGATAAATTTTGAATGACAAACAAAAATTCTTTGCTGCATGTCTTTCTCTGTTAGTCCTTGATCAGAGGTCTCCTGGTTGTGCTGCATTCTAAGGAGGTTAAGGAACAGTAATGGAGAGTTGAGAGTGGGAAATGGTCACAAGTATTTTCAAGAGGTCAATAAATTCATTATTCTGCCATCCGATAAAATATTGAAATCAATTTCTACCTAGAATGAATTTCATGAGATTTCCAGAAAATGAGTAGAGTTGTTCATTTGTAACAAAAGATGACAAATATTAGATGCTGAACTTGCCACGTCTTTTTGAATACAAATGTGGGTATCTATGGATTTCTTGACTCCCTATTGTTGAACATCCAGGAATGAAAAATTCCACTAAGAACTGTAGAGACTAGGAGGACCAGATATGGCTATAATATAAAAAGCAACATAGCATGCATATATGTCCATATTCATGTACAATTAAAATATATGCTCTTTTAAGTGAGTTAAATTTTATTCAGAATGCATTATTTTAAAACTGTATTTTTGAGAGAGGGAAAAACTCTTTTGTGGAAGGAGTTACATGAGGAGAAAATATGGTAAAAATATTGTAAGAAAACAGTTTAAATTATGGTTGTAGTCTTGGCTTTAGATAGTAGTCCAGTTGTTACCTAGTCAACTTCCTTTTGCAGTACTCAAAGAAAAACTATTATATCTGTTATACATTACGTTTAAAAGATTCAAAATTTGAGACACATCTAACAAAAATATATTCTATTACATTGGCTTTGTGAGTGAGAAAAGCTTTTAGGAAGAAATTGCTCAGACCATGTAGGTTCTATATTTCTCACTTCAGTCTCTGTGAACCCCTGCAAGTACTGCTTAGATAATTCTATGGACCATGTTCTCCTCCTCTTTGTCTACAATTTGTCCTACAATCCCTGTCTTCTGTGGGTTTCCCTTAGGTCACCTCGTGTTTGACTGGGGTCTCAGCATCTGCTCCCATTATTTGCTTTATGATGCCCTGAAGACACCCGTGTTAGGCACCAATCCATCTTGTAGAATATCATTAAGAATCATTTTATTGACTTTTTAATTTTTATTTGTATTTTCAAGTCATGTTTGATTTTATCCTGGGTCTCTAAGCTGTCCGGTATGTGGTTCCTGGCCATCTAGAAAATAGAAGTATTCAGTAAAAATCTCACAAACAACACCAACAAGAAAAAGCCCTGGGACAGATGGTTTTAAGCCAGATTTCTACCAGATTAATAGTTTTTCTTTGAGTACTGCAAAAGGAAGTCGATCCCAGATATGCTGTAATGGTTCAACATATAGCAGTTAGTGAAAGCAATAGACAATATAAACAAATTGAAAGGAAAAAGTACAAATAACTATCTCATTAGATGCTGAAAAGCCTTTAATAAATTCCAACACCCCTTCATGATGAAAGTTTTGAAGAGACCAGGGATATAAGGATCATACCTAACAGTAAAGACAATTTACAGGAACCAATAGTCAACTTCAAATTAAATGGAGAGAAACTCAAAACAATTGTATTAAAGTCAGATGTAATTCTAATAGGTCTTCCTTTATATGTTAACTTGATCATTTTTCCTTTTTGTTTATAATATTCATTTTTGTTCTGTACATTTAGAACTTTGATTACTATATATAGAAGGAAATTTCTTTTCTGGTCTAATATATTAGGTATTTTATAAGCTTCTTGTACCTTGAAAGTAATTTTCTTCTTCTTCTTCTTCTTCTTCTTCTTCTTCTTCTTCTTCTTCTTCTTCTTCTTCTTCTTCTTCTCCTGTTAAAAATATGTTCTGTGCCTTTGACCTGGGTTTCTTCTTGTTCTCTACTTCTGCTTTCCTTAGATTTAGTTTTTCATACTATTGCCTATTTCCTAGCTATTTTGTGATATATATATATATACATATATATATATATATGAATGCTTAAACATACAAAGATCAGTCAAAATAAACCACCATATACAAAATTGAAAACAAAAACAAAAATAAACACAAATGATCATTTTATTAGCTACTGAAAAAGCCTTTGACCAAATCCAATACTACTTCATGATGAAAGGGATATAAGGATCACACTTAACCATAATGAAAGCATTTTAAATAATCTAAGATAGATAGATAGATAGATAGATAGATAGATAGATAGATAGAAAGAGACATAGAGACAGAGACATAGACATCAAAACTTCGAGACATAGAGGCATAGAAACATAGTGATAGATTACATTTAGCATTTTCTTTGACTTAGTAATCATTTATCCTATTGTGTCTTCAATGCCTGAATGTCTTGTTTCCATTTATCATATTCTGCTGGTGAGGCTTGTCTCTGAAGTCCATGTTTGAGTGCCTACATTTTCTTTTCCAATTTCCTTCTACTTGGGATTAATTTTTTATTCTATTTCTAATTGTTGTCTTTAGCTGTTTTGTTCATTTCGATTCAGTGTTCACTTTTGCTTCCATAGTTTTCTTTTAGGGGCTTATTTTTCTTTAAGAACCTCTATAATAATTATAAAGCCTGTTTTAAAGACAGAGTCTCTCTCTCTCTCTCTCTCTCTCTGTCTCTGTCTCTGTCTCTGTCTCTGTCTCTCTCTCTCTCTCTCTCTCTCTCTCTCTGTGTGTGTGTGTGTGTGTGTGTGTGTGTGTGTGTGTGTGAGCTATGTTGCAATACTCAGAGGCTGCTGTGGCTCTATTTAGGGCATATTGTCTTGGCTGTCATTGTTTGTATTTTTCCTCTGGCTTCTAGGTATCTGGGTTTGGGATAATTATAATTTTAGGTGCTGATACCTGTTCTTTTCTTTGTTTATTAATTTGTTCCTTGGTTTTTGTTGTGGAAAAGTAATTTTTATTTTCTAGATGAGGGGATGAGAGCCATGCCCAAGCCACATGGATACATCTTGGATTGAGCACAGTACATTTCTGTCTCTGCTCTGTCTGTCCCTAGGCCTAGGCATGGTAGCTTCTAGCCTCTGTACCTACTGAACTAGGCTAGAATATTTTCAGCTCTGAGACCAAATGCTGAGTAAGTTCACTCTATTGAACTCTGGCTGACTGGTTCAACTCACCTTTTCTGGCTCAAAACACCTTTACAAGGTGACTGATTCAAACTGACTTCTCTCAGCTTCTCACTGAATTACTATGCTTGGAAAACCTACCTCTGATTTACAGGAACTAAACTGCACTCAGTGAACAGCCCTTCACCCTGTCCTTATGAGAGCTGGCCTTACCCTCTCCCTGACTCATTCTGTCAAATCTTTCTCTCACTAGTAACTTTGTCTGGCCCTCAATTAGATGTCACTTTCAAACATTGCTTCTTCCTTCTAAAAACTAAATTTACCTACATTGTTTGGGATTAAACATGTGTGTCAGGTCTACACTCCAGCTAGATCACACAGACTTAGATCTTTGGATATGATTCTTTGCCAGAGCAGATATATTGCTGGATTAAAATTCCTCTACATTGTTGCTCTTTTGTTCTTCTTAGGAGACTATGGTAGCTGTGTGTTATCTGGTAGAAAACGCGTCTAAGATCTAACTAGGTGAGGCATCTGGGGGTTCCAGGTAAGATGTGTTAGGTATTAGGAGCTGACACTTAGGAATGCTGATAGACTGGAAGAGTATTAGATAAGGTGGTCCACAGGAGGAAGGAAATCAAGGTCTTTCATCAGGATCTGCTAAGTCCACTGAGAATACAATCAAAGAGTAAGGAGATGTTACAAAATATAGTCTGTTACAGAGCTGTGGATGAGAGCTTTGCTGGTCTACTTGCTTCTCTGGCTGGCTTGGATCCGATGAAGACTTTCTAGCGAGAGCCTGCTGGAGGACTGAGATAACAGAATGAATATAGAGGGTTGCTGGGAATGGAACTATATCATGTAGGGGAGATGAGACCAGAAAGGAGATGGTGGGCCTCAGTGGGTGGTCTACTACAAAGCTGGAGATAGGACTGATAAACCTGATTTAGAAGAGGGGACAGGGAGACCTCAGTTAACCTATCTGATTCCCTGGCCCTGTGTCTTGTTTTTAAGACTTACAAAGTCTTTCAGCAAAGGAAACTTAATGGAAATTTTTGTCAGGCAATCAAATGCTTTGGGGTGTTCTCTCATAAGACAGCTTTATTGATCAAGTCATTTTATAAATGGTATTCAAAATGAGCATGCATCAGCCTCAAGTTCATGGCTATCCACACCAAAGGCCCTCATCTTGTTTATTTGTGATTAGCTCTCATATGCGGTTATCTCTTAGATGTAGTCAGTGGCACCTTCTATTCACTTCTGGATTTGCAAAAGCTGCTATGAGCTTGTCGGATCTGGCAGAAGAGCACCTATCTCTCAGTGTAACAAAGGGGCTACCAGAGGCTCTCCTTTTCATTCCATGATTTCCTTCACTTCTCATTGAATACAATTATAATTTTAAAAAAGTGGCAGAGCAGTATGTTATGGAGTCAGATAACCCAAGAGAAACATATTTCATGCCCTCAGAAAGTGTCAGTGAGTTTCCAAGAAGATCCCAGAGAGCTCTCCTGTAATATTGATTGGAAGGAAACATTCTTACTAATAATTTTTATTCAGGATTACCTGTGTGTGCGCTCAGCAAGTGCTCCTTGGGCATGTGTTATTTCCTTCTATATTGCCTGATAAGTGTTCAGGGATGATCAGTGGAAGCAGTCCTGTATTTCTGCCATTTATGACATGGGTTAGTCTAAATAAAACATGCTTCCTGACATGAGTGATCGATGGCTTTCAGGATGCAGTCTATGCAAAACAGAGTATTTCTTCTCACATGCTTTTTTTTTAATTTTTATTTTCTATATTCTATGTTTACATTCCAAAGGCTTTCCCCTTTCCCAGTTCCCACCCACCATACTTCCCATAGTTCCTCTCCCCCCCCAACTATTCCCCAATCATTCCCCCTCCCCCCTTGGTTTCTTTACTAAACTGCAATCTTTATAGGCCCAGGGTCCTTTCCTTTCTTCTTGGCTTTTTAATGAGAACCTACATCCTTGGCCTCATTAGAGCTAAGATTTCTTACTCACAATACTAAGAGGAGTGACAGCCTGTGAGAAATTCACAGGGAAAGGTGAAATTCCATATATTGTAAATAGTGACTGAGGTGAACTTCAGTGGTACAGGTGTTCTGTGGATTGAATATCCATACAAGGTACCAGAATTGTTGACTCGACTCATAATTATAAAATACTGATAGGTAATGTTTGATGACACAAGCTTGTCTTCTGCTAGAAAAGATGATATGTGGGGAACCTGGAAAAAACTTACTACCTTTCTCTCTCTCTCTCTCTCTCTCTCTCTCTCTCTCAGTCTCTCTCTGTCTTTCTCTGTCTCTGTCTCTGTGTTTTTCTCTGTCTCTCTCTTTCTCTCCCTCTATGTGTTTGTATGTGTACTTGCATGAGTGTATGCACATGCATATGTGCATGTGTATACTTAGAGTGCTGAGGCCGTAGGTTGAGGTAAAATATCTTAAATTTTACAGTGTCTCTCACTGCCCTGCAGCTTGGGCTGATTTTACTAAAATGACAGCCCATCAAGCCCTAGGTATCTCCCTTGGTGCTGGGAGGATTCCAAGAGCCTGTTCTAGATTCTCATTGGTTACTGCAGATCAAACTCAAGGTCTTCTGGCACTTTAGTTACTGAGTCACTCCATAGCCCAGCTTATATTTCTTACCAACAGATCACTTCAGTTTTCTTGAATCTGACCCTATTCAAGTTTAACACAGTTTATTGGCTTCCAATTGTTGGCAGGCAATAAAAACCACACTCATGTATTGAATAGTTCCAGAATAAACTTGTCACACACACACACACACACACACACACACACACACACACACACACACACAATCCTAGCTGCATATGCAGGAGACATTTAAACCATGTATTATCTAGATTATTGAAGGGTTTAATTGCTATCTCTTCAAATAGATACAATAAAGCATAGCACTGCTACTCTTCCAAAAACTCCTTGTTGTTGTTGTTGCTGTTGTTGTTTTAATGGTATTAGTTTTGCTATCAGCTTCCCCAGGGGAACCCACTGAACTCTCTTGTACTTCACATTCCAGACTTATTGTCATAATGTCTCTTCTCCTTCTTTAGCCTTGTTGACAATCCCTTTCTGCCCGGGACATTGTTCCTACTTCTTCCTGAAGCCCATAGCCTTAACCAATACAAGGTCAGACTATGACTCTGTTCAACACTTTTCTCTCCAAAGCTGCCACATCATTTTGATCTTTACCCACTGCAGGTGAGATTCCCAACATTCCCTCATTCTTGTCAACCTTTGTTAGTATATTCTGTGTTTACTTATATGCATTCTGTAGCCCTAAGGTAAAATCTATCTCATTATGGTTTTATTTTCTATTTCACCAATGGCTAATGATGCCACCAGGTTTTTCAAATGTTTCTCTGGAACTAGCTCTGGTTTGTGTCCTGATTTTCTTGTGCATTAATTTTCCTTTTAATATTCTAAAGTTGCATGATTCCTCAAGTAGTAGTAGGAGAAATATTCCAAAGTCTGCCCATCGTGGGAAGCGCTGGGATTCTGATGTATTTCTTAACTTTCCAAACTGCAGAGATTCCTCAAACAAGAGCTGTAGACTGGGCTACAATGCTGCTGGTTTCCTCTATGTCTTTGTCATTTGAATAAAACTTGTCACATTCTTCTGAAGGGGGTTCTTAGGATCCTGTTTTTCAAAGCATACATTTAGTGTTGCTAATGAGGAAAGCACAAAGCTTTACACTGGGGCCCCATGTGGTTATGCATCCATAAGAAGCAGACTTCCACAGCATTATATTCATACTATTCAAATCTGGTATAGTTTGGTTACAGCAGAAATGGATTCTTTTCTAACTGCAGGTATAATTACTTTTGCTGTTATAAAAAATAAGTACTTCAAAAACACTCAAAGCCTTCCCAGTGTGTAAACCTTATTGCAAAATTATTACTTTGGAGATAGCAGAGTTCTTCCATTGTATCTGTAATATTTGATTTCCACTTGAACACAGGTAAGCAAAAATGAGTTTGTAGAATGTCTCTGAGGTAAATTTAGTGCATAATAAGATTAGCATTAAGTGTTGTTTGAGGCTCTGTTTCAGAATAATATTTTTTCCTTATCACAGAGAACTTCCTTCTGTACTTGGGAACATCTCAAATTAAAACGAGTCTTATTTACAGACACTTAGGTAAATGGAACATGTAATGAATGTACGAAGTCTAAATTAACCTCAAATACATTTGGGAAGCATGAAAAAAATGTGTCTTTTCAATATTAATAAGTTTTAATATCAAGAATTATCACTGTTTAGGTACATTTGATCAAGTCTTAGAAATATTTTTTCTTCTTTTTACCCAGCCAAATGTGAAACCCTAAGTATCTTTTTATGTATTCAGTAAGTTCTCCAGATTGTGTCCAATCAGGATTTCTCAGCCTTCAATTTTCTCATTCGGCTCGCCATTCTCATTGTCCCGTTCTCTCTTCTCATCGTTATGTGGCTTTAGAAAATGACAAGATTCATATCTCTGTCTGACCGCTGAACTCTCCTAAGTTTAAAATGGCAGCATTTTTATAAGCGAATCTTGGGGCTGTCACATTGATTCCAGGAAGCCTCTCTTTTCGCTGTCCTCTTTCAGTGTTAATGACGACCATGTGAGCAGGGACCCTGATGCTTGTTCTCTCTGTTGGCTGAAAGGCAGAGGGCTGGTATGGCCAGAGGGCAGGGGGTGCAAGGAATGAGAAGCCAAGAGGAGCAAGGAGAGAGGAGGTTCTAAATATCACTTCTGGGACAGAGAGCAATTGTTCTTTACAGAGCACAGTGGGCAGGCCATTCTCTCTAGACACATGTGACTTTAGACAAAAGAATACTAGCCATTGGGGACAGAGAAGACGGCATCTCAGGGCAAATTTACTCAAGTTTAATGTTCACACAAAGTACCTGATTTCTTATTATACTGATATCTATTTCTCTCTCTCTCTCTCTCTCTCTGTCTCTCTGATGTCTCTCTCTCTCTCTCTCTCTCTCTCTCTCTCTCACTCTCTCTCTCTCTCTGAGTGTGTGTGTGTGTGTTTGTGTGTGTATGTGTGTGTGTGTGTGTGTGTGTGTGTGTATAGAGTTATATGTTTTATGCACAGGCATATAAATTAATGTTTAGCTTTTCTGGTAAGATTATTAAAATACAACTGGACTTCCTTACATATTATGAAGATTCATACATAGTAATAAGTCATTATTTTAACAGATATGTGATTTTAGTTTCCTCTATTACATTTTATTAGCACACATATATAAATTATTCAATTTTCAAAATTGAGAGGTTTCATGGTGATATCTTACATTCAACAACAATGTTATAATTTTCCTCAAAAACTAGTTCTCTTCCATAACTACAAATCCATTACACTATTTACCCAGGATAATGAGAGGAAGGGGTAGAATTCCTTCTGAAATCCTCTGAATTGTAAAGGGCATTCTTACTAGTATGATGAAGTTAAAAATAAAAAGGTGCTAATTTTACTACATTTATCTTTACCTTTTATTTCTTCGGGCAGATGTCAGGGATCAGTAGTTTTCCCACTAGATTAAAAAAATTTCTGCCTATAAGTTTTTTGCTCTTGAATGTTTTTATTCAGGCATTTTAGATTGTTGAGAGACAATTTAAGGATGAAATACTGTATGGTAAAGGTCTGGCAACCTGAAAAATTTTGTAATTCTTTGTTTTTGTACCAAGGGTGGGGCTAAGTGCTGTGTTTTTGTTTTGCTTTGTTTTGTTTTGTTTTGTTTTGTTTTGTTTTGTAACAAAACAGGGAGAACTGTTTCAAATTAAACCACAGTTACATGTGAATAGTTATATGGCCTTAGTCCTGGAATTTTGACAGATCTTGTAATTGAAATGGCTGTTTTAGAGACTGATTTGAAGAGATGCCTGTCAATCTGACCTCTGGGGTTCAAGAATTTAAAGGTTAACCTAAAACACTTAGAAGACAGATTTTTTTTTCAAATTCCTACTTCTTACAGAGTTTAGATTTATGATGCAGAGGATATAATCAGCTCCAAATATCATACAGCACATAGACACCTGTTAGCTGCTTTTAAAGAATGCTTTGTGATCTCAAACCTCTGTACATGTGAACTGCATCCAAGTTATTTGGCATGTCACGTTGCTAAAGTATCATTCCTATTTTCTAATAGTTAAGGAAAAGTTCTTCAGGATTTCATTTGCATTATAAGAAAAGAGCATCGTTGCAATGCTTCTTATGCACATTAGTTCTTTAGTTCTTTGGTACCTCAGGCCATACATACTGTGCCCTGTTCCAACTCCAAGCAGCTGCCCAATCCCTCCTTTCCAATCGTCATGTTAAAAACTACTTCAAAAAGCAGTGGCTTAAAGTAACAAATGTATACTGTTTTCCTGCCTTTGTGAGTCTGAAAACTTAGGGGATTTATCTCCGTGCTGGCCACTCAGCCTCTCATGAGGCTGTCATCAAGACATCCACTGGAGTCCTAGTCACAACTGTCAGCTTGACTAGTGTCAGCTCACATCACAGCTCAGAGCTGATTGTTAACAGCCTCCAAGTACCGAGGTGTTTGGCTCCTGCCATCATTTCTCACTACATGAACCTTTCGTGGCACATCTTGTAACATAGCTTCCTTCAGAGCAAGACAGAACAACGCAAGGCATCAGAGTCTTCTTGTC
Source organism: Apodemus agrarius (assembly GCA_964023405.1). Classification (NCBI taxonomy): domain Eukaryota; kingdom Metazoa; phylum Chordata; class Mammalia; order Rodentia; family Muridae; genus Apodemus; species Apodemus agrarius. The sequence continues at coordinate 62,157,997 of OZ030021.1, read as the reverse complement.
ACCACCACTTTTGCTGCGGCATCTTCTATATTATAATAAGGTTAGTAGGTCCTGCTCAGACAGGACCTACGATAAATGTTAATTGTCTGGGCTCATTGTGCACTATCTTTGAGGCTGCCACCTATATGTCTTTCTTAGACAGCCTAAGTTTGTGTCTTTTGAGGTAGTAAAGGATCATTAAGTCTGTTGTCTCTTTGCCTGTTTTACAGTTAACAGATGTGCAACTTATTTCAATTCAAAGCTTCTTTTAGGAACAGGCCATCTGTGTACATGCTATTAACTTCACACCAATTTCTCTTGCTTTGCTGTGTAGTGATAAGATGTTCTAATTACAGTGTCTGCTTCCAAGTAACCAGTCCCTCAGTTACAAGGCTAGGAAATAGCATTTTTCATAGAATCAACTCGTTAATGTACTTACATTACACAAGTGGTTAAATTAGGAAGGCAAGTGGCACAACTTTCTGAGTCCTCTGAAGTACACATTTGATTAGCTGGGGTAGTCAGGTGCTGAGACCTTTAGCTTTAGATCACTAGAGTTCTGAGAAGAATAGGTATCATCCATCTTATTATCCACATACCCATAAGAAAATCCACATTGCATATTTATCTGTGACATGTCATGCAAAGATATGTTATATAGACAACACGGCTCTATAAATTTGTGTCACTTACTTCAGGTTGTGTAAGCACACTCTATGATATATGCACACTTATGAACTCACTTCACACTGCTCCCCCAACTCATATTCCTGTCATGAACCATCAGGCGACTAAACAAGATTACAGCAACATTTGGTTGCAGGACAGATTATCTAGAGAAAGAAGGCTATAAGGGAGGGGAAGAAATGAGAAAAAACATTTGGATGGCATGCATGTACCAAGATGTCATGATAAAAAATATGTTATCTTGCATATGAACTTAAAAATTATCAAAAGAAATCATAATTCTGGAATAGGGTAGACAGACTACAAAGAAACGTTATCAAGTTTGCTCCAAAATACCTCATCAAAATTTTTATTGAAAGATGTGTGCATCTTTTCTTCTAATTATTATTACAAAATGATTTTCATCACTAGGATGACTTAATAATCGACCTATTCATGCTTACACATGTTAGAGAAGCTTTTTATTTTTAATATAAATTACTTTATCCTGAGTTCAAACAAATTCAGTTACTTCTGAGTGTTTTATTGGAAAACAAACTCCAAATAATTGTGCTTTCCTTTGTTTCCAAAAAGCTGCTCTCACTCACAAAATGGGTGTGCTATTCTCCAGGAATGAATCCTGATATGAAAATAAATAAAAGATACAACTGAAACATAGAAATACAAATTAACCCAGTCAGAAAAAAACACAATTATTGATTAGACCAAAACCTTGATTATGAGTCAATAGCAAATAGTAAAGCACAGATAATGATCCATTACTAAGTGGAAATAATTTAGCTTGATTATTCCCTCATTTTAAAGCTCCAAGATCAGCCACATGCAGACAAATGCTGCAGACTTGTGCATTAAATGCAGTGATGTTATGATTATACTTAAGATCTCACAATTCCATTTATTTCCATGGAGCCTAAAGTACGTGCTCTTATGTATAATAATCATCCTATGTTCATGAAATGAAATCATAAATGAATCTCAAATTTTCTTTTAGTTGGTAAGTCAGTACTTTTGTGCTTTTACCTGTTATGGGTGACATGATTTTCTGTAAATGAACATTGAGTGGTTGACTGAAAACTAACTCTCTCTCTCTCTCTCTCTCTCTCTCTCTCTCTCTCTCTCTCTCTGTGTGTGTGTGTGTGTGTGTGTGTGTGTGTGTGTGTGTGAATGTTGGATGTTTTTAAGCCTAATTGATTAGATGAGTAAGGTATGAGATGGTTGGAGTTTAAGGAGATAAAATATCATTAAAATACTTTTCAAAAGAAAATGTGCAACTGAATTTGTAATTCTTGATCAAGAAATTGTTTGGCACTGAGTTCAGCCTTAACATTAAATAATAAATTTCTTGGCATTGCCTGGGAGCTGCAATCAAATTTTAGATTTACTTATCTTTCCTTGGGCTTTTGTGTGATTAAAAACCATTGTTCCCTCTCTGTGGCTGTTAGTTTAATTCCTCACCTCGATCATTTTTGTTGCCTTTTAAAAACATCATTCAGTTAAGTATGAAATCCTTCAAGTCAGTGGTTCCCTATACTCATATGAGAAATGATCTGATTTAATTCACACATCACATGTGGCCCTGGGATTCAGTCAGATGACAGCCCCTGCACTTCACAGATAGAAAAGCCCTTCTCCTCATAATACCATGCAACAGAAGGAAATTAATAGCACCCCACACAAGACTGAGGAAAGGGTTAATCAATGGATGCTGAAGAAGGAGGTATCATCTGCAAGCAGCAAGATATTTAAAAGGAATTTTTCTTATTAATATTAAAACCAGTATTAGCATGGAAAGCTAGAAAAGAAAGAGTGAAGATGTGCTATTTTTCAAAGACGCTATCAGACGTTTATTTAATTTTAAGTAAAGCCCAGATACATACATTCTTGTCAGTGAGTTGAAACTCCTTTATATTTTAGGAAAGGCCTTGTGTGCCAGGGAGAATATCAATTCCACTGATCATAGCATGCAGTATCAATCATGCAGTATGTTCAGGGCCTAACTGTGATTGCTCCTACATCACACAGCTTACCTTTGTCAGGTTATGTTTCTAGCTCTTAACATATTGCTTCCTCGTGGTGTTATATGGGAAGTGTTGGTTTTGCAGACCATAGAGGGCTTGGTTATTGTGTGGTGGCAGCATATGTACTAAGAGATCGAAGCATGAAGATTCCAAGGCGTCTCCAGGACATCCCACTATTCACCTCTTCCTTCTCTAGAGTTTTCTCAACAGGATTTGCAGCAGGTGCTCAGCTTTTCTGACAGGTACAATCCTGAATGAAAACCCAGCCATATAGGTAATTTTAGATGAAAGTATAAACTAGCCAGGATTCTCTTTCAATGACAAGAGCTATATATTAATAGAGTGTTAGTTGTACAAGATGTGTGGCGGTAACCTAAATTATGGCAGTAAACTAAAAGGCACTAAGATCTTTGCCTGCCTTTGAATGGTAGAGAGGAACAGATGGATGAAAGACGGATGAGAGATGGATGAATCTTCAGGTCTTAAATCTACCACGAAGAATCTTTCTTTATATTTTGGCCTTTTCAACTTGCTGCTGAGGAAGCAACACTATGACTCTGGACTTTTGGATGCATTTTCTTCCCTCATTGCTATCTGCCTCCTTCCTACATACACATACATGCATACATATATATGTGTACTTGTATCTGAAATGTCCATTTACATCTTTTTCTTGTACTATCTCCTTGTCTTCTCTGCACTTGCTGTCCTATTTGGAGAATACCTATTCTCCAAAACCCTCTCCTGATTGTGTCTCCTCCATCTTATCCTACAATCTCAAGCAGAATAAGCATGGCTTATTAAGAAATGCTTTACCCAACTTCCCTAAAGCGACGTTTACTCTTCTAGTACCCTGGACTGCATTAATTCAATCTATGTCTACCCTGCTACTCTGAGTTTGGCATAACTTCTTATGTCAGTCATTTTCTTTATCTCCCTACAAAAAAATATAAAGCTTGGAATAAAGTAACTGTATTGGAGCCTCTGCGTTGCTCATAGAACACAACTACATTAACTGAATGATTATTTTCATATTTGTCTCCAGAAGCTAAACTTTTGCTACAAGAATATTTTCTTTATCTGGTTACAATCGCTGTCCATTGCTTCATAGGTACAAAGAAAAGGAAGTGAGTTCTTTCTTTTAAGTAGGGAGAGATGCAGGGTAATAAAAGATGAAGGAAGACATTAAAGAATGTGACGCTTTGAGGATTATATGGTAACAAGCCATAGAAAGTGACTCATAGAAGAAAGGCTTTCCATGAATAATAAAAACCATGCATGTGTATCAAGTATACACTGCAGACATTAAAGAACTTCTGTTTCGTGAAAGAAAAGATGGACAGTTGTTTTGGTAAAGTTAAAAAAAAGGGCTTAGGTGCCAGTGTCATTTGATTCTGTGGAGTTTTGGGGGGTCAGGGTACAAAGATGTCATTGCAAGTTGTGTAGATGACTAAATTGCCTTTTTTTTCCAATTCAGAAATGAGAGGCCTCTGTTGTCATTGCCTAACTGTATAGGTCCTTGTTATTCAATGTGAGGTCTCAGGGTCAGCAGTACAAGTCAAAGCCTCACTAGAATCCCACCTGGAGACCATCCACAGATTTCCAGTTTCAGTATGAACCTTTACCACCACCTCATTGGCTCTTGTTCCCCACAGAACCTCAGATTATTATATCTTCACTGTAAGAGGTATAGGGGAACAGTTGTGCCTTCAAGTTTCAGATAGTGTCCTTGTCCTATAAACTCAAATACCCTGAAAACATGAGTTGTAGTTGATGTGTATAAAGATCAGTAGTATGTGAAGTCTCCTGCACTGGTCACAATAATGAAGAATGCATGAGAGCAGGTTCTGCATTTTGTAGAAACACCGTTTAACTAAAGAGTTCAATTGCCTTCCTCCAACTGCAGATAAAATTTACATATTTAAAACCTATCCTTCCACCTTGTTTAATCAGCTACCATCACAGTCAGTCCTGTGAAAATCACACTTATCTTTCAGAAGAGTTAAGGAAAGTTTTCCTTTTCTCTCAATGACTGCTGTTCCAACACTATACTGACCTTTGGGAAAGTCAGCACTTCCCATGCATCACCAGGCTGAACTCTGCTGGCTGACCGAACATTCCACATGAACAGAGTTGTCTTTAATTGGCTTTTAAGTGGTCATCACTTTATTCAACATTTATTTCCTAGTGTTCATTACTTCATTGTGTTTCAGAGTAGCATGGAAAATTTGGAGCAAAAAGCTGGTTATCAAAAGCTTTTGAGTCCTGTAATAACCATATATTATGAATATTGTTAACAATATCCTGGGCAAGACTCACACACATGCCAAATAGATAGTCCCTAGTAGTGATTGTGTCTTCTTTAATGTTGTGTTGGTTTCTCTACTCATTTAGGTTTTGGTTGGCTACTACCTTCTTAATAGTTGCTAACAGAAGGTCTCTTACAGTGTAGATGATCAAATAATATGGACTAATATTTAAAGAATCATTTTGAGTCATGATAACTTTTCATTTTAAGCATTATATCAACACAAATGAAGTAATTATGTTTGATTTTTAAAACCAAAATATCATTTTAATGCATTAGTAAAACTACTTTAAATGAATGACTTGCATAAATAAAAATTAATATGTAAATATTTAATGATTTCAATAATTAATAACTTAATTCAGAAAATGGGAAGGATGATATTTAATTGGCCATTAATATAAAAATTTATATTAAGAGTATTTATGCATGTGTATTAAATTATAAACTTTGACATTTTCTACTCATTTTCAAAGTAATGACTTACAAAACTACTGAACATAAAATCTACAATGAAACCTCTAACTTCACTAACTTGGAGATCCTTAATCAATAAAGTATATCATCCTTTAATATTAAATGATCTTTATAACCCCTCTTAAAAACCAAAATTCATACACATTTATTTTTAATTTTAAATATTTTCAACTGGATGTCTTTGTAAATACAACAAATTAATTCTCTATCATCCTTCATTGTTCTTATTATTTTGAATACAGTTTTTATACAATGATTTGGCTGGGTGTGTTGTATATACCTTTAATTACATACAAGGCAGGCTGAGAGAGGGATCTCTGCAAGTCTGAGACTAGTGCAGGTTACATAGTAAGTTCAGAGACAAATTGCGTACATAACTGAGTTTGGAGAGAAATTGGAATATACAACTGAAACCTTTTCTCAAAACAACAACAACAACAACAACAAAACCCCAAGTAAACCAAAGACAAAAATGACTCCTGGAAATGACAGGGAAGCTTCAGCCATGGTACTTCCAAAACCTGACTGCCTTAATAAGACCTGAACAAGCTCAATATCAATAGATAAACTAATGTAGAAAAGGAAATCTCATGGGGCCACACCCAGGGGCATAGACCTACAGGCAACTAAGGAATGCTGAGAAAGGGAGAAACATTTTTCCATAGTTATTAGCCCAATTGGTTATTCAATAAAAAGTAGCCAGCCATGAAATCATATACATGCAAGGAACACTGAATGGTCTTACCAGGTTGTGTTTATAGCTTTGTGTGTAATAACAAGAAAAAAGAGGCCATAACTTGGAGAAGATTCAGGGAACTTGAGAGAGGAAAGAGGGACAAAAGAGTTTAGAGGAAATGATGCAATCCTATTTTATTTCCAAAACTGATCAAAATAAGATAAGAATAGGAAACAATAATTTGGTTCTGATTTGCCTGGAGAGCAAGAGCAGTGTCATGTGACTCTAGCTGTCCTCTTGCCTTGTTTGCCTGCCAGGTTTAAGATATACATAGTGTCCTATCCCTGCCCAGGACTAAAGAGCTGCTGGAATTTATTGGGGGTAACTCAGATCTGTGGCTGCAGCTGAAATTTTCCATTAACTTTGATGATAAAAAGACATGAGTCTTAGATATACCTAAGAAAACAAAACACAAAGGACCTGACCAAATGCAGAGAAATATGGAAGAGTAAATTGTCGTGGATGATGGCGGGAATTTACTACGGCTGGCATAGGTCTTTATACTGTACATACAAGAAAGCAAGACAGAAGGTCTAATTATGGGATTTGCATCATTATTAAGACCAGGGATATATATATATATATATATATACATATATATATATATATATATATATATATATGCCATACAGAAATTGATGATACAGCCACAGAACCTGAGTAAAAACTTCATGCTCAGAAAGGGTATATTAAAATTTAAACCCATTTGACCAGTGCTACAAACAAATAGGGATTGGAACTTGTTAGAACTGGTTTAGACCCTGGTATAGAAGTAAGGAGCTTTTGTAGCTCTTGCAAAGGACCTATGTTTAGATCCAGCACTCACATAGTGGCTCACAACAATCTCAAAACTCAAGTTTCAGAGACCTGATGACCTCTTTTGGTCTCTGTAGGCACTGCATGCTCTTGGTATACAGACAGATGTAGGCAAAGCATCCATCTCTACACATATAAAAAGAAAGCAAATGTCTTTGTGAAATATACCTCTAAAGACGCCCATATCATCTCAACACATAAACGGAAATGAAAATAATTTTCTGAAATTAACACCACATGCGTGCATGTTTCCACAGACAGTATCTGAGGCACTTCAGTAAGCCTGTGAGGGCGTTAAAGATGGGACAACAGACAGATCTGTGCTTTCTCACTTCACTTAAGCCATTTGAGACCCACTTGTCTGCCAAAGTTAGGAAACAAAGGTGAAAACTGAATTTGAGAAAAGGAGATGGCCGGGAAACCAACTTCATTCAGTCTTCTGGGGATTTGGGCCATGTCTCTCTGCATCTGCAGTACTTACAGTGGGATTTGGCTGAGCTGTATGTCCTATTTGAAGTGGCAATTTGGAGCCCTGGAAACTCTAAATGAATCATTTCACCAGGTACATTTCACTGTAAATGACAGCCAGAGTTGCTGAAAAAACTTATTGTCCAGCTGAAATGTCAGCAATGAACTTGAGCCAGGAATAGAATTACAAGCCTGTTTGCCGCCGGGCCAGGGCATACACTCTGAAACTCCTGGTTAGTAACCTTGTTCATCAATCTCAGTGGTCCATTTGCTTTGCCTATGGGGTGACCGCATTTACTCTTCTGGACCTCGTTATTCTATTCACTTGCTGCATTTGCTTGGGAAATGGGAGTACGACCTGCACATTCATCTACCCTGTCACTTTCACTCTGGCTTCAATGCGCTGGGAGCTGACTTGACAGCAGATATAATTTTGACGAAATTAGAGAATCTCATGGAATGAGTTTGTCTCGTTCAATTTCTGACAGAGATGTGAAAGAATCCCTTGCCCGCCCCATCTCTCTTTGCCCTCACTGTCATGAGAAAAACAAAGGAACAGGCAATCCAACCCTTTCCCAGGGAAATATTTCCTCTAGCCATAGACTATACTCAAGTGATTCCCTTAACCATTCGGGAAATAAAACGCTCTACAGACAGCCCCAGATGCACAGTGCCTCACTGCAGAGAGTTAAGCAGCAGGTGTGCCATTATCTCTGTGGCCAGCACGACCTTGCGTTATTTGCTATGCACATTTGTACAGCCACCAGCTATGATGATAGCTCATGTGATATTAATTTTTGCCCCTGAAGTTTCCATTTGAGATTCTAGTGAGACAAAGGAGAGTTTTAACATAGTAAATTATTAGTTTCGCTATATTTGATGTTTTTTTTAACAAATTGTTGCAACTTTTTTATTGTTATACATTCTTTTTTATGTAATTCAGACTGGAATAGACATTTTTAGGTCAATAACATTAAGAAAAAAGAACAAGGAATGTGACTATTTGTTTTTATTTAGTTTTCTTTAGTTTTCAAGAAGATTTTTATTAAAATACTCAAATTAGGATCATCATAATTCAAAAAACTCCATAAACAATATAGGCTATTGCTTCTGTCCTTAGTTGCCTTTTAGAGATTGAAGAACAGTCCTATAGGACCCCACACACTTCCGATCCTCCAAAATCCAAGCTGGGTCTAATCTAAAATCTTCCTTCCTTTGGTTTAGCTGTCAGAATACAGGAAAGTACTCTATACTCTTCCAAGAGAGGATGAAAATAATAGCCTAGTGTAGCTTTGAAACTTATGACCCACATCAATGAATGGGATAGCATGATATCCCTAGTGATACAAAAATGACACTAAGCTCTCACTGGTATCCAACAGCTATCTAACTAAACTTAAGGTCTGCTCAACAAAGGAAATGTCATGTCTGGTACTAGACACTAGCCAACTACCCTGAATCAGTGAAGTCACATATCTTAGAAGAGAACTTACTACTGTTACTTTATTAGACAAGTGTAATTCCTAACTGTATTATAAAACCTACCTTTATATCCACAGATAAGTATAGCTCTCACCCCCAACTTTAATTGTTTTTCGTTCATATTCTTGCAGAGCAAAATATCTTGTATTTTCACAGTGCAATTGTTATCTCTATTGGTAAGTAGGATAACATACTTGTATCATGATGCAGATAGTCCAATCAGGAAGCCTTAAAATACTATCTAGTGTTAGGTTTTGTTGAATCAATAGGTATAACTTACAAGAAATCTTGGAATCTTGACATTATGTAATTTAATAAAACACTCTGTGACACCACTGTGTATTTATAAACAATGTTGGAACTTTTACTTAACAATGTTTTCGTGACCTTCCATGGTTTGCAAGTATCACTTTACAAGGCATAGACGAAAGGTATCATTTCTTACTGAAACTGTTACTTTCAATTTGCCAGGTCAGTTTCTCTTTGTAAATTGAAAAAGCTCTGATAACAATAATAGAATAGCAGACTAAACAACAGTGTAACTCTCTATGCATATAGCTTGATAGTAGTCATATAGAAAACATGTGGAGTTAGACAAAAGCATAAAGTGTTGTCTTAAAGGATTTGCAATGAATTATACTGATCTTAATTTAAAGTTGGCTCATTTTAATTTTGGGTTTGTCATTATCCTATCTGGTTTTTGGATAATCATGAATAAGCATCAGAAAGTGGATACAGAATCCAGCTATCCAGGGTGAGAAAGAGGGGGGGGGGCGGGATTTGACACTAAGTACATAATCAACTCTGCTAGCATTTACAGCATAATCCTGGAAAGACTTAATTCTTATGAGTAGAAGGCTTGTTCATTAAAAACCAGACATGGACCTGTGGAGTGTGATGTGCTACTAGCTGGGGAAGAATGAGGAGCCGTTGGAGAATGGTTACTTAACTGACATGCAAATGAACGCTGTCTAAGCCTTGATTGAGGTCTTACTGCCCAGAGTTCTCAGAAATGCGACTAGAGAGAAGGAAGTAGTTTACTTGTGTAACACCTACAACATTCTGACTTTGATAATTACTGATTTATATAATTCTTACAAGAACCCTGTCATTATTTTATAATATTCATATTATTGTTGGATATGTGTTCTTTATTCCTTTTTTAGTTTTGGTTTCAGAATTCTACTTTTGTTTTTAGTTCTTAGTTTAAAAACAAGGTTAATCAGAGCATGGTAATAATTGGCATGCCATATTTTAGTTCCATCATTCAAGAGTGAAAGCCTGGCCTGATTTAACATTTTAAGATTATTGCCTTGTAAGACAAGATCACACCAAACACAAAACAAAAAAATACACCAGGACGAAAAGTACCCATGTTTCTCATTAGCAACTGAGGGAGCCCAGTAGGTCATGGATCTGCTTTCAAGGACAAAGTAGGCGTTTTTTTGTTTTTTTGTTTTTTTGTTTTTTTGTTTTTTTGTTTTTCTCCAAAATGTCCAGTTTCAGTTGTGATTTCACCCCCCTTTATGGTAGGATAGCATATCCTACCTTAAGTCACATGAAATTAAAAAAGGGTACTGAAAAAGGGTAACCAGTACTAAACAACCTACTATGGTGTCATACAGCAATATCAGTATGTTAGAAAGATTATATCAATTTTAGACATAATTGTATTTTCTTTTTCTATGGTGTTTTATTTTAAATTGAGAGGCTGAACTATAGTTTGATCTGTCCTCCTTTCTCCTATAGTTGCCTAGACCAACCAAGATGCAGGACCAATATTTGCAATTCATCTTCTTTCTTTTTTTTTTTAAATTGGATATTTTATTTATTTACATGTCAAATGTTATCCCATTTCCTGGTTTCCCCTATGCAAACCTCCTATCTCATTCCCCCCTTACCCTGCTTCTATGAGGGTGCTATCCTATCCACCTACCCACTTCAGCCTCACTACCCCAGCATTCCTCTACACTAGGGCATCAAACCTTCACAGGACCAAGGTCCTACCCTCCCATTGATGCCAGATAGGGCACCTTTGGCTCCTTCAGTCCTTCCCCTAACTCCTCCATTGGGGTCCCTGTGTGCAATCCAGTGGTTGGCTACAACATCCACATCTGTATTGGTCAGGATCTGGCAGAGTCTATCAGGAGACAGCTAGAGTAGACTCCTGTCAGCAAGCACTTCTTGGCATCCCCAATAGTGTGTGAGTTTGGGGTCTGTATGTGGGATGGATCCCCACGTGGGGCAGTCTCTGGATGTCCTTTCCTTCAGTGTCTACTCCTCTCTTTGTCCCTGTATTTCCTTTACACAGGAGCAATTCTGGGTTAAAATTTTGGAGGTGGGTGGGTGGCCCCATCCCTCAACTGGGGGCGGGGGCATGCCTAACATCTGGATATTGTCTCAACAGGATCTCCTTCCCATTTGTTGGATATTTCAGCTAATTTCATCCTGGTGGGGCCTGGGATGGTCTTGCTTTTCTGGCATCCAGGACTTTCTGTTTTTTAACCCCAGTTCTCCATCCCCTATTGTACCATATTTTCTTCCTTTTTTTTTCTTTAGAAAAATAATTCTAGAGGGGATATTTAGAAAATTAATGATTTGTATAATTCATAACCCAGAGGGTTCAGAGGGCTCACCTTTTTATCCTCATTTGCAAAATAACTACAACATTAAAGACCATACATAAAAGCTATGTATCTTTGAAGCTTATTGTATTAATTCATTTATATATGTGGAACGTTCAAATTTCTGCATGTCTCCATCACTCCACACCATCCCTGCTATGCTTCCCTTAAAGATTAATGCTTAAAATGTTCTTTGTTTGGATGTAAGAAATGGTAAAGTAAAACGAAGTTGTGTATTCTTAACTCTGAATTAAGGTATAAAATGCATAGCAACAGTTCTGAGCCTTGTGTTATTGAATGTATTCAGGGAGCAAAAGAAACTTCTAATTAAACAAATGCCACTGGGTATAAAATTTAAAGGCCTGCTCTGAGTGACCCCGGTCATTAATCCTAAACAGAAAATCAATGTGTACAGAATGTTTGCTGATGACTTCTGGTCACTCCCTTTCCCAGTAATACTTAGCAGCCTTTTTGTATGATGTGCACAGCTCACTGGTGATCAAAAGAGAACGCGAATACAAAAGAAAGGATCTGTGCATTAGCTCTAGCCTAATTAATACAATGTGACTATTTTCACAGTGGACCTATAGGCATCCAAGTAATACCTTCCTTCAAGCAAATCAATAAATCTTGTGGATCATAAAATACTAGCTCCCACAGAGGTCTTTAATAATGCAGACCCCAATTTTACACAGTTGAAATATTTACCTGTGTACTAGCTTTTCCATGATAATCTGGGGGTAGGGATGGAGCTTGGCAAACTGAGTATAAGTACAATCATTTTGACTAACACAGTTAAGAAATTGTATTCTTTCTTTTATTTATTAATTTTTTATTCTTTTGTTTCTGTCAAGTTTTTTCTTGTTTCCTTTTCCTGTGAGTTTTATTTAGAATACAGATTAAGGAAGGAGCTCATGAATCAGATAATGTTATTTAAGAATGTTTTCTCTAGTAGAAGTTAATGAAGTTGGAACATTTGCTGTAAGTTATATCATCCATATTTAGGAAGTCAGTTTCACACAGAAGTAGGGTTTTTAGCCCCTTTAATATTTGTCTTCCAGCTTTTGTCATACTGTACAAGAGTTTCTCTCTCTCTCTCTCTCTCTCTCTCTCTCTCTCTCTCTCTCTCTCTCCAGTGAACACTTCACTAATGTACTCAATGCACATGAAAATAAAACTCGTTCCAAATGTCTTAAAGCATACAAGCAATGGATATGTTGTTAGCAAAGAAAGCATAATCAGCTGTTTAAAGTTTGAGAAAATGAAGGTTACCTCCATTATTAATTGCATGTATTAATACATGTAACCACTCATTACATTGCACTATCAACTTAATATGTTATTGACACTATAAACCCTATTATACAATTCTGCAAGAGTTTATCTTAAGTTCCTCTTCCCAAAAATACAAAATATATGGCCAAATGAATAAGTGGGAATTGACAGTGGAAGAAAAGTATGCAGCCTACAAAGACATTAAGTGTATTCTTACTTTATTTCTTGTTATTAGGCAAGTAGAGAAGCTTACACAATCATATTTTTCCAAAACTACACATATTTTCATGCCTACTTTCATATATATTTATAAACAAGACTGCAATTATCTCTACTTGCTATGCACATTCTGCCCTTATGTACTGTTACAAAAGAATAGGGAGTTTGGATGGTAGTATCCAAGTTTTGTTCATTGATTTTGTTACAGCTAGCAAACAACTAAGCTATCTATAGACGATTCAGCCACTTATTGTACCTTGTTTTCCATATGATACAATTGCTTAAAGTTGCATAACCATTGTGATTTTAATTGTAAAGTTTGTATAATATTTTAAAGATGCTATAGACATCAACAGCAGATTTCTTCCTGGAATCTTTCAAATCTACTGTCAAGAGTTTTTAATCTCTTTCTGTCTTCATAGAATTATTAATTCATTAAACTTTTTGTAAGTAAAGTCCTGTGGTGGGTTGTCTGTGACTGGCATTTGACTCATACATGTTCATTCCCAGGGTAATGTATGAATATTCTGTCTCTTGTCTAAGCCTAAATGTTATTCCATTCTTTAGATACATTACATTTTCTCTGCACATCAGATTATTGACCAGTAGTTTATTTTCAGTCTTTTCTTTCTATTCTTATCAATGATACTAATAAATGTTTTGTACATATACTCTGCAAGTTACATATGTCAATTATGCATGTTCAATGCGAGTTTCCTATTTGGAAAGAAATTCTTAGTCATGATAATTTTATGTTATCCTAAGTATCCTAGATGGTATCAGATGGTATTGTTCGCCATTCTAGCTGTGTTGAGCATGCATGATAATTGACAATATGTAACTGTGCAAAGCATATGCAAAATATTTGTTACCATCGATGTACTGATACCAATTTCTCTACACCCTCTTCTGTCTTATATTTGATTTATCCTAAGAATCCTAGCTGGTATGATGTGGTGTTGTTCACTGTTCTAGCTGCATTGATTCTGGATACATAGAATAATGAAGGATCTCAAATTAGAAATTAATATAAAACTATCAGAGTTGGTGAAAATCTTGTGGAATTCAAAATATTATTTCTGTTATCACAAAGAGAATATAAAATGTTGCATAATGAGTTCTTGTGGTTCACATTCCTCAGGGAAAAAATTACACTGTAATGAAGAGAACTGAGTAAGTTTTTCAAGTTTTGAAGAGTTTATTTTCCAGGGTGCAGATGCTCTCCTAATCCATTGTAAACATTCCTTCAGAATAGCAAAATGAAAAGGTAGAAGTTTGTACATTAAAATATTTGGTACTATGGCTTAGTTTAACATACTGTCAACTACATCTTATTTTCTGTTCTAGAAAAAAATTACTATTTAAAACAATTGTTCTTAAATTCTTATTATGCCTAAAAATTAAAACAAGATATTTTAAAGCAATAAATATTAAATAATTTGGCACATGAAGAATAAAGAAAAATGAACATTTGCATCTCTTTGGTGTGTGTGTGTGTGTGTGTGTGTGTGTGTGAATGACTAATGAATACTGAATATTTCTGTAACTATTATGCTACTAGCCCTTTGGAACAGTCTCTCTTAGTATATCTAACTGGATAAGCACTCTGGACAGTGAGCTCCAAGGATCCACCTGCTCCCTATCTCCTTTGCTGGTGTTACATATATTATGATTTCATCCAATTTTATATGGGTGTTTAAAATCTGAACCCAGTTCTTAATGTTTCTGAGGAAAGTTTGCGCCAACTGAACTATCTTCAAAGTCTAAAACCTTCCTTTTAAAAAAACATGTTTCTGCATTTTTCTTTTTATGGAAAATAGATACTTTCCCATACAATATCTTGATTATAGTTCCCCTTCACTCCTCCCACTTCCCTCCCACCACTCCTGCTCTATGGATCTAGTCCCTTTCTGTCTCTCCTTGGGAAACAAGGATTTTTGCATGGTGATAAGTATGGATCTACTTACATTCTTCTACATGCTGACATCCAGCTTGATGATGCTGTTCTTTTTCTAGTATGTACTTCTGGCTTCTTTATCAAAAATCAGGTGTTCAGAGGTATGTGAATATACATATGGGTCTTCAATTTAATTCCATAATTAATGTTTGTATGATAATATGGGGCAGTTTTTAAAAAATAATTATTAGATATTTGTATTATTTACATTTCAAATCTTATGCCCTTTCCTTGTTTCCTCTCCAAAAACTCCATATTCCATCCTCCCTCCCCCTGCTCACCAACCCACCCACTCCCACATTCCTGTCCTGGCATTGCCCTACAGTGGCGCATCAAGCCATCACAGGACCAATGGACTCTCCACTCATTGATGTCTGACATGGTCATCTTCTGCTACATATGTAGCTGGAGCCATGGGTTCCTCCATGTGTACTCTTTTGCTGGTAGTTTAGTCCCTGGTTGGTTCGTATTGTGATTCCTCTTATGGGGCTGCAAAACCCTTTAGCTCCTTGAGTCCTTTCTCTGGCTCCTCCATTGGAGACTCTGTGCTCAGTCTATTGGTTGGCTGTGAACTTCAATTTCTGTATTTGTCTGGCACTGACAGAGCTTCTCAGGAGACAGCTATATCAGGCTCCTGTCAGCTAACACTTGTTGGCATCTGAAATAGTGTCTGGGTTTCATAACTGTATATGGGATAGATCTCTAGGAGGGGCAGTCTCTATATGGCCTTTCCTTCTGTCTCTGCTTCACACTTTGTCTCTGAATCTCCTCCTGTGGGTATTTTGATAATCATTCTAAGAAGGTCCAAAGCATCAATACTTTGGCATTCCTTCTTCTTGAGCTTAAGTAGTTTGTGAATTGATTCTTGGGTATTGCAAGATTTTGGGATAATATCCACTTATCATTGAAATGCATACCATGTGTGTTCCACTGTAATTGGGTTACCTCACTCAGTATGATAGTTTCTAGGTCTATCCATTTGCTTAAGAATTTCATGATGTCATTGTTTTTAATAGCTGAGTAGTCCTATATTATGTGAATGCATAACACTTTCTGTATCCATTCCTCTGTCGAAGGACATCTGAGTTCTTTCTAACTTCTGCCTATTTATTATAAATAAGGCTCCTATGAACATAGTGGAACATGTGTCCTTATTACATGTTGGAGCATCATCTGGGTATATTCCCAGTGGTATAGCTGGGTCCTCAGGTAATACTACATCCAATTTTCTGAGCAACAGCCAGAATGATTTCCAGAGTTGTTATACCAGCTTGCAATCCTACCAGCAATGGAGAGGTGTTCCTCTTTCTGCATATCCTCTCCAGCATCTGCTGTCACCTGAGATTTTGTTCTTAGCCATTCTGAATGATATGGGGTAGAATATCAGAATGTTTGGATTTGCATTTCCCTGATGACTAAGAATGTTGAACATTCTTTAGGTACTTCTCAGGTATTCAGTATTCCTCAGTTGAAAATTCTTTGTTTAACCCTGTACCTCATTTTTAATAGGGTTATTTGGTTCTCTGGAGACTAACTTCTTGAGTTCTTTGTATATATTGGCGAGAAATTTGAAGCAATCCCACTGAAATCAGGGACTAGACAAAGCTGTCTGCTCTCTCTCTACCAGTTGAATGTTGTACTCAAAGTCCTAGCCAGAGCAATTAGACAACATAAGGAGGTCAAACGGATATAATTGTAAAGGAAGAAGTCAAAATATCACTAACTTCAGGTGATATAGTATACTTAAGTGACCCCAAAAATTCCACCAGAGAACTCCTAAACCTGATAAACAACTTCAACAAAGTGACTGAATGTAAAATTAACTCAAACAAATCAATAGCCTTTATATACTCAAAGGATAAAGAGACTGAGAAAGAAATTAGGGAAATGGCACCCTTCACAATAGTCACAAATACTATAAAATACCCTGGTGTGACTCTAACCAAGCAAGTGAAAGAGCTGCATGACAAGAACTTCAAATCTCTAAAGAAAGAAATTGAAGAAGATCTCAGAAGATAGAAAGATCTCTCATGCATTAGTAAGATTAATATAGTAAAAACGGTCATCTTTCGTAATCTACAGATTCAATGCAATCCCCATTAAAATTCGAACTCAAATCTTCATAGAGTCAGAAAGAGCAATTTCCAAATTTATCTGGAATAACAAAAAACCCAGGATATTGAAAACAATTATCAACAATCAAAGAATTTCTGTCAGAATCACCATCCCTGACCTCAAGCTATATAACAGAGCAATAGAGAAAAAATGCAGGGTATTGGTACAGTGACAGGCAGGTAGATCAATGGAATACAATTGAAGACCCAGAAATGAACCCACACACCTATGGTCACTTGATCTTTGACCCAGGAACTAAAATTATCCAGTGGAAAACAGGCAGCATTTTCAACAAATAGTACTGTTTCAACTGGCAGTCAATATGCAGAAGAATGAAAATTGATCCATTCTAATCTCCCTGAACAAAGCTCAAGTCCAAGTGAATCAAGGACCTCCACATAAAACCAGATACACTGAATCTAATAGAAGAGAAACTGGGGAAGAGCCTGGATCACATGTGCACAGGGGAAAATTTCCTGAACAGAACACCAATAGCTTATGCTCTAAGGTCAAGAAATGACTCTGGAAATCAGTTGGGTGTTCCCTCAGAAAACTGGACATAGCACTACCTGAAGACCCAGCTTTACCACTCCTGGGCATATACCCAGAAGATGCTCCAACATGTAATAAGGACACTTGCTCCACTATGTTCATAGCAGCTTTATTTATAATAGCAGAAGCTGGAAAGAACCCAGATGTCCCACAACAGAGTAATGGATACAGAAAATGTAGTACATTTACACAAGAGAGTACTACTCAGCTATTAAAAGCAACGAATCCATGAGGCAAATGGATGGAGCTAGAAACTATCATCCTGAGTGAGGTAACCCAATCACAAAAGAATATACAAGGTATGCAATCACTGATAAGTGGATATTAGCCCAAAAGCTTGGACCACCCAATATACAACTCACAGACCACATGAAGCTCAAGGTGATGGAAGACCAAAGTGTGAATACCTTGATTCTTATTGGAAAGTGGATCAAAATACCTATGACTCAAGCCAACAAATAGAATGAGAATAGGCTCCCCAATGAAGCAGCTCGAGAGAGGACCCAAGGAGCTGAAGATGTTTGTAGCTCCGCAGGAGGAACAATAATATGGACTAACCAGTATCCCCAGAGCTCCCACGTACTAAACCACCAACCAAAGAGTGCACATGAAGGGTCCCACAGCTCCAGCTACATATTTCGCAGATGATGACCATTTCAGACATCAATGAGAGGAATGGCCATTGGTCTTCTGAAGGCTCCATTCCCCAAAATAGGAGAATGCACGTCAGGAAATTGGGGGTGGGAAACAGGGGAAGGGATATGGGATAGGGGCTTTTCAGTGGGGTAACATGGAAAGGGGTTAACATTCGAAACGAAAATAAAGCAAATATCTAATAATAAAACAAAAGAATTGACAAATGGGACTTTATAAAATTGCAAAGCTTCTGTAAGGCGAATGATACTGTCAGTAGAACAAAACAGCAGCCAACAGATTAGGAAAAGAACTTTGCCAATAGTACATCCAATGAAGCAGTTCTTTATCACATTTCTCTAGTGCAACTTGAAATTGGAAATGCAGGGTCTTCCTCAAGTTGTTATTTTTATTGCTCAGGATTGATTTACTCATACTGTTTTTGTTCTTGTTGCTGTTTTGTTAATTTTTTTATTTAATTTTTATTTTCTATATTCTATGTTTACATTCCAAAGGCTTTCCTCTTTCCCAGTTCCCCCCCTACCATATGTCCCATAATTCCTCTCCCCCCCCCAGCTATTCCCCAATCATTCCCCCCCACCACCACGATTTCTCTGTTCTGGGTCTACAATACTGGATCCAATCTTTACAGGCCCAGGGTCCTCTCCTTTCTTCTTCTTGGGAGTCATTTGACTTGCTAATTGTGCCTTGAGTATTTAGGGCTTCTGGGCTCATTAATATCCACTTATCAGTGATTGTATTTCATGTGTATTCTTTTGTGATTGGGTTAGCTCACTTAGGATGATAGTTTCCAGATCTATCCATTAACCTACAAATTGCATGAGTTTATTATTTTTAATTGCTGAGTAGTACTCCATTGTATAAATATACCACATTTTCTGTATCCATTCCTCTTTTGAGGGATATCTGGGCTCCTTCCAATTTCTGGCAATTATAAACAAGGCTGCTATAAACATAGTGGAGCATGTGTCTTTATTGTATGCAGGGGAATCCTCTGGGTATATGCCCAGGAGTGGTATGCCAGGGTCCTCTGGAAGTGACATGCCCAATTTTTTGAGGAACCGCCACACTGATTTCCAGAGCAGTTTTACCATTTTGCCTTTTTCCATGAGAAATTGAGCTGTGTTACTTTGAGATCTGTGAATAATTGTTTTGGAGTTTTAATTGGGATTCCATTCAATCCGTAGACTGCTTTTGGTAGGATGACCATTGAATTATGCTAATCCTATCGGTTCATGAGACGGGAAATCTTTCCATCTTCTGATATCTACTTCAGTTAACTTCTTCAGGGACTTTATGTTTCTATCAGGCATGTCACTCACTTGCTTGATTATAGAGTTACCTCAAGATACTTTACATTATTTTGGCTACTGTGAGAAGTCTTGTTTGCCTAATTTCTTTTTCACTCTATTTGCTATTTATGTATAGGAGGGTTCCTGATTTTTGTGAGTTAATTTTGTATCCAAAACTGTAATGAAAGAATTTATCATCTGTAAGTTTTGCTTGCTCTAATTTTTAAGCATATATATGTATGCATATGTATATAATATATGTTATATTTATATTTATATATGTGTATGTGCATAAGCATATATGAAAGTATGTATGTGTATATATGCAAACATACATATGTATACATAAATGTATATACATACACACACATATATTTATAATCAACTACAAATAAAGATACTTTAATTTCTTCCTTTTCAATTGGCATATATTTGATCTCCTTATCCTTCAATTTTCTTATGGCTCTAGCTACAAATTTAAGTACTACAATATAGTACTTGAAATTCAAGTACTATATTGAATAGGTATGAAGGGAGTGAACAACCTTGTCTTGTTCCTGATTTTAGTAAAATTAGTTTAATTTCACTTCATTTAATTTGATATTGGCTATAAGCTTTCTATAAACTTTCTTTATTATGTTCAGGTATGTCCATTGTATGTTTAATCTTTCCAAGACTTTTTAAAGAAAAATACTTGATTTTGCTAAAGTCATTTCTGCATCCAATGAAATGAACATGATTTTCTTTAAGTATATTAGGAATGAGTATCTATTTTTATTTAATGCTCAGGACTTTGTTCCTAATATTTGTTCTTCTTTAGACTTATTTACTTCTACATATTTCAGAAAAAAGAATGAAGATTAGTTGAATTAAGATGATCATTATATAACATTTTTTATCCTATGATTTAGAAAATGATTCATTGACACTGTTGAAACTAAATTATCTCCTATTTTAATGAATTGGCCTTGATCTCAATTTTATTGATTACATATTTTAGAATTATTTTATTCTTCTCTATCAATGCTCATACCAATAACATTTTAAGCAATCAGCCATAATGTAATCAGTAATTAAAATTATAGCCAACTACAGGTGCTGGTAATTGTTAATCAATTAGATGCATTATGATTGCAAGTTTAATTGGAATGCTGATTAAAGTATTGATAGTTGTTCATGCTTTTCAACATTAAATATGAATATCTTTCTGTTTTTAAGTAGGAAGCAGATATGGAGAACACACTCCTAGCTAGACTCAAGAAATTTCATGAACACAGAAGGAACACTACCGCATATTTTTACAAATATGAAAAGACCATGAATCCGAAGCAGTCTGACTAGCTATTGGATGAATATGTAAATTTGAATGGGCTTGTTTGTGTAATAGCAGTAACTTTCTATATAAACATTTCTGTAGGCACTATTTTGTCTGGATTTGGTAAATTCTGGTACATTTTTATAGGAAAATAGCAGTCATTAAAAATTAATAGTACCTCCATTTTGCCATAATGCTGCGATAGATATTAGTAGATATCAATTGGTCTGCCTTCACAAATATTAATTAAGACATATATTCATAGAAGTTAGGTAGTTGAACTATTCACTACAAACATGATTTGATGTGTATTCTTTCTAAGTAAACAAAATTTCTTTTAGGCCATTTGAAATTTGTAAGACAGGCTAAAGAATAGAAAGATACGTTTTTACTTGTCCTTCTACAAATAAAAGTTGTTCCTTATTTTCTAGGTATTGGATTATAGAAACAGAATAATCAAGAAGTAAATTCTGGACAATACAATCTATATTCTGTGATAAGTGTATCATAAATTCTCTGTATAAAATGAAGTTTTCTCTTCAAAGTAAAACCAAAAAAAAAAATGTGGTTGTTTTAAGTGACCATGATTCTCTTTGAGGACAATTCCTTGAGCTCAAAATGACTTTCATAACTCACGAGTGTAAGTAAGAGCACTATCTGCAGTGTATACACCCAAACAGTGGGAAATTAATCCAGAGGAAGCTTTTATGATTTGCTTATTTGTTTTAAATCTAAAAATCAGGAATAAAATTTGACATGTCGGCACTGACCAACAGTATCAGCATTTGCAAGATTAATCTTCGTAAATTATAGGCCAGACTGTATAGTAGAAGTATACCTGAAAAACATCATAAAATAATTACAAATAGCTATATAAAGCAGGCAATGCAATCCTAGTATGCCTGCTTCTCCAGATTAAGCATACACTGGTGCTGTTATCCATGTACCAAGAATTTAAAACATTAAACATTTTGAGTTGACTTTTAAGACTCATTGTCTAGGGAAAAAACAGTTCTAAACCAAACTGACATTAAGTACATTGAAGAAGATAATGAAATCCAACACCACACCTTCCAAAACCATTAAAGAAGCATCATCTTATCTGAGAAGTTAGAATGACTTTTTGACTTGTGTATTGAGAACTGGACCGGTGACCATCTAAGTAAATACCAATTTTGCCATTAAAAAGCACAGACAGTTACTTTATCATTCTGTCTGATTTGATCATATGCCTTTTTATGATAGCATTGTATATGACATTGCTTTTAATCCAGAAACTCTATTGACATCTGTATATTTATAGTCTGGATATAAAGAGTACATAGTAAATTATACCACGAGCCAGCTGTCTGCTGGCATTACCTAAAGATGAAAATTGTAGAGAGCCAGTCCATTTATTCCATCCCCAGAAGGAATATTTATCAAAATGTCTCCTCCTTCCATATCTAACAGAAGAGCACTATCAGACACTGGTGACTCTCGAGGCAGTCAGCTGTGAAGATGAATTATGTGAATCTGACCTGTAATCTTACATGACATTTTAAACTCAAATATTTTCCCATATTTCTCCACACAATTAAAATATTTAGTCTCACTTCATTTTATGAGACATAAATAGCTATGTAAGTACTCTGTAATTACTGTACATTGTAACAAATGACCTCATAAATACATTGTAATGTCCCATGTAATTACATGGTTACGTCTTGTCTTTGAGATGGCTGCTTTCCGATGGGAAGCCTGCTAGTCTCTGAGATTAATTACTTCTGGACTAATTTGACAGTTTGCTTGAAGATATGCGTCCGTTAAATAGCCACTCGCACTGTCTTTAAAGGGAAGTTGTTTCATAATATGCTCTTCCTTCCTTCCTCAATACTGACCTCACTGTCTGTGATCATCCCGAAATATTTGCTGTGTCTAAATGTACTGTACACAAAAGTCAAAAGAGCATAATTCTGTACAGAGGTAAACAGAATGGGAATTATATTTCCCATAAAACACTAGCCAGAAACTGTGATAATAATTTTAAAGTTTCTGGTGTATTACTCTTAAAGCATATTGGAGTGTAATATATAAAAATACCAGTATCTAATCTTGGTCAAGCACCAGGCAACTGATATTTGACTTAAAAACCTGAGTTGCAGTGACATACATATTCTAGCATATGTTTCTAGTATTTTTTAATTCATCATGGTTACTATTAATAAATGGGTATATATAATAAGTGAAACAATCAATATTCACGTTTACCTCTGTTTCACATGGGATATTCAACCATCTGGTAAAATCAGCACCCTATAGTGACTGCTCAAATAATGACTTAGCTTCAGTATTATAAAACAAAAGAATGGAACAAGAAATCAATGAATACAATATTTTGTCTTAAATTAAATATGTTTTGTATTCTTGTACCTTTGAAATGTATAGGTTTACATATAGCTCCCTTGTTGGGGTTTCCACTTTTCCTGTATTACTCCGATACCAAGGCTATTTTATTGCTTTTAATGGCTTCATTTGGAAGGAATTAATAGTCTAAAAATAAGACTTCGTGATCTCCAAGAGTCAACGAGGGTCCCTAAACATTCAGCATACTTCTAGGGAATGAGTTAAGCACTATAGAGTAAAATCTATTGATACTGACAAATTCTAAAATGATTGCACATAAGATCCCTATATCACCAACTCTGGAGAGCAACAAAATTGCTTTATTGTAATGGAATTTTGTCAAAATGTGAATACCTCCTAAAATTATATTTCCCATTTTTGGGCTCAGAAGAAAGCAGGCCTGGCTACTAGACTATGAATATCAATAGCAAAATATAATGTGGAAAATGCTATTTTAAATCCAGGATGTTAAAGCACAAAGGAGTTACATTCATATAGACCTGGCTTATTTGTTATTTCTTGTTCCCATGCTCCCTATCTACCTTGTAGTATATTTTGTATTCTCAGTCATATTCTTTATCACTTTGCAGGCGCTAGGATAATTATATGTTGTTTTGGAAGACAATTAGGTGGCCGGAAATTTTAATTGATTTTATCCCAATAAATGGAGCTATACATGTTCATATTTGATAACTGGAATTGGGGAATCACTGAAGTATTTCTGTGCTGCCAATAAGACTATAGAAAAATCAAGCATAAAAGAAACCTCTCTTCACACATGTCAATGAATGGGCTTAGACTGTCAAAACAATGCTGATTTCAAATATCTGTATCCTTTTTGCAATCAGATTAAGATTTTATAAAAATAATTCAGGCTCTTATTCATTCACTTGTTTTTAGGTCTGCAAAATCCAATCATAGAAAAGAATATGTCTTGGGGACTGAGTATTAGTAAACTTGCTCTCATTTTCACTTTTGTATGTGTCCAAAGTGACATGCAGTCTATAAGGTAAAGTTAAAGCAGGAGCAAAGTATTGTATTTTGCAATACAGAACTTTTCTCTGCCCTTTTACAAAACAGGACAGGCTGGGCAGTGGTGGTACACGCCTTTAATCCCAACACATGTGATGCAGAGGCAGTTAGATTTCTGAGTTCGAGGCCAATCTGGTCTACAGAGTGAGTTCCAGGACAGCCTGGACTGTCAGAGAAATCCTATCTTGAAAAATAAAAACAAAAACAAACAAACAAAACAAAACAAAAAAAAAACAGGACAGGGTGTAAAGAAGAACCTGCGGCATACAATGAGGCTGTTAGACCAAATGTTCTCATTATTACTTGACAAATTCCTAAAAACTTCAAGATGTCTCCTGCCCATCCATGTTACTATTCTTAGTAAATAAGCTTTTGTTAGCACATTATTGATCTCTCTCTCTCTCTCTCTCTCTCTCTCTCTCTCTCTCTCTCTTAAATAACAGTTCAGAGCAGAATGATGAAGTGTAAATAAATAGTATTTTCTCCGCACAAGAAAGACAGATTTAGAAGGCCCCACATATATTTCTACATAACTGTGCCTAGCAGCTGATCCTCACTTATCATTGGCTTTAATCATTAAAGAGATTTTTGAATGTTTATTATATAGAATAAATGTATATCCTGATACCAGAATTCAATTAGCCTGATCATTTTTACAGGTTCCTATGTATACCTCAGATCTTCATCTATAAATAACAGTTTTTAAAACATTACTTTTAAAACTAAATTTATTTTGTGACAATTTTATACATCTGTATAATTCATATTGATTGCTCTCACCTTCCACATTCTCTTAACTACACAAGTCTCATCCCTGTATATCTTCCACCTACCCTCAATAAATCCTGTCTATTTCTTCTGTTTTGTGACCCACTGAGTTTAACCAGGGCCAGCTCTGTAATATGGGTTTGAAGCAAGCTCTTCACTGGGGCATAATGGTATCAGCAGCACTGTATTCTCTAAGGCAATGACTCCTTTTCTCTCAGAATCCATCAGTAATCAATAGATCATCAGGAAGTGGTGGGCCTCTTGTGACTAGTCAGGTGCAGGTTCAAGCTAAGTATTAAAAGTTCTGTGAATTAGTGATAGCTGTGTTTGTGTAATGCCTAGAGGCTAGCATTTCATCTTATATACTTTCTGCTCCTTCTGCAATATGCTCTAAGCTTAAAAGGAATGGTATAAATATATCTTGCATTAGGATTGACTGAAACCATCATCTATTTTCAGTATCTCTGGTATCCATGAGTCTCTGAATATACCTTAATTTATTGCACAGAGGGGCTTCTCTTATTACTGGTGAGAGTATCTTTTAGGACTATGGGTATACGTACAGATACTTAGAAAGTGGTTTAATATTAAATCAACGTAGTTAAACAAAAATATCAAGTTCACATCTTTGCCCTAGTCCTCTTCAGGAAGTGATTGTTGGCTATGTGTCTAATATGAGAATGGGTTCACTCTTTTAGAGTGGACCTCAAATCTAACCACTGGGTGGATGGTTGTCACCATAACATTCCTGCCTCAATTGATATAGGAGTGGTCATATTATTCCAGTCACTAAATATGATCATGACAGGTTAGTTTCTATTTTATTATAAAACAAAGTAGTGTTTCTTTTATGAATTAAAACATGATTATAAAATTTCATTTAAAATCGTATATTTTTATATATTTATTTTTTATTTATTTTCTATATTCTTTGTTTACATTCCGATTTCCCCTTTCCCAGTTCCCCCCTCCCCATAAGTCACATAAACCCTCTTCTCTCTGCCCATTCCCCAATCACCCCCTCCCATTTCTCTGTCCTGGTACTCCCCTACAGTGATGCATCAAGCCTTCCCAGGACCAGGGCCCTCTCCTTCCTTCTTCTTGGGAATCATTTGATATGTTAATTGTGCCTTGAGTATTCAGAGCTTCTGGGCTGATTAATATCCACTTATCAGTGACTGCATTCAGTGTGTATTCTTTTGTTATTGGGTTTCTTCACTTAGGATGATATTTTCCAGTTCCAATCATTTGCCTAAAAATTTCATGAATTCATTGTTTTTAATTGCTGAGTACTATTCCATTGTGTAAATATAACATATTTTCTGTATCCATTCCTCCATTGAGGGACATTTGGGTTCTTTCCAGCTTCTGGCTATTATAAATAGAGCTGCTATGAACAAAGTGGAGCATATGTCCTTATTCCATGCCAGGGAATCCTCTGGGTATATGCCCAGGAGTGGTATAGAAGGGTCTTCCAGAAGTGTCATGCCCAGTTTTTTTGAGGAATCGCCAGACTGATTTCCCGAGTGGTTGTACCATCTTGCAATCCCACCAGCAATGGAGGAGTGTTCCTCTTCCTCTATATCCTCGCCAACACCTGCTGTCTCCTGAGTTTTTAATCTTAGCCATTCTGACTGGTGTGGGGTGAAATCTCAGGGTTGTTTTGATTTGCATTTCCCTAACGATTAATGATGTTGAACATTTCTTAAGGTGCTTCTCAGCCATTCGATATTCCTCAGGTGAAAATTCTTTGTTCAGCTCTGTACCCTATTTTTAATAGGGTTATTTGGCTCTTTGGAGTCTAACTTCTTGAGTTCTTTGTATATATTATATATTAGCCCTCTATTGGATATAAGATTGGTAAAGATCTTTTTCCAATCTGTTGGTTGCCGTTTTGTCCCATTGACAGTATCCTCTTTAAATACTAAATGTCATCTTCATGCAATTGTTATGTTATATGTGAACATTAGTATTTACTGCTAAGTTCCAGGAGCACAGTGAAATGTTTTCCAGATTAAGACCAACCTCTTTAAATGTCTATAAAGAATTGTCATAGTAACAGATATTCGAAGACCCATTTTAACTTTTGTTGGGGCTGTTCCCTCAGTAAGAGATTTCGATCTGTATAAAATGAGATTGCAAGCTGAACACTACAGTTATCATTTGCTTTTTCTTCTTTAGTTTGACTAAATGCCTCAGGCTACTGCTGCTGTTCCTGGGCCAGCAATGTTGAACTCTAACTTTGAGCTGAAATGAACCTATTCCTTCTTCAGTTGCCATTACCACAGCATCAGAAGAAGAAAACTAAGAAAAATCTTCATTATAATTTTGTCATTGATACTATTTATTCTAAACAAAATGTTAGGAAATTGTCCTTAGCTGTTCTCTACATTTTGACTTATAGTTGTCTGTAATAGTTTACATCTAGTATAAAAAGTATCTTGCTTATGATAGTTAAGAGAGACACTTGTCTATCAGTGTAATGATAAGTATTTAGAATATATATTATATTTATATGATTAGATATCATATCTGCTTAGAAAAATGGCAGCAGTAGGTTCTGCTCTAGAGTCCGTGACATTCCTAGCTGCAGGTATTTGGCTACTTTTACAGTTCTCAACATTGATTCCCTCACATATGATGGCCTTTAAATCCAATTAGACAGATGCTGCCCCAAAGATATAAGACCAAGATTGAACCATTGGAGATATCTTATTGGACTAGTCACAGTTATGGTTCACAGGTTTTACAACAGGATATGTAGGGCCTTGGATTGCTTTTCTCCCTCGGTAACTTAGATAACATCTTCGGGCATTTTGAGAGCTTGTCTTGTGGGAGGACACTTCCAGGTCAGTTATAGCTCAATTCATCCATGCTTTATATCTTGTGAGTTGTGTCAATAACACCTTAACAGTGTGCTGTCAACAACGACTTTATATCCTGAGTGGTTGCCAAGTAAAATGTATGTGTACTTAATATTTACCTTTTTTTTTTTTGTAAATACTGCCAGTGTAGTTCCTGCCATCTCCCACTCTCTCCACTTTATCCTATCTCTCCCGTTTCCCATTTGCTCTTTCAGGACACATGTGTCCTAAAATCCCTACTCTCTAGATATCTTCACCATGGTACTTTCCCCTGTCTTGTATTCTATAGTTACTTCAGATTATCTCCTCACACCTTAAAACTCAGAGGTAGAAGCCGTAAATTAGAGAGCACACAGTTTTTCTGCCTGGCCCTGCCTAATCTCTGTTAGTATAATGTTTTCTATTACCATTTCCCTGCAAATTTCATAAATCCATTTTTATTTACAGCTGAATAGAATTCTATTGTGTATATATAATACATTTTTAATTATGTACTCATTAAGTTGAAGGACATCTATGTCGCTTCAACTTCCTAGGGAATGTGAGGACAGCAGCAATGGACATGACTGTGCCTGTGGAGTGGGATGTTGAATCCAGTATAGCTGACTAATATGGTAGATCTACTTTTATCTTTTTTTGAAACCTTACATGCTTATCTCCAGAATGACTGCAGAATGTGACCAACAATGATTAAGAGGTCCTCTCTCCGTTCATGCTTGTCAGGGTTGGTTGTCAGCTGTTTCCTGGATAGGGAACCGTTTTGACTGGGCTAAGATGCAATCTCAACATAGATTTAGTTTGCATTTCTCTGATTGCTACAGATTCTGGTAACTCTTTAAGTGGGTTATTTATCTGACAATTTTACCCCAGTGAATTATTATAATCTACTGAGCTGCTTATGTCTGACACATAAGCTTTTAAATTATTATTTTTCCTCTTGCTACTGAAATTTGGAAAAGTAGCTGAATTCACTTGAGTGAGTTTCTAAAGACATTTATTGAGTAACTTCAATTTTTACATATTTCTCTGGTTTTCTCCTTACTCTATGCTTTCTCGCTATTTAGCATGATGTTTCTATTTGCTAAAATAAAAAAAAAATAAGGATTGCATTCCTCTCGAGCAAGATGCTCAGAAAATGCATGTGGAAGAATACTAGTTTCCAATGTGTTTCTTGCCAATTCATCCTCTGTAATTTGAAGCAGAAAAATGCTATATAAAGCTGTCAAAATCAAACAAACAACAATGACAAAAAACCAAAAATACAAAAAACAAAAACAAAAACAGCAGCAACAACAAAATTCCTCCCCCCCAAAAAAATCCATATTATCAATAATATTTATCTTGTTTCTTTTTCCTTTCCAAAATATTCCGCTTTTAGAATCACTCATTTTCAATTAAGGTACTGGTTGAGTTTGTGAGCAGAGGGACTCTCTAGCATGTGAGCCCTATTAGCTAGGAACATTCTCTATGCTATATACAAATCAAAGTCTGGATGAAGATAGTACAGAGTAACTATAACTAAGGATACTAGTGGGTGAGTCAAAGGATGCATGGTCTTCCGAAATGATTCCAGGATGTCTTAATAAGAAGTGCAGGTGACCAAATGAGAACAGAGAGTTTATCTCGGTATCTAAACCATTTCTTATGAGACACAAGCCACTATAAGAACAGAGAGGAATGGATAGTCTAGAATGGATTTAAATCTAATCAAAGAAATCCCAGATCCATGCATAGTTCCAGCAAGGCCATTGTGAGTTCTTTTACAAAATGGAACTTCCCAGTCCCTTATATAGGAAAGCTTGTCAGATACCACCACAGTGAGATAATAGAATATTTTCTGACAGTATCACAGAGCTCCAAATGGACCAACTCTCACCTGAACATCCTACTATATAGCTGAAGCATCAATTTACTGTGAGATGTGCATTTAAAACGAGAAGTTGGAAAAAGAATAAAAGTCTTATGACATGAGCTTCTGAGAAAACTTGGGTTGGTAGACTTTATCAATTATTTTTCTTGTTTTCTTATGCGCTGTTCACATGCATATCAATGGAAGGCAAGTCAGCTTTTAACGAAGGATGACCATGAAATAGAAAAATCCATGTCACTGGTTTAGACAATAGTATCCCAAGAAATTTGCAATGCAGTCAAGTAGACATTTTAATAATAATTTATAAACTTAACTCTTCACCACCATAATCACTGATACAACCTTGCCATCCTACTCTGAATTTCCTCCTGTGTTGCCTTGTTTTCTCCATTTTTCATGAGTTGGAATTACACATGGACTGTCAGATGTAGTCATCATTTGCATGAGTGGTAGAGATACAAATCAGAACCTTATATTTGCGAAGAAAATATTTTTCCACTGAGACATATCCGTAGGCCTCTTTTTCATTTAAATAATCTTAGTAGGAGATTTTGGGGACTATATTGCCAAAGAACAGCCCAATTTTTCTGTAAGTATAAAATGAGAACAGTGAACTCAATGGTTAGAAAATATTCCAGTTGCCACATAGAAACCTCAGGGTAAACATTAATTGAAGTCTATAACTCAGTAATAATTAAGTTTTAAAAGTGTCTGAAATGGTGAAAGCAAACATTTTAGATGACCATAATATTAATCTGTAGGTTTTTTTTTAATTCTAGTTTTTCTTGCTAGTTTCTAAAGCACTTTTAGCAAAGAATATATTCATATATATAAAAAAGGTGTAGGGGTCAGGAAGTTGGAGACAAGAAAATGGCTGGGAAAGCACACATTGACATTACATCATTTATCTACCATTATCTGAGACATTCTTAGTGCTTTAGGCAAGCATATCTCTCACATTTTGCCATCCAATTAAGACCATGTTCTCTAGCTATATTCTCTAGCAAGATATGCCATGACCTAAAGTTGCTTTATGAGTTTATGATATTTTGATCTTAATATTACTTCACTGTCATTGACTTTATTATTATTTCCTATTTTTAAATGTCTTTTTCACTCTCTCCATAAAGTTCTGCTCAAATTTGAATGATGAACTTTTAGTAATGTATATTTGGCCATATAAGACATCATCAATCTTTACATCTTGTGCCTCTAAGACCATCCTCTTTAGTTCTTGGCACTCTGCCTTTCATAGTTGATGTCTCTTTCTTCTGTTTGACCTGGTGAGCCACAACTTGAGTTTTGCTTAGTCCCCTGTATATATTGTGAATGAATAATGAATAAATGAATATAATTCCTAATATTGTGTGCTTCCTTTGAGAGGCAATATTAAACTGCAATGAAATTCCACCTTTATAATCACAGTATTTCAGCTTCAATACTGTCTCATCAATTATAGGACACATGATTTTGTTTCTTCACATTACATTGTAGTTTAAGTGACAGAACAAAAAAAAAACAGAACAATGAATTGCAACTCAAAATTATCACACCAACCCCACATCTGACAGAGGGCTAATATCCAATATATACAAAGAACTCAAGAAGTTAGACCCCAAAGAACCAAATAACCCTATCAAAAAATGGGGTACAGGGCTAAACAAAGAATTTTCACCAGAAGAAATTTGGATGGGTGAGAAGCACATTAAGAGATGTTCAACATCATTAGTCATCAGGGAAATGCAAATCAAAACAACCCTGAAATTCCACCTCACACCAGTCAAAATGGCTAAGATTAAAAACTCCATGGACAACAGGTGCTGGCAAGGATGTGGAGAAAAAGGAACACTCCTACACTGTTGGTGGGATTGCAAGATGGTACAACCGCTCTGGAAATCAGTCTGGCGGTTCCTCTGAAAATTGGGTATGACACTTCCAGAGGACTCTGTCATACCACTCCTGGGCATATACCCAGCAGAATCCCCTGCGTACAATAAAGACACATGCTCCACTATGTTCATAGCAGCCTTATTTATAATAGCCAGAAGTTGAAAGGAGCCCAGATGTCCCTCAAAGGAGGAATGGATACAGAAAATGTGGTATATTTATAAAATGGAATACTACTCAGCAATTAAAAATAATGAATTCATGCAATTTGTAGGCAAATGGCTGGATCTGGAAAATATCATCCTAAGTGAGTTAACCCAATCACAAAAGAATACACATGAAATGCAATCACTGATAAGTGGATATTAATGAGCCCAGAAGCTCTGAATACTCAAGGCACAATTAGCAAATCAAAAGATTCCCAAGAAGAAGGAAGGAGAGGACCCTGGTCCTGAAAAGACTGGATCCAGATTTGTAGGAGAGTATCAGAACAGAGAAATGGGGGGGGGTGATTGGGGAACAGGTGGAGGGAAGAGGACTTATGGGACATATGGTGAGGGGGGAACTGGGAAAGGGGAAAGCCTTTGGAATGTGAACAAAGAATATAGAAAAAATAAAAAGAACCACCAAAAAAAATTATCAGGCCTATAAATTCATCCCTCATGTAGAGTGTATACCATTATCATATCTAAGGTGGATTAAATGTGGTGTTAATAAATAATGAAATTATCGGGGTCTACCTGATATATTAGTGTATTTTTGGGAGGCAATGATCTCAGTAATTCCATGTTCTCTTAAAGGTAATCTAGCACGGTAAATAAGTTAATCAAGTGATAAAAGGAATAGTTTATAAAATACATAAGATTATGTTTAAGTTTTTGTGAATGTTTTCCATATTTCAACTATAAATGATATCTTTGCAAAACTGTGGTTGATCCATGCCATTTGTAAAGCCTGTATCTTGAAATGAATAATCACTAAAGTACCACAATTTTAATATTAATGGTCCTTCTGTAGTCTTGTGCAGGATAGTGAAAATCAGCCTTTATCCTGCCTTCTTCTTTTAAATATCACATTGGAAATGAATGTATTTTTTTAATTGGCCTTTTATTTTCATTATCTGTTTTTATTTGTAACAGGTTTTTGTGTTTCTGAAATGTAGTGCTGGCATCTGTTTGTTCAATGTTACTAAATACAAGAAGACAGTGATGTGCCCCTTGTGGAGAATAGGAAATAAGTAAGCTAGGTTGGGTATTAAAAAAAACAATTTTAACCAGTAATATTAAATAAAGTATTTTAAAAGGAAACCACAAGAAGCCCATGTTATAGACAAATTGACATACATTTTGTAATAAGAGCCTGGAAGAAATCCAAATTACTATTTTTCTGTAAGAGCAATGTTTCAGTATTGAGAATTGAGATTTCATGAGGTTTTAATAGAAAATAAATGTGCTAACTATTGAAAACATACAGTTTGCCACATTTTATGATTGTTATGAGACTTAGTAAAGAACTATATCTTCCTTGACTTTATCTGCTTGTATAAAATATTCAATTATTTTAAAGCAGCAACTATTTAGTAAGTGAGATAATGATCATGGATAACTCTTTCCTTAAAGAGCAATGTCCTGCATTAGCCATTGTGTCCCAAGACCAAGGGAGGTGAAAGACTCCTGTGATCCAGTCTCAAGAGTCTACCCTTGACATATGCTCTGTCTTCTTTCTAAAACCTGTTTGTTTATTCTACTGCTTCTAAAAACAATTTCTAATGAATGCTTTTTTAAATAAATATAAATTTTGTCAAAATACCCATGTTTATTTTCTTTGAACGTTAACTAACACCAACAAGCATACAACAAAGTTCAATAAGCCATGAAAAGATCCAATTTTTTGCTTTCATTCATGTAACAAGCATGAAATTGGAGTTGAGGAAGTTTACATCAACAGGGAAAGTTAGATTGTATTCGTGTGTAAACAAGCCCAAAGTCTCACTGTCTCTGCAATTGTTCTGTATTTTACTTTTGTGACCTAAGTTTTTCCTATTTTTGGATTACATTAATCGAAATGTAATTATTCAGTATATGCATTTTGAATGTGGTGACTCAGCATATCAAACTATATCAAATTAGTGTTTTCTCTTTTGAAGACATACAACTTACTAAAGTATAAGCAAATGGTATTTCTAAGAACCCTGATAATCAAAGATGAGCCAGGCAGGTAAGGTGTACAGCTTCTTTCACAAAGGAGAATCCAGTAGGGCCCTTAGGCAGTTCATACAATGAGTAAATAATCTCTTTGAGAACCCAGTAGGATGAGAGACCAGAAATTGGCTGGGTAGTCTGCACGGACATGAGCTCTAGTGTCCTATTTGCTATGGTCCATCTGCGATAGGATTTGTTCAGGCCATTAGATCCAGAGAAAGCTGCTTCCTATACTATTCAGAAGGCAGAGAGGAGAGTGGACGTAGAAAAGGCACTGAGCGTGGTAAGGTGTGCAGCAAGCACTCAGCAGGGTAAGACGTGAAGCACTGTTCCCGATGCCCCTACACTGCCAACCCCTCCCATCTTTTCTTTCTCAAAGACAGCAACTTTCGAGAGTTTAAACTGCCTGTTTACTTTTCGTTTTAATTCAAGGTTAACTTGAAGCCATACACACTCATGATCCGTTCCTAAAACCATCAGAATTACTTTTTAACTTTGCATTTCTTACCTTTCTTAATCCTCTGGGTCTTTTGTTTTAATGATCAGAATTTTAACTAATATCCTGCTCTGTTTGATTCCTCATGTTCTATGCTGT
Source organism: Apodemus agrarius (assembly GCA_964023405.1). Classification (NCBI taxonomy): domain Eukaryota; kingdom Metazoa; phylum Chordata; class Mammalia; order Rodentia; family Muridae; genus Apodemus; species Apodemus agrarius. The sequence goes on along the minus strand of OZ030021.1, from coordinate 62,123,421 downwards.
TGATTTTTAAAATTTTGTGCCCAGACGCCTCTCACGAAGATATAGCTACTATATGAATGTGATTCTTTTACATTTGTTCTGTTAAATACTTTGTGATCACCTTTAAGCTAGTCCCGAATTCTTCCACCTCTTATACATTAGATTTTTATTGGAAGGTTAAGTAATTTTTTACCATCTTTTCTTTTGTATTCTGTTTTATTTTTCTTTTGTAATTTTCTATCTCATATTTGCTGCCTTTCCACTCTCTTAATTTACTATTTGCATGTTAGAGGTTATAAACTAGATTTTAGTGTCTTATCCTTTCTCTACAATTCACTACAGTCCATTTTCATTTATCTTCCAATGTATCTATAGATTTTTTTCATTTTTACTCTCTTATTTTTCAGGCTTACTTAGTATCTCAGTCTCCATGCGTTTTCATTATTCCCTAGATTGAACATTTTCTCCTAGATTTTTGGTGTGCAATTGTTATGTTTTTCTGGGCTCTTTTGTGCATTGTTACTGTTTGTCTCGGGACACTTTATTGTGCACTTCTGCCTTCATTTTGTCTCAGTCTGTGTCACAGAATCTGATATCTGATCATATGAAAAATTACCATTATATATAAAAATGAAGTTCTAAAACTCAGACTTGCAAAGGGCAAACCCTGGGTCCTGATGGGACTTGTTAAGTTATAGATCCACTGTGGGGGACTCAGGCTGGGGTCTTTTTGTCTAGTTAAAAGTTCTGAATTTTCTGTCACCAAGGGTTATTGGATATTGCCCCTAGCCAACTTAAGTTCCCCTGAGTACTGGATGATAGAAGAAAATGTGGATGCCTCACATCTCTGACCTGATAACCCCTTCCTACATCCCTGCTCACTGCTGTGCCTCTCATGTGAATCTATGGCCTTTGTGTTCAACAACTTGAGCACTGAGCGCCCCACTACTCCAGTCAGTGAGGGCTAGAGGACTTGCTGGCTAGATGCAAGAAGCTACAGTTTAATCCTATTTAAACTTCCCAAGTAGTCTCTCTGTCCAGCAGCGTGCCTCAGCACCATGCTCAAGTTGTATAGGAAGCAAAAAGGTCCCAGAATTAAATGATTTTTAAGTGGAAGTTATCTTGATTTTCATTAATGTATTTTTTTAAAAAGTTCCTTGGCCTAGCATTTTTCCTTTGCCTTAAGTATACACCAACCTGTTCATGTCAATCATCTGAAATCTCCTGGCTATGGTATCTGCTATTTCAGTGTCTTTTATTATTTAGAATCCTGTATTATCATTTTAATGGTGTTTGCAAGGGAGACATGGTATTGCATGTAATTAGTAAAATAACTTGTATGCATCGGTACTAAAATAAAGCAGATATGTTCCTGTCAGATTGTAGGAAAGGGTTTCACTTGGAGTCCATGTCTTATTATTCTTGCTTCTCTGTTTTTTTCACACTTGTGCTTGGGTAACTTCTCTGACCCTGCTCAGTTGTCTTTCTTTCTTCACTGTCTTCATTTACATTTATTTTATTTTATATTTTACAGAGTATCAAAGTAAGCTGGCTCCCTCCTCCATCGGGAACCCAAAATGGATTTATTACTGGCTATAAAATTCGACACAGAAAGACTACCCGCAGGGGTGAGATGGAAACACTGGAACCCAATAACCTCTGGTACCTCTTCACAGGTCAGTGTTCACACAGTGCAGTCTGGCAAGCTTTTGATGAATTAAATGCTTTAGGAATAAAATATACTCTCACTTCAAAGGAACATCGACTTTTTTTTTCTGGCAGCTGACATTTATTGGCCTGAACAAGAATAACCTTTATATTTTTAACTTTATATGCCCTGTAATGCTTTCACTATCCATTTTCCTCTGTATCATCATCTCAAGAAGCACATCATAGAACTTTTACCTATGTTACTTCTCAGAATCGCTGACTCAGGAACTCTTACTGCCTAATAACTTGTAACTTTTTAGTTAACAACTTTTAAAAGGCTTCTAATGAAATGGCTCTATATGTTCCTCTCTGTGGTTCCTCCCCTCACCACAAATGTCAAGCTAAAGTGGACATTAACAAGAGAGGGAGAATGCTGTGCTTTCTATAAATGCATAAATCTACTTTTGTAGAAATATTGGTGGAATTCATAAGTTAACATTCACTAATTAATATTCATTAATATTCACAAAAACTGGATCCAATGTTCATAAAGGAAAATTTCTGATTTGATAACATGAGAAACACGTATTTTCTTATAGGATTGCAACCTTAGTGCATGTTCGACTAAGTTCCTAATGAACAGATTAAAGGAAGTATTCTAAATTTATCTCAGTGAAGATTTATGCTCAGGAGGACAAGAAGGAGTGAACTTGGGAAGTGAGAAAGGGTCAGAGAGATATTTTCCTTTAAAACCATAGTGATGCCCTATTGAGTTGGGGGGAGGCCATGACTTTGTAATAAATGCAAAGCTTAGAACACTTCCTGGTCTGACTCTGGGAGGTCACACAAAATAACTGTGTGTAAGCAGGTGCACAGCCTCCCTTGTCTGTCACTGGGCAAGTGGCTGACTATATTACATTGTTCAAGGCATTTCCCAGCAAACCAGAGTTTTTGCTGTGTGCTAGTAGGAACTGTCTCGTTTTTCATCACCACTTTATATAATGGTGGTAGCAAGGCTCAGAGTCTAATAGGTCTAGGACTAGTTTGAGACTTCTCTTTGCATTCTATACATGTATAGTGTGATGGTTCACCATGGTGATTCAGAGGAGATAATGAGCAAACTAGGGATGGTACTTGTATTCATTAGTTTTCTCAATGCTGCCACAAAATGCACAACGTTTGACAAAAATGAATTAACACCTTTTTTGGTTTGCTTTCATAGTGTAGTGCATCCTGTCATGAAGGCATGGTACAGGGGTATGAGCCTCATATGTCCCTGCAATCAGAAGGAGAAAATGAGCTCTATGCTGGCATTCTACTAATACTCAGATTTTCTTATCTGGGGATCTAGACCTTGTAAAGGAATCACTCGCATTCATGAAGGGACTGCATTTCTCCCTGGCAATTCATTCAAAGACATTCCCAGAGGTTTGTCTTCTGAATGCTTCCAATGTCAGTCAACACTCAAAGAAGATTAATTATCCCAACTCAACTCCTGGCTAAGTAAGCTAAATGTTTGGTATAGGAGTACAATAATTCAGGACTAGACAACCAGTCCTCATCTAAAAACATATCAGGCCAGGTGTAGAAGCATAGCAACTGTAACCCTAGCACTAGGACATGAAGGGTAAACAGAGTCAAACAAATCTATGGAGCTCAATAGCTAGCTAGCATTGTCAATTAATGAGTTCTAGTTTACATAAGGGATTCGTTAAAAAAGAAAAAAATAAAATTAAGATCAATAGAAGAAGATACCTGATGTAATCCTCTGGTCTAAACATACACAAATATACCATGCATACATGAATGGGCACACCATGCACAAATACCCTGAGGGACACACATACTGTTAACACAGTGATACCCAAGTACATAATTTTAAAACTATAATTTTCCACACCTTATCTTTAACAATTTATAGATTTCTTATAATAGAAAATAAATTTAGTTCTTTCTAAAATCTTCAAAATTTTCATGATACTAGCATTGTTCAAAGTCTCTTTTAAGACATAAGCAATCTTATCCATGAGCTTATCCATGTAAATAATAATTAGCAAACCATTACCATGGAGTTTAAACTTCACTACTATACTTTACTTGATTTTTGTATATTGAATTTTTTATCCCTTAGAATATCATGTCCCGTTAATAATGAGTCAAGCAATATTTGTCCTGTATCCTGTTAATTTTAAAAATGCCAATGATGCAATGAGGTCTCCTCTCTCTTTGTCTGTCTGTCTGCCTGTCTGCATCTCAGTCTCTCAGTCTTTCTGTTTCAGTGACTCTCTCTGTAGAAGTTATGCATGGTTCTTTTTCCAAACTCCATGTTCTTAGAAATAGGATTCAAACTCAAAATATATTTACAAATGGCCATATAGCTAGACTTTATTTTATTAGATCATGATATAAATTATCCCATTTATTTTAATCTACATTCATGCATGTGGTTGATTACCTGTGCTCAGGTACTACGTATCCCTCTTGCTACATTTGCCTAGGCAAATCTCTCACTCAGCTTCTTGATCTCAGAACTTTCTCTCCTCCCAGATGTCTAACTTTCTTTTCTACACTTTCCTATAGGCTATAAGCTTTTTTAAATTGACAGATGATGCATCTATACAACACATAGAATTCTCTCTCTCTCTCTCTCTCTCTCTCTCTCTCTCTCTCTCTCACTGTGTGTTTGTGTGTTAGTACTAATATGTTTCTCTTTGATGACTGAAATTTTAAACACATGAGAAATGAAATTATCTATTGTGTTTTAAGGAAACATGAGCAAACACTCGATAAATTTCATGAATAAAAATATACCTCTACATAATTATCCAGAATAAGTTTTTCTATTGTAAGAAGGAATTCTTGGGAAATAATAATAAAAGATCAACTTCAAGCAAGATCAAGCAGAGAAAGGCAACCAGCAAATTCTTAAGTTCCGTGGCCAGCATCTAGAACTCCTAGAGACGTTATGAGTCTCCATCACGCTTGGGTAGCCCCATACATCCCACTCCTCTACAAACTGCAAACATAGCTGCTCCTTTTCTGCCAGTTCTGTTCCGTGCCTCAGCTTTCCACACCATTAATGTCTGTGGCATAAACACCATCCCAGTTCTCTATTGCACTGATTTCCCCTTCCACAGCTTAATTCAATGGAATTCTACTCACAGCCCAAGATTTTCTGCACAGAATTGAACTCTGCCCGCCACAGGCTGTCTCAGTAACTTTCTAGGACCTCGGTTCTAACCTCCATGATATTCTTATTCTCTCTTTCATTTCTCATGCCTGGAATCAGCAGTACATAGAGAGTACTGCCTGCGACTAGCTACTGATCTGTTCTGAATGCCATCTGCCACAGCCATAGTGGTAGCTGTGTACTTTGGCAACTGAACTCCCTGCAGTGGTTGTTTTGATCAAAGAAACCCTTTAGCACAATACTCAATTCATGCTTTCATTTCTATTGAATTTGCAATTTTACAACTTGGAACCCCTGATGAGTTGCCTTCAGGACACCTTTACTGTTTTCCAAGTGCATAATAACAGGTTTCTCTGGTGGCATCCGGTCTCCTTAACAATTACAGCTTCCATTTCCAACCAGGCTTGACTGCAAATTTAAATTTGTACATAAAATTTTACTTATGAAAATACATGTTTATATTTTCACGTCTCTGATTATGTCTCACTGTCTCTGTGTCGATCTGCTCAGTCTCTCTCTGTCTCTGTCTCTGCCTCTATCTGTGTCTCTATCTCTCTCTGTGTGTCTCTCTCTGTCTTTCTCTTTCTTTTCATTTTTATTAGATATATTCTTTCTTTACATTTCAAATGATTTCCCATCTCCTGGTTCCCCCAACCCCTGAAAGTCCCATAAGCCATCTTTCCTCCTTCTTTTCCCAATCAACCCCTCCTGCTTTCCTGTCCTGGTATTCCCCTACACTGCTGCATTGAGTCTTTCCAGGAGCAGGGGCTTCTCCTTCCTTTGATGTCCAACAAGGTAATCCTCTGCAACCTATGTGTCTGGAGCCATGAATAACACCATGTATACTATCTGGTTGATGGTTTTGTCCCTGGGAGCTCTTGGAGTACTGGATGGCTCATATCATTGCTCCTCCTATGGAACTGCACACGCCTTCATCTCCTTGGATCCTTTTTCTAGCTCCCCCATAGAGGACCCTGTGCTCTTAGTTCAATGGTTGGCTGAGAGTGTCCCCCTCTATATTTGTCATGCACAAGCAGAGACTCCCAGGTGACAGATATATCCCACTCCAGTCAGCAAGTACTTGTGGGCATCAATAATAGTGTCTGCATTTTGTAACTGTATATGGATTAGATCACTAGGTGGGGTAGTCTTTGGATGGCCTTTCCATCAGTCTGCTCCACACTTTGCCTCTATATCTTCTTCTGTGGTTATTTTGTTCCCCTTTCTAAGAAGGATCAGAGTATCCATACTTCCTTCTTCTTGGGCGTTATTTGATATGTGAATTGTGTCTTGGGTATTCTAAGCTTCTGGGCTAATATCCACATATCAATCAGTACATACTATGTGTGTTCTTTTGTGATTGGGTTACCTCACTTAGGATGATATTTTCCAGTTCCAACCATTTGCCTAAGAATTTCATGAATTTATTGTTTTTAATTGCTGAGTAGTATTCCATTGTGTAAATATACCACATGTTCTGTATCCATTCCTCCACTGGGGACATCTGGGTTCTTTCCAGGGTCTGGCTATTATAAACAAGGTTGCTATGAACATAGTGGAGCATGTGTCCTTATCCCATACTGGGGAATCCTCTAGATATATGCCCAGGAGTAGTATAACAGTGTCCTTCAGTAGTATCATGCCCAGATTTCTGAGGAACTGCCAAACTGATTTACAGAGTGGTTGTAGCAGCTTGCAATACCACCAGCAGTGGAGGAGTGTTCCTCTTTCTACACATCCTCTCTAGTACCTGCTGTCTCCTGAGTTTTTGATCTTAGCCATTCTGACTGGTGTGAGGTGAAATCTCAGGGTTGTTTGGATTTGCATTTCCCTGATGACTAAGAATGTTGAACATTTCTTTAGGTGCTTCTCAGCCATTCAAAATTCCTCAGGTGAAAATTCTTTAACTATCTATCCCATTGTTAATAGGGTTATTTGGCTCTTTGAAGTCTAAGATCTTGAGTTCTTTGTATATATTGGATATTATCCCTTTGTTAGATGTAGGGTTGGTAAAGATCTTTTCCCAATTTGTTGAGTGCCATTTTGTCCTATTGACAGTATCCTTTGCTTTACAGAAACTTTGTAATTTTTGAGGTCCCATTTGTCAATTCTTGATCTTAGGGCATAGGCTACTGGGGTACTGTTCAGGAAATTTTTCTTGTACCTATGTGTTCAAGGATCTTCCCCAGTTCATTTTCTATTAGTTGCAGTGTGTTCGGTTTTATGTGAGGGTCCTTGATTCACTTGGACTTGAGCTTAGTACAATGAGATAAGAATGGATCAATTTGCATTCTTCTTCTTTTTTATTATCTATATTCTTTGTTTATATTCCAAATGATTTCCCCTTTCCTGATTCCCCCTCCCCATAAGTACCATAAGCCTTCTTCCCTCTACCCTTTCCCCAATGAACCCCCTCCCACTCCTCTGTCCTGGTAATCTCCTACATTGCTGTATCAAGCCTTTCCAGGACCAGGGCACTCTCCTTCCTTCTTCTTGGGAATGATTTGATATGTGAATTGTGTCTTGGGTATTCAGAGCTTCTGGGCTAATATCCACTTATCAGTGACTGTATTCAATTGTGTGTTATTTTGTGAATGGGTTATGTCACTTAGGATATTTTCCAGTTCCAACCATTTGCCTAAGAATTTCATGAATTCATTGTTTTTAATTGCTGAGTAGTATTCCATTGTGTAAGTATAACACATGTTCTGTATCCATTCCTCCATTGAGGGACATCTGGGTTCTTGCCAGCTTCTGGCTATTATAAATAGGGCTGCTATGAAAAAAGTGGTGCATGTGTCCTTATTCTATGCTGGGGAATCCTCTGTGTATATGCCCAGGAGTGGTATAGCAGGGTCCTCTGGAAGTATCATGTCCAGTTTTCTAAGGAACCGCCAGACTGATTTCCAGAGTGGTTGTACCAACTTGCAATCCCACCAGCAGTGGAGGAGTGTTCCTCTTTCTCTATGTCCTCGCCAACACCTGCTGTCTCCTGAGTTTTTAATCTTAGCCATTCTGACTGGTGTGAGGTGAAATCTCAGGGTTATTTAGATTTGCATTTCCCTGATGACTAAGGATGCTGAACATTTCTTAAGGTGCTTCTCAGCCATTCAAAATTCTTCAGTTGAAAATTCTTTGTTTAGCTGTGTACCCCATTTTTAATAAGGTTATTTGGCTCTCTGGAGTGAACCCACACACCTATGGTCACTTGATCTTCGACAAAGGAGCTAAAACCATCCAGTGTAAAAAAGATAGCCTTTTCAACAAATGGTGCTGGTTCAACTGGAGGTCAGCATGCAGAAGAATGCAAATTGATCCTTTCTTATCTCCTTGTACTAAGCTTAACTCCAAGTCGATCAAGCACCTTCACATAAAACCAGACACACTGAAACTAATTGTAAAGAAACTGTGGAAGAGCATTGAGCACTTGGACAAGGGGAAAATTTCCTGAACAGAACCCCAGTAGCTTATGCTCTAAGATTAAGAATTGACAAATGGGACCTCATAAAATTACAACGTTTCTGTAAGGCAAAGGACACTGTCAATCTGACAAAATGACAACCAACAATTTGGGAAAAGATCTTCATCAACCCTACATCCAACAGAGGCTAATATCCAGTATATATAAAGAACTCAAGAAGAGTTGCATTCTTCTGCATGCTGGCTGTCACTTGAACCAGCACCATTTGTTGAAAAGGCTATCTTTTTTGCATTGGATGATTTTAGCTCCTTTGTCAAACATCAAGTGACCATAAGTGTGTGCGCTCATTTCTTGGTCTTCAATTCTATTCCATTGATCTACCTCTCTGTCACAGTACCAATACCATGCAGTTTTTAACATTATTGCTCTGTAGCACTGCTTGAGGTCCAGGATACTGATTTCCCCCAGAACTTCTTTTACTGTTGAGAATAGTTTTAGCTATCTTGGGCTTTTTGTTATTCCAGATGAATTTGAGAATTGCTCTTTCTAACTCTGTGAAGAATTGAGTTGGGATTTTGATGGGGATTGCATTGAATCTATATATTGCTTTTGGCAAGATGGCCATTTTTATTGTATTAATCCTGCCAATCCATGAGCATGGGCGATCTTTCCAACTTCTGAGGTCTTCTGCAATTTCTTTCCTCGGAGACATGAAGTTCTTGACATATAGATCTTTCACTTGTTTGGTTAGAGTCACACCAAAATACTTTATATTGTTTGTGACTATTGTTAATGGTGTCGTTTCCCTAATTTCTTTCTCAGCCTGTTTATCCTTTGAGTATAGAAAGGCTACTGATACGTTTGAATCAATTTTATTTATTTTTTTATTTTGCTCTGTTTCTGTTGTTATATCTCCCTTTTCCTTTTCTGATTTTGTTAATTTGGATACTGTCTCTGTGACCTCTGGTTAGTCTGGCTAAGGATTTATCTATCTTATTGATTTTCTCAAAGAACCAGCTCCTGGTTTTGTTGATTCTTTGTATAGTTCTTTCTTTTTTTACTTGGTTGATTTCAGCCCTGTGTTTGATGATTTCCTGCCTTCTATTCCTCTTGTGTGTATTAGCTTCTTTCTATTCTAAAGCTTTCAGGTGTGCTGTAAAGCTGCTAGTGTATGCTCTCTCCAGCTTCTTTATGGAGGCATTCAGAGTTCTGAATTTTCCTCTTAGCTCTGCTTTCACTGTGTCCTATCACTTAGGGTATGTTGTGCCTTCATTTTCATTAAATTCTAAAGAGTCTTTGATTTCTTTCCTTTTTCTTTCTTGACCAAAGTATCGTCGAGTAGAACATTGTTCAGCTTCCATGCGTATGTGGGCTTTCTCTTGTTCTTGTTGCTATTGAAAACCACCCTTACTCCATAGTATTCTCATAGGAGGCATGGGATTAATTTGATTGTCTTACATCTGTTGAAGTATGTTTTGTGACCAATTATATGGTCAGTTTTGGAGAAAGTACCATGAGGTGCTGAGAAGAAGGTATATTCTTTTGATTTAGGATGAAATATTCTATAGATATCTATTAAATCCATTTGGTCCAAAACTTCTGCTAGTTTCACTGTGTATGTTTAGTTTGGTTTTCCCTGATCAGTTCTGTGAGGAGAGTGGGATGTTTAAGTCACCCACAATTATTGTGTGAGGTGCAATGTGTGCTTTAAGCTTTAATAAAGTTTCTTTTACAAATGAGGGTACCCTTGTATTTGGAGCATAGATGTTTAGAATTGACAGTTCTTTTTGGTAGATTTTTTTTTGATGAGTATAAAGTGTCCTTTCGTATTGTTTTTGATGACTTTTGGTTGAAAGTCTATTTTATTGGATATTAGAATGGTTATTCCAGCTTGTTTCCTGGGACCATTTGCTTGGAAAATTGTTTTCCAGTCTTTTACTCTGAGGTAGTGTTTGTCTTTGACACTGAGATGAATTTCCTGTATGCAGCGAATTATTGGGTCCTATTTATGTATCCCATTTCTTAGTCTATGTCTTTTTATTAGGGAATTGATTTTTATGGGGGAACATCCATTGATGTTAAGAGATATTGAAGAATAGTGATTGTTGCTTCCTGTTTTCTGATGTAATTTTTATGTTTGTGTGGTTATCTTCTTTTTGGTTTGTTGAAAGAAGATTAATTTCTTGCTTTTTCTAGTGTGTAGTTTCCCTCCTTTTGTTGATGTTTTCCATTCATTATCCTTTGAAGGGCTGGATTTGTGGAAAGATATTGTGTAAATTTGTTTTTGTCATGGAATACCTTGGTTTCTCCATCTATGGAAATTGAGAGATTTGCTGGGTATAGAAGCCTGGGTTGACATTTGTGTCCCTTAGGGTGTGTATGACGTCTGCCCAGGTTCTTCTGGCTTTCATAGTCTCTGGTGAGAAGTCTGGTGTAATTCTGATAGATCTACATTTATATGTTACTTGACCATTTTCCTTTACTGCTCTTAATATTCTTCCTTTGTCTGGTGCATTTGGCATTTTAATTTTTATGTGACAAAAGGAATTTCTTTTATGATCCAATCTATTTGGAATTCTGTAGGCTTCTTGTATGTTCATGGACATCTCTTTCTTTAGGTTAGGGAAGTTTTCTTCTATAATATCATTGAAGATATTTACTGGCTCTTTAAGTTGGAAATCTTCCCTCTCTTCTGTACTTATAATCCTTAGGTTGGATCTCATTTTGTCTTGGATTTCTTGGATGTTTTTGGTTAGGAGCTTTTTGCATTTTTTTTTCATTTTCTTTGACTGTTGAGTCAATGCTTTCTATGATATATCTTCTGCATCTGAGATCCTTTCTTCTTTCTCTTGTATTCTGTTGTTGTTGACCCATGCCTCCTGACTTCTTTCCTAGGTTTTATATGTCCAGAGTTGTTTCCCTTTGTGATTTCTTTATTGTTTCTACTTCCATTTTTTAGATTCTGTATGGATTTGCTCAATTCCTTCATCTGTTTTGTTGTGTTTTCCTGTAGTTCTTAAAGGGTTTCTCCCTGTTTACTTGTGCTCTCCTGTATTTCTTTAAGAGAATTATTTATGTCCTTCTTGAAGCTCTCTATCAGCATCATGAGCTGTGATTTGAAATCCAAATCTTGCTTTTCTGTTGTTTTGGGGTATTCAGGACTTGCTATTGTAGGTGAATTGGGTTTGGATGGTGCCATATTACCTTGATTTTTGTTAATTATGTTCCTACATTTGACTTTTGCCATCTGATTATCTCTGGTGTTAGTTGGTTCTGCCTTCGCTGGCTGGTGCTTTTCCTCCTATGTGTCTGCAAACCTGTCTCAGGACCCCTGAGTGACCAGTTCTCCCCTGGCACAGAGTACTGTGGCACTGCCCAGCTCCTGAGTGCAGGTGGGTCCCTGGCAGGCTGTTTCCCAAGTGAACTTACACTTGGGTGTTCTTTGCATTCCGGCTGCACCCATCTGCTCAGTCACAAGAGCAAAGATGGCGGCCTTACTTCTAAATGCAGGACTCTCTCTAAATGTGGGACTCCCTGCAAGGCAGATGTCCCCTGGCAAAATAGGTGCATAGAAGGCTGTGGCACTGCCCAGTTCCTGGGTGCAGGTGGGGCCCTGGCGTACCAAGTCCCAAGTGATCTTACACTCGGGTGTTCCCTGTGTTCCTTGCTGTAACAGTCGCAGGAGTGAAGATGGTGGCCTCATCTCTAACCACGGGACTCCCTGCAGAGCAGATGTGCCCTGACAGGATAGGTGCCCATAGGCTTGTAGTGCTGCCCAGCTACTGGGTGCAGTTCAGGCTCTGGAGGACAGTGTCCCAAGTGATCTTACACTCTGTGTTCTTTGTGTTCTTGGCTGTGTCCGGCTGCTCAGTCACAGGAACAAAGATGTCTCCCTCTTTCTCACACCAAGATGCAGCATAGATTTTTGAACTCTCTTGACATGATAAACTATTTATTCCATGACTTTAAAATTCGGCCTCACTATTTTTTTTCAGGAAATTCACAGAAAGCAGACGGATTTGGGGTATAACAATAGGAAAGGCATCTAGTCCAACTTCCAGTAGAGTCTTTGTTTACCTCGAAAACCTCACAAGCGTAGATGTCAGCTTCTCTACTGGTAGAACAGTCCTATTGGAGAATATGATATTTGCACACTCTTTCCAGAATTGCTTGGCTTATAATATTCAAAGGCTCTATACTCTTCAGCTCTAAGTTCTATGTCAGTCCCACAAACCAATTCCAAATGCCCACATGCCCTATGATCAATTTTATCACATCGTCTGTCAATAAATAGGGCCATTTCTCGTATCAGTTACTTTTCCTCAATGCTATGTCATAATACTTGACAAAAGTAATATAAGAAAAGAAGAGCTTATTCTAGCTTACATTTTCAGGGTAGAGCCCATCATGAACGAGAAATTATAGTAGCAAAACCATGAGGTAGTGGTTGCAGAGTGTTAACATTCAGGGAGCTAAGACAGAAGGATGCTAGTGTTCTGCTCTTTCAGTTTGACACTCCAACGAGTGAGAGGGTACCACCTGTATCCAGTGTGGCTCTCTGCACCTCAGTCAATATTTTCTGGAAGTGCTGCAAAGATGTTCTCAGAGAAAGGACTCCCGTGTGATTCTAAGACAAGCAGAGCTGACAATGATGAGCCATTGCAGCAGCGCAGCAAGTGACGGTGATTAGAGGCAAACTAAAGCATGGTTTTGTAGTCAGCAAGTAGAAATACTGATTTCTATTTAAATCTAACTATATCTAGTGAATAAACTACCACTGCCAATGGGGAGACTAACTACTTTTTTTTTTCTCTAGACCAGTTATGTAGCAAATGTTATTTAAAATCATAACACACACACACACACACACACACACACACACACACACACTTTATCTTTTCCTTAGCCAATAATCTTCAATTTCAGAATAACATAGTTTGTTCCCATGGAAATATTGTCTGTACAATCTTATAGTAATTCTAAGGATGATTCCAAACTAGATTATCGAATATAATACTGTCTATTTTAAATATTAGACAAAATCTTAGGTGGGTATTGTTGAATTTAAAAGCCAGATATAACATCCAGCACACTATTTACAAAGATTTTAAGAAGTCAAGTCTATGATATATTTTCCCCAACCATGAAGAAATAACATGAGTAATAAAAATGGCAGATGTTAAAGGAAGACCTACATTCTTGATAAGGCTTGTGGATTATAATATGTCATATGGTCACTTTGAGAAAAATCATAGTTTTGAAAAATCTGACTGAAAATATTTTAATATGTATAAATTTCAATATTAGACACAAAAAGGCATAGAGATATTAAATTTTGCCTTTTTATAGAATACAGAGGGTTTAGTCCTTGAAACTTTCTTGTTAATGGATTTCTTGTCACATGAAACGTTAAAAACATGAGATAAACTTTGTTTATAAAACAATGCATGAGCATAGAACAGAGACACTAAAGAATGGAAATTAAATTCAAAATATTCTTTTTTATTTTTTATTTTCTATATTCTTTACATTCCAAAGGCTTTCCCCTTTCCCAGTTCCCCTCTCACCATATGTCCCATAAGTTCTCTTCCCTTCACCCATTCCCCAATCACCCCCACCCCCATTTCTCTGTTCTGATACTCTCCTACAATACTGGATCCAGTCTTTTCAGGAACAGGGTCCTCTCCTTCCTTCTTCTTGGGAATCTTTTGATTTGCTAATTGTGCCTTGAGTATTCAGAGCTTTTGGGCTCATTAATATCCACATATCAGGGATTGCATTTCATGTGTATTCTTTTGTGATTGGGTTATCTTGCTTAGGATGATATTTTCCAGATCCAACCATTTGCCTACAAATTGCATGAATTCATCATTTTTTATTGCTGAGTAGTATTCCATTGTATAAATATACCACATTTTCTGTATCCATTCCTCCTTTGAGGGACATCTGGGCTTCTTCCAGCTTCTGGCTATTATAAATAAGGCTGCTATGAACATAGTGGAGCATGTGTCTTTATTGTATGCAGGGGAATCCTCTCCGTATATGCTCAGGAGTGGTATGCCAGGGTCCTCTGGAAGTGTCATGTCCAATTTTCTGAGGAACTGCCAGACTGATTTCCAGAGCGGTTGTACCATCTTGTAATCCCACCAACAGTATAGGAGTGTTTTGTTTTCTCCACATCCTTGCCAGCACCTGTTATCCCTTGAGTTTTTAATCTTAGCCATTCTGACAGGTGTGAGGTGGAATCTCAGGGTTGTTTTGATTTGCATTTCCCTGATGACTAATGATGTTGAACATCTCTTAAGGTGCTTCTCAGCCATCTGAATTTCTTCCAGTGAAAATTCGTTGTTTAGCTCTGTACCCCATTTTTAATAAGGTTATTTGGTTCTTTGGGGTCTAACTTCTTGAGTTGATTGTATATATTGGATATTAGCCCTCTGTCAGATGTGGGGTTGGTGAAGGTCTTTTCCCAATTTGTTGTTTGTTGTTTTGTCTTTCTGACAGTGTCTTTTGCCTTACAGAAACTTTGTAATTTTAAGAGGTCCCATTTGTCAATTCTTGATCTTAGAGCATAAGCTATTGGTGTTCTGTTCAGAAACTTTCCCCCTGTGCCCATGTCCTCCAGGGTCTTCCCAAATTTCTTTTCTATTAGTTTCAGTGTGTCTGGCTTTATGTGGAGGTCCTTGATCCACTTGGAGTTGATCTTGGTACAAGGAGATAAGAGTGGCTCAATTTGCATTCTTCTGCCTGTTGACCTCCAGTTGAACCAGCACCACTTGTTGAAAAAGCTATCTTTTTTCCACTGGATGGTTGTATCTCCTTTATCAAAGATCAAGTGACCATAAGTCTGTGGGTTCATTTCTGGGTCTTCAATTCTATTCCATTGATCTACTTGTCTGTCGCTGTACCAATACCATGCAGTTTTTAGCACAATTGCTCTGTAGTACTGCTTGAGGTCAGGGATATTGATTCCCCCAGAAGTCCTTTTATTGTTGAGAATAGTTTTAGCTATCCTGGGTTTTATGTTGCTCCAGATGAATTTGAGAATTGCTCTTTCTAGATCTATGAAGAATTGATTTGGGATTTTAATGGGGATTGCATTGAATCTGTAGATTGCTTTTGGCAAGATGGCCATTTTTATTATATTGATCCTGTCAATCCAAGAACATGGAATATTTTTCCATCTCCTGAGGTCTTCCTCGATTTCTTTCTTCAAGGACTTGAAGTTCCTGTCATACAGATCTTTCATTTGTTTGCTTAAATTCACACCAAGATACTTTATGTTGTTTGTGGCTATTGTGAAGGGTGTTATTTCCCTCATTTCTTTCCCAGCCTGCTTGTCCTTTGAGTACAGGAAGGTTACTGATTTGCTTGAGTTGATTTTATAACCAGCTACTTTACTGAAGTTGTTTATCAGCTGTAGGAGTTCTCTGGTGGAGTTTTTTGGGTCACTTACGTATACTATCATATCATCTGCAAAAAGAGATAGTTTGACTTCTTCCTTTCCAATTTGTATCCCTTTGACTTCCTTATGTTGTCTAAGTGCTCTCACTAGAACTTCAAGTACTATTTTGAAAAGATATGGAGAGAGAGGGCAGCCTTGTCTAGTCCCTGAGTTTAGGGGATTGCTTCAAATTTCTCTCCATTTATTTTGATGTTGGCTCACCAGTGATTTTAGATCTGAGTTTTGTTTTTCTGATGTGTTGGGGTACCTGAGACATATTGCTGTTGGGGAACTGGGTTCAGATGCTGCCATATTGCCTTGATTTCTGTTAGTAATGATCTTATGTTTGCCTTTTGCCATCTGGTTATCTCTAGTGTTAGTTTTTGACATATTTTAAGGTATAATTCTATTTTGCAGTACTTTTAAACAAAAATAATAATGTTTTTTTAGAGTATTACTTTCAGAGAAAATAATCTTTAAAATTACAAATAACTTTAGCCGATAGCCTTTTCAAAAATCAGTTATATCTTATTTATTGAAAGTTATGTAGAATAAAAAATAACAAGTCACACATTAAAGATTTAAACATAAATCAGTTGTACTGTGCTCACTTAAATCCAGAATTATTTTATTTTGTCCAAAGGATATGTATGCAAGTGTGGTTGTATGCTGATATTCCTGCTATATACAAATTTGGGGAAGACACTATTCAGGCCATTACAAATCTGTGTTATTTTTCCCTCAAGCACAATCATTTCAAATTGCATCCTCCAATAATATGTACTCAAGATAAATAATGCATCTCTACATTTTTATTTTTCTGAACAGGGTAGGATAATAAGTGCATCTAATCAGCATGGAGTAACCTAACTACTCCAGCTTATTTCCCTACTACCCAGTGGAAAGACAGGATAGGAATTAAATAGCTTATTATTCAAAATGGTTTATAACTATTTGCCTCTTTAAAGGTTTGAAAGAATATGAATTCAAAAATGTAGCTTTTATTCCCACCATTACATCTTTGAGGCAAAAATAAGGAAAATACTTTTGGGAATTTAAACATAATATGATCAAAATGATTTGTAACTGCATCTTCTCTTAACCTAAAAAAAGTGTCATGCATACTTCTTTTTTGGTTTGAACTGAAGCAATAAAAACAATCAGCAAAGCATATATGAAAGAGTTTTTGCCTTTCTCTTCCTTGTCCCATGGCTTATACTCAGGAACACCTGTTACTTTTCTAGACAATCTGACCATGTTTACAAAAGCATTAAGGAGCCAGCAAGTACTGCACACTTAAAGATGTACTGCGGTTTAGGCTTTCCCCCATAACATATCTAGGATCTGCTATTCTTATAGTTAGTAAGTGGAGTCATTGATTTTTCAATATAAATGCACAGTGTTGTGCTCAGGATATGTTGTCTTCACAGGAGAAGACTAGCTAGGAGTCTGTCCCAGCAGAAAGAACAAGGCAGAAGGGGCAGAGGAGAGTTATATTGGGGGGCAGTGGTTCTGGTGGGTGATGAGTCCTGAGTCCACTGGGCTCCCAGTGACAGCTTGGGGACTTCAGGGGGTGGGGGCATTCTTACCAGCTGCTCTGACTGCAGCGTATCCTCTAGGATGGGTCAGGATATGATGTCTTCACTTGAGCAGACCTGCTAGGAGTCTGCCCCAGCATAAAGGACTTCTTCTTCTTCTTCTTCTTCTTCTTCTTCTTCTTCTTCTTCTTCTTCTTCTTCTCTCCTCCTCCTCCTCCTCCTCCTCCTCCTCCTCCTCCTCCTTCTTCTTCTTCCAGAAATACATTTCACAAAGAATGGTCTGAGATGATTAAAATGCAACCTGGATCTCTAAAATAGAACTTGACACCCAAGTGTAGATATTGTTTCAGAGAAATCCAAGGTTGATCTTAAAACCTTTCCTGATGTGACTGTTTAAATAATGTTCTTAAGACTACATATGGACTGTAGCACAGTCCACCAGATCAGGTTCTGGAAACGTTTGATTAGTGCTCCAATCAGTGGAGATCATAGCCACCCAATTGGCATTGAATGCTCATGATCACAGATGGCCTTTGAGAGCAGTTGTTGCATACAAGATTGATACTGTTGTTTGTTTATTCATTGTGAGCAAATGTGAGGCTAAATATCTACCCAATATGGAAAACTATATTCTTGGTGAATTTCATCTTGGTCTCAGAAAAGACTTCTACCAAAGCCATTACTTTTCATGATTGGGTAAATATGACTTCCTGGAGCTTTCTCCTTATTCATTCTCAAATTTCTTATGAAACCTCTGTGATCCCTCTTCTTAACAATCAACAGTAGTGCTTATGAGTGAGTGGCAAAATGAGATGATTATAAGCTTTCTTGAGGAATTACAAAACTCTCACCTTCCCAAAGATCTTATTATACCCATGATGGTGTTGAATGTTGTGTTTTAATCTAATATTTCATTTGCATTAATTATTGTTGTGCTCAATCTGTGTTACTGGATTTGTCAAGGGGTGGTTATATGAAAATCTTCAATGTGCCATGCACTGTAATATAGTTTATGGGTAGACAGTTAAAATATCAATGTTAGTTAGCAATGGCAAATCACCAATAGCAATTTCAGGTACAGTGCTTCTCCTTTTTGTAAAACTAGAAGCTTCTCCAGAAAACAAGATCTCTACCAAATGATTGTGTGGATGAATTTAGCAAATAGATTTCTCCATAAGTGTAACTTACATGTAAGTTTTGATATATCTGTTCTTAAATATCATCTGATTGACACTATCCTCTTTGAGGAATACAAAAACTACCTATCTGCAAAGTACTCATCTATTGGCTATTATATACAATTATCAAATAATATAGACATCATCTCTCAGTAATCTATTTTACTTAATGTTTCATATGAAATAGTGGTACTGTTTCATATTATCAGAAAGAAAAAATAGAAAATAAATCAGACAACATTCTAATTTCTGTAAGAGATTTTCAGCTAATTGAGATCTAACTAGGCAATTTATATTGAGTTCTCATTGTCTGAATAATGATCCATGTTTCCTTAAAAAGTATTGGCAAATAGGAACTGGAAAAAATACTGTTTCATTATGACATTTTTTGAATTATATATTTTCTTTATTTACATTTCAAATGTTATCCCCTTTCCTCATTTCCCCTCCAAAAAGCCCCTATCTCATCCCTCCTCCCCTTGCTCCCAAATGCACCAACTCCATGACCTGACTTTCCCCTATATTTGGGAAAGGAGCCTTCACAGGACCAAGTGCCTTTCCTCCCATTGATGTGTATTTTTTTTAAATGGCAGCTGGCCCCAAGATGGAAAAGGTTTGGCCTCTCAGCATTCTTCCCCCCCTTCTCTTATTTTACACCTATTTTTTTTTATTTTCTATATTCTTTGTTTACATTCCAAATGCTTTCCTCTTTCCCGGTTCCCCCCTCCCCATAAGTCCCATAAGCCCTCTTCCCTCCAGCCATTCCCCAATCACCCCCTCCCATTTCTCTGTCCTGGTACTCCCTTACTTTGTATAGAATGTATTTTATGCATCTCTACTATTACAATGGGATTATACTAACTGGGTTCTGAATAAACAACCGGAGGTGATTCTGAAGTCTGGGACCATAGTACCAATATATTCTGAGAGTCATCTCACGCAGGAACATGAAAATGCAAGCAAATTTGCCAAAAAAGAAAATTTGGCTCAATACATCATTCATATCAAGAACTCATTCTTGGAGTAACTAATCCTCTTGCCACAGGATCATTACTTCATGGATGGTGGCAAATGTTTCATGATTTAATTTCATCTTTATATCTCTAACTGTAAAAAAAAATTGATGCTTAAAACTTAACATGAGTTTTTGGTGAAACAGTTAAAACAGAACAACAGAAATTATTTGTTTAACAGCAACTTGTCAAGTTATTAAATGCCTTTGACACCTGGAGAAAAGAACAGGTTTTTACATCAAAATCCTAAACCCATTAAATGTGAATCTGTGAATCTACTCTAATGCTTATTGTAGTTATTTCTAAACTCATCTTCAATGCTAGTACTGTGGATAATATAATCCACCCAAATAGTTATTGAGATTGAACACAATTTTTTCTACTGCGGGATCTGTAGTAAAATATACTGGAAGGGTGGCTACAAAAATCACAGCCTACAGAATCAACTGACTGGGACTCATGGGGTCATGTAAAGAAAAGCTAGCCTGTAGGAATCTGGAGTACATCCCAATCACACATGTTAGGGCTGCATAGCTTGGTGTCCTTTAGGGATCATAATGGTGGGATTGGGTGTTTCACTGCCTCATTTGTCTATTATTGTGTTTCTTTTCCTCCTATTGGTTGGCTTTGTCTAGCCTTGAGGTAATGGTATCTGCACGTTCTTAAAGTACTTTGTTAAGTCTTGTTTGGTTGATGTATCTGGGAGGTCTGCTTTTTTATTTATTTCCTGAGTGGAAGCATATGATAGGAAGTGGATCTGGGAGAGAGTGAAGGTAGGGGGAAAAACTATGGAGAGGAAAGGGAGGGCAAGCTGTGGTCAGGATGTAATAAATGAGAGAAGAATTTAAAAAATGAAAGTGTGTTTATTTTCTACTAAAATTCACTTGCTCTGGTTTCTTCTTCCTTGCCCTCCTGTAAACATAATCACTGACCTTGAATGAATGATGGAGCATAAATTTTTAAGTTGACTGTTTTTGATTTATAGGCAGGGCTCCTCAGAACAGTGAGGAAAATGACTCTTGCTATTTTTGATTATTTCTTCATCATTCATATTTTATATTCTGCATTTATCCTGAGGCTGTTTTTAATGATACATTTTTATAAACTGCAAAAAATGAACAGAAATTTAGAATTTATGAGATATAATTTCAGTTCCTGCTATGCTATTTCTCCTCTTATAATCAAAATAATAATACTTATCAAAACAATCACAATATTTAAATCGTGACAATTATTCTCATAATTTTCTAAAGCTTTGAAAACCCAGCTGGAAATTTTTATTGTTCAGTAATTTTATTTCTGGTGGAATTTTTTTCATAGGATTGGAGAAAGGGAGTCAGTACAGTTTCCAAGTGTCAGCCATGACTGTCAATGGCACTGGGCCACCCTCCAACTGGTACACAGCGGAGACCCCGGAGAACGACTTAGATGGTAAGACCTCAGTTTTCTAGTTCTTAGTAACATCAGTTTCATTGGTCCTCTAAGAAATTTAATGAACTTCATTTCTAAAATATATTTGTTTTGCCTCCATCTTCAGATATACAACTATATAAAGCACCATTCCTGAACAGTCAGCAATAATGCTTAAAAAAGTAATCTAGTGGCACTGACTGTACATTCATTATGGTTCTCATCATAAGTTGTATTTTTGCACAATTTGAATATTTTACTTGCTTCTACTAGCATTTATATTTGACACTATCTGATGTGTGCTTGTAAGTTAATATATTAAGATTTATATAAAATTTGTTCAACAATAAATTAAGTACAAGCAGGAATTCTAAAAAATCAACAGGTAAGAAATTGTTCTTATGTTAAACGCATCAAAGCTGAAATAAAAAACTTAAGAAAAATGAATAAATGAATGATAAATAAAGTTTCAACTCATTAAATATATAGATGCCACATATAATGCAGATTAAAATAAAAAGTCACTAAGTAATGAAGCGAGGAGGGAAGGAGATCCAAATCTGTGTACTTAAGGTTATGCATTCAAAACTAAGACCAAGCAAAGCCGAGTTAAAATTAAGCTCCATCTATGTGTTGAAAATTTTATCAGTAATGAGCCAAGAAAAACTTTTAGTTCTTAACTTTGGACATAGAATTATCTGAGGAAAAATAAAGAATAAAAATTATGTACCTCTTTTCTTTCCTCCTCTTTTTTCCTCGCTTAGAGAAAAAGAATAATTTTATTCTACTTTTTCCAACACACTCAGATATTTTTTCCTAGGTCTTTGAATTCTTTTCTACTCTCTTTCCTATCTTTTCCATCTTTTTTAATCCTTTCTTTCTAAAATAAGCCATTGTTCTGCATATTGTTCAGACTGTATTTAATGAAAACAGTTGTGGTGGTCATAAAAAAAATATAGGCAGATGCTTTTTCCACAATGGTGATAATCACAGAAATGTAGTGTACTATACTTACTGTGTAATTTTCTTTTTTCATTACCTTGACCTTGGCAGGCTAACTCATGAAAAGAGTGAGTTTAAGGCTAGCATAGTCGACAAATGGAGAGTAGCAAGAACCTGCTACTTAAAGAAGAATGAGTTTGTTCTCTCTTACAGCTTTAAACACTTATAGATACATTGCCACCGCAGTCAGGCAGCAGAACACAAGCATGCTGGAGACTCAGATCTACCCTAGCAATTCAATTCTTCCTACAAGGCTCTAAGAAAAGCACTTCTACCATCTCACCAAACAGCTGAGAATCAAACATGCACATGCACACATACACACACACACACACACACACACACACACACACACAAAGAGCTTCTGGTGCCATTACAACTACAGACCAACTGGGAAAGGGGAAAGCCTTTGGAATGTAAACATAGAATATAGAAAATAAAAATGAAAAAAAAAAGAATAGTTTACAAAAACATGTTCCATAACAAGCTTGGTGTGCTGCTTTGAGGATCAAGTGCTGTAGAAGAAAAGCACATTTTTTTCCTTCTTGTTCAAAGTATATCAGAGACCTAAAAGGCCACACTGTAGATAATCATTAGTAAAGTGTAAATGAGGTTCAATTTCATAGTATCCCCAAAGCCAACACTCATAGATGTATAAATGAGGAATGAGAGTTTTTCATTAAAACTGAGACTTGAAGCATGTCATCTTGATGACTGAGTACAAATACATTCTTTGGCAAGCTAACTCAGGAAAAGGGTGAGTTACAGGCTAGCATAGTGAACAGATGGAGGCCATTTAGCAGAAACATCACCACAAATATAAAACTAGTACTGAAACACTAATGATAATTTCCTATAAACTGGGTAATAGGAATTGAGTATAAGGGCAGAGAGTGAACAAATGCTGGGTTTACCAGAACATAGGCAGCATAATGCGCAGCACTAAATTTAAACAAAAATTAAGACTGAGACACATTATTCAGTTTGTACACAAGTTGACAACACTAAACATTGACCAGATTTTGAATATTTTGAAATTTTAAGATAGTAACAGTTTTCTTTAAACCAATCTTATTTATACTAAAGTTATCATTAGTTTTTAAGCAAGTATTGTAATTATGATTTTATGTTGAAAAGATTGTGCTGAAGTACTACAATGTACTTGCTGAGCACTAACATAGATTCGGCCAACACTAGAGGTTTGCACATAAATAACCATAATAAAATATTGACTAGTGTTATGTAATTGTCACAAAGTCCAATTTCACAGGGTTCATATTTCATTAATAGGTCTGGGAATAGTTTATATATATGTTTGTGTTAAAGTAGTTCTTTTGTCTGGCAAAACAATAAAATCCTTGCTCTCATAGGAGAGCATTTTATTCAGCTAGACATAGCTAGTGATAAATACATTGATAAAAGCAGGGTGGAGAGATGGTGAACCATTAGTTTGTATGCAGTTTTCACAGACTTTATTCCCCAGCACCAACATTGGGTTACACACAGTCACCTAAAATTTCAACTCCATAGGCATCCAACACTTCTGGCATTAATAGCACATCCATTCATTAGCATATATCCACTCACATACATATAAACACACACATCATGTAAGTTAACAAAAATATTTGTTTTAGAAAAGAAAAAGAAAGAATTGTAGAGGAAAAAATAAAGGACTACAGGATACCACTTCCTGTGTGGGGAAAATGTCTCAGATTAGCTAAAATGTGGTCCATACTATAAAAAAAAATGAGGGGTGGCCATGTGGGAATCTCAAAGAGCAGTCTTCTGCCTTGAGAAAAATCTGATGTCCTAAGACTGGAGCTCCATTTACAAAGAGATCAGAGAAATTGGACTTATAATTATGAGTGCTACCTTCCATTTAATTTCAAGAATTGTAGGTCATGAGCAGAGTTAATTTTTCTATTTTACATCAGGAATAATGTTCAAAGTTTTGTGCTGTTCTTTTATGAATCCTCTCATCTACATTCATGAAGTAAATATTCTTCATTTTAGGTCAAAGAATTATAACAACCTAAAATTAACTAAATTGATAAGGTCAGCTAGGGACCCATACCTTGCACTCAAGGTCCATTTCTGTGAATGCCCACTGCTCAGTGCAAAGTTTCCACTGACCCCACAACAGTGGATGTAGGTAGAAATTTATGGGCTACGGTGATTCAAGGCAAACGACTCTAAGAAGTGAGATCATATCATTTACCCCAACCCAGAGGCCATATCTCTTACTGGAAGGAGTGAAAATAAATGGAGCAGAGGTGCAAGAGGTCCTATAAAATATCCAGAATGGAAAGGCCTCTGCACTTGACTTATATGCTCTTTCTCTTACTGTGAGTGAATCAAATTTCAAGTGGATCCAATGTAGAAAATCACAGTTTCTTGGATGGAGCACAACTTTCCTCAATTACATGCTCTTTTTCATACTTGTGCCTTCTCTGTATAATCCACTTCATACCTTAGGTATAGACATTAATCTGAATGTCATTCTCATGAGCAGAGGCATATTAAAGGCTTATGCTTATTGGGTTTTCCACATTCCACCTTTAAGTTGTGTTCTTTTCTCCCTGCAATATTCCTCCTTACATTTGGCTTATTTCACTTCCCATGCAAGCATTAGGAAGTGTAATTAAGAATCTGTAGTGTGTTGAGTCATGGGCACACAAACAAGAAATTAGTAAGAAAGGCTCTACTGATGCATAGATAATCTGTGCACTGGCTGGAAACTATTTCATTAAAATGAGTAGAACCATAAATGGGTATTTTAAGGAAAGGGTGTTTTGACAAGTATGATTCAACAGAAAGGCTCTCAAATATTATTTTAAAGCATACCTTTAGTATATTACTGCAACCATTACTGGGTCTGAAAAATTTATACACATGTATGTAAAGGTTACCCTTTTGAAGGCTTAACTATTTTTATTTTCTGTGCTTGAGACTTTGCCAACATGCACTGTATATATGTGTGCACCACATGCCTGGTCTCTATAGAGGCCATTGGAGGGCATCCAGTGCCATGGAAGTTGAGATACTGGAGTTTATGATGCAATATGCAGTTGGGAAACAAGCAGAGTCCTCCACAACATTATGAAGTTTTTTTTTTGTTTTGTTTTTTTTAACCACCAAGCTGTTTTTCCATCTCTGTGAAAGAGTACTTTTGCCGTACTTTACCTTAACACAGTTCGATTTTTTTCTTTGTCTTCTACAAATTCATCTTGATTATTACTGAAACAATTCTAGTAGAAAATGGGATTGTAAGGAAACTGGTACTTCTTGATCCAATGATGTTATAAACATTGATAGCAGATTATTTAAACTATAATGGAAACAAACAGCGTTTAGAAAATTTAGCTATAAAAACATAAGGCATGCTTTACTTTCTCTATGAAACAGTGTTTCATTCACTGTAAGACATATTGGTCTTAAATGCTTCTCATTTTATTGATCCATAATGATTCTTAGGACCTAAAAATAAATTTGAGCTGACTTCTTTCTGACTTTCTTTCATTGCATCATTGAAGTATAAAAGTTTAACCCTTAATATAAATAATTGTATTAATGAATGGACCAACTTGATAATCACCACAACACTATCCAGCATCTACTCAAACATGCCCATATACACATACACCCTCTCATGTTCACACATACATAATTTTATAAACATTTAAGTAAAGTATACTCATTTTCACTAATTTATATAAATGCTTACATTATAAAAAAACATGAAAATGACTTCTACCCCAGCTTTCAGAGCTGATGTTCGAATGTTTTGAGTGGCAATTATTTGAAGGAAGAAGAAGAAGAGGAAGAGGAAGAGGAAGAGGAGGAAGAAGAAGAAGAAGAAGGAGGAGGAGGAGGAGGAGGAGGAGGAGGAGGAGGAGGAGGAGGAGGAGGAGGAGGAGAAAGAAAGAAAGGAAGGAAGGAAGGAAGGAAGGAAGGAAGGAAGAAAGAAAGAAAGAAAGAAAGAAAGAAAGAAAGAAAGAAAGAAGAGAAGAGAAGCAGGAAGACATTGAATTGCTTTGATCTTCCCTAAATTATGGATAAAGGAGAAACAGTCATTTTGAAAAACATGTAAAATGGAAAGTCTTGTTTACTCATGAAAGGAGTGGAAGAAACCTGGGCCATTAGACCTCTTGGCATATACCTGCTATGTAACCTTCTCCATTCCTAAGTTTCCTAGTGACTCCCAAAGAGATGTATTCCTGACCATGGCTCTGAACAGATGTCCCTAAGCAGAGACAGTGACATTTGCAGACTTTTCAGTCACTTCTTCTTCCTTTCTTGTATCCTGATGCTTTTCTTCCTTTCACTAGTTGGCTTAATCTGTGAAAATGAGCAGTGACTTGGAGATCTACTGTAATCTTCATGGATTGCCCTTTTAATTAGGATGTTTTGTTAAAGTAATTATAAATCCAAACTGCACTATTTGTTCAAGGTTCCCTGGAAATCACATTGCTATTTCTGGCAGCTGGAAAGTTCTGAAATATTTATTTTGTGCCTCAGATTTTCAGCTTAAGAAATCCAAGAACATTAGAATTCAACAAAGTTCTCATGTGCATGCCTTAGGTAAAAATATAGGAAAAACTTTTTTATGAAATTCAGGAGGTAACTTATTTCAGAAAACTGAGTCTGGAGAGTGCCATACACCATCAATGATGATGTGATTTATATTAATTGTTCCCCACAAAGTGGAGTTGCCTTGCTAGCACAATAGCAAAAGTACCGAGACCCCTAAAAGTATGGCAATGATGTAGAAAACTGGGCGAGGAATCTGGGATCTAGTCTAACTTCCTGCTCCCAGGAAATAGGTAATTTCCCCTATAATCATGAAGATAGACTCACTGGATCTTCATTTCATTGGAGATGTGATGAACCAAGGCAACCCAGTGCTTTGGACCGAGCATAGTATGTGACAATATTTGAGGGCATGTGTTGAGAGAAATATTAAAAAAAGAAACTGCCAACTCTCTGCACTCCAGCTGTTCTCTGCCAGCCAACTCTCCAGCAGGCTGGACTGTCAGGTTTCCTGTGCTCCTGCTTCTGGCAGCTCTCTAGCTAGCCCACTCAGTGACCATCCACCCTACAGTCAGCTGTCACAACACCCATCAACCAGGTAGATACAAACTCTAGAAGCTAATAATTAACCAAACAGATGTATGTATCAATAATTTCTCAATTCACAAGATGCCAATACAATAATTTCAGAACCAATTGATAATGATAAAAGCTGCCCACCTAGATTAGGCAAATATCTCAATTAGTCTATCCTTCTATATCATAACCACCTATGGCTAATTAAAGCCAGGCTGGTGTAGGTTCCCTACCTTGTTTGTCTGTTTCCATCTTGGCCTCCCACCTCTCCCTGAGATTTTCTCTGTCTCTGCAACTCTTAGCTCCATCTCCCTTTTGCCTGTCCAATCATAGGACTCCTGCTGCCGTAATAATTTAGTGTGATTGGACAGGGAGCATCTTGTCACAGGCATGGATATAGAAGGAGCATACATTCAAGCTTAGAAAAAGAAAGACACTGAATATTAAAACTATGAATTTATTTAAGAATAATTTTATGGGCTGGAGTAATGGCTGAGCAGTTAAGAGCATTGTCTGCTCTCCTAGAGATCCAGAGTTCAATTCCCAGCAAGCACATAGCGGCTCCAAAGTCCCTATACTAGGATATGATACTCTCTTCTGGCATGCAGGTGTATATGCAGAGAGCATCTATGTATGCATAAAATAAATAAATATTGTTAAAAGAAGAATAATTTCATTAAAATATCCCTTTGAATAATTACTAAATAGGAAAATGTGATTCTTACTAAACTGAAACATTTAGAAAAAACAAAGAATAGTAGAGAATGTATGAACTATGATATGCTATGGAAAGCACATTCCCCAAAATTCTGAGTAGCAATCCCCTGAAAACCTATACTTTTTATTTCAGAAGATACTTTGTAAGTATGAATCATTGACAAAATCAAATATGCACCTAGCAAATAAAGATACCTACATGTCATAAGGAAGAGTATGTTTGTTTTATTTTAGGTTTGAGTTAGCAATCTTATTTGAGGTCTGATTTTATGAAGACAATGAATGTCATGCATGAAACAAGAAAAAAATTAAAGAAAAGAAAAACATAATATTTATTACTTTCCCCAGGTTTTGTGCACTAATCCCTCACTCTGAGCAACTTAATGAGGATGAGTGAATCTGGGCTGACAGTTTTAGTCCTTACAGTACTAAAGAATGATACATGGAGGTAGAAGTGTGAAGTCGCTGGTGATGTTCCGTCCTTGCCCAGGAAGCAGAGGGTGGCGCATGCTGTGTTCATTGTGGTTTCTTCTTTACCCACTTCCATGCAGCCTGCACTCCAGTCCATGGAAATCCCATCACAAACAGGGGTGTCTGTGATTAGTGCAATGCCCTGATTGTTTCTTAATCCAACCAAGTTGACGATCAAAATGAAGCATAAGCACTATTATATAAGTGAAAGGATGGGGATCTTATCTGTAATTCCATAGCCAATATGAGAATATAACAAAGTGCTGAAGCTATAGCTAAGTAGTTAGAATGCTTGTCTCATAGTCACAGAACAAATCGTGACTTTGATCCTAAGCACTGTGTAGAGACAAATGCCTAGAATCCTGGCTCTTTAAAAGCATATGGATAGTGTGATGGTTTGTGATGCTTGGCTCAGGGAGTGGCCTTGTTAAAGCAGATGTGGCCTTGGAAGAAGTTGTCACTGTTTAGGCAGGCTGTGAGGGCACCTAGTACTTAGGCTCGATTCAGTGTGGAAGAGTCAGTCTCTTCCTGGGTGCCTACAGATGAAGATATAAAATTCTTAGCTCCTCCTGCACTGTGCATGCCTGGACACTGCCATGTTCCTATCTTGATGATAATGGACTGAATCTCTGAACTTGTAAGCCAACACAAACTAAATTTTGTCATTTATTAGAGTTGCCTTGGTCATGGTATCTGTTCTCAGCAATGGAAACCCTAATTAAGACAGAAGTTGGTACCA
Source organism: Apodemus agrarius (assembly GCA_964023405.1). Lineage (NCBI taxonomy): Eukaryota > Metazoa > Chordata > Mammalia > Rodentia > Muridae > Apodemus > Apodemus agrarius. Next base: position 62,094,560 of record OZ030021.1, on the reverse strand, counting down.
GGGACTGGGGTATTCCTGTGATAGGCCTGACCATGTTTTTATTTGGGGAAATGTGGATTTTGGGATATTGGATTCAGAAAGGGATGGAGTGCTTTAAATGGGGCTTAATACCACCCTAGTAGGAATATGTAAGACTTTGTTCTTGAGTGTGATTCAATCTGTGCAGACCGGGCCCAAGAGGTTTCATTGGAGAAGAATTTCAGTATGTGGCCTATTGATTGTTTTTGTGGTATTTTGGTGAAGAATGTGGCTGCTTTTTGCCCTTGTCTGAAGAGTATGCCTGAGACTAATGTAAAATGATTTATATTAATTGCATTGACAACAGAAGTCTCAAGAAGCCCAGCAGAGACCTTGCTTTATGGTTTAGTCCTATGAAGAACATTTTAATGAAAAGGAGAAAGCTTGAGAAAGGAAAAATATAAAATGTATGGTTCAAGTAATAATGGTACAGTGGCAATTTAAATGGAGTCGAATCCTATGTTGAAGGAGATAAAAGATGAAGAAAGTAGTAACTTTGGGTCAAGATCCCATCCAGCAATGTTTAGGTCTAGGAATATTAGCACAAGCCTTTAATCCCCGGAGATGGAGGCAATTAGCTCTCTAAGTCCAAGGCCACCTAATATAGAGCAAGTTCCAAGTAGAGAAAAGCTTAAATCCAGGTATGGTGGTACATAACTTTTATTACACCATTCAGGAGACAGAGCCATGCAGATCTCTGAGTACAAGGTCAACCTACAGAACAAGTTGCAATATAGCCAAGCTTAGGCAGTAAAGGAGACCACTGGAAAACAGAAAGCTGATAATTATGTAATATAACAAAGGGGTCATGTTCCAACTCCAGAAAGCAGCAGAACTCATCAGCGTTGGCCATTTGGTTCTGGCTTTATAGTCAAGAGGAGAAGGAGGCTACTGTGACAATTGATGCTGGTTATCTGGAGCTAAGAAATTAACAGTAATTAAGAAGACACCAGCATTACTGAGGTGAAGTCCTCAGGGAAATATTTTTTGAAAGAAAAAGATGTGTTCCAAAGATAGACAAGGTTGTGGCTTGTGTTCCAGATGTACTTGGTAAAGTGTAAGAATCACTCAGGTGGTACTGGTTTTGAAGGCATGGAGTCATGAGGAGCCATTAAAGCTTGTCACTATGAGATGCTGTAGAAGGCCACTGGTGACAGTGCAGCCTCAGTTGCAGTTGACAATCTAGGACTGACAGGGTCTGGCAAAAGAAGTTGTGGCTTGGTACCATGAAGGAAGCCTATGATATGCTATTGGTGAAGCCTAGTTGCAGTAGAAGACTCCAATCAAGAGTATGAGCATCCAGTTAAGAGTAGTAGCAGCAGTAACTACAACCTAGAGTCCTACAGAGGGCAGAACTGGAGATTTGACCCAATCCCTTTGGAGAAGCTCAGAAGATCATGTATGGATCTCAGACATTGCAAGAAGAAGCTGTAAAGTTGAAGTTGCCTTGGTTAAACCCAACATATTAGAAATGTCAGAGCCATGGGATACCTGCTGAGGAAAGCTGCTAACAGGGAGTGGAACCAGCCCTAAAAGTTTGTTGTTGCTGCATGACAGATATGCCAATAGAAGTCAACCAAAATGAAAGGAGTTGGAAATCTGAATAGTGTTTTGACATCAGACATAGAGACATGGAGTTTTGAAGTTGCCCAGCTGGTTTTTGGTCTTATTTTGAATCAGTATTTTTGAATATGCTTGGCCGAGGGAGTAGCACTATTAAGAGATATGTCCTTGGTAGAATGGGTGTGGCCTTGGTGGAGTAGGTGGGGCCTTGGTGAAGGAAGTGTATCACTGTGAGCATGGGCTTTATTTTTTTTATTCGATATATTAATTTACATTTCATATGATTTCCCCCTTTCCAGGCTCCCACCTCCCCACAAGTCCCGTAAGCCCTCTTCCTGCCCCCTGCTCCCCCATTTACCCCTTCCTTCTTCCCTGTTCTGGTATTTCCCTACACTGCTGCACTAAGCCTTTCCAGAGTCAAGGGCCCTTCCTTCCTTCTTCTTGGACATCATTTGATATGTGGATTGTATCTTAGGTATTCCAGTCTTCTAAGCTAATATCTGCTTATCAGTGAGTGCATACCATGAGTGTTCTTTTGAGATTGGGTTACCTCACTTAGGATGATGTTCTCCAGCTCCATCAATTTGTCTAAGAAGTTCATGAATTTATTGTTTCTAATGGCTGAATATTACTCCATTGTATGTATGTGTGTGTGTGTATGTATGTGTGTGTGTGTGTGTGTGTGTGTGTGTGTGTATATATATATATATACCATATTTTTTGTATCCATTCCTCCACTGAGGGACATCTTGGTTCTTTCCAGCTTCTGGCTATTATTAATAGGGCTGCTATGAACATAGTGGAACATGTATCCTTATTACATGCTGGGGAATCCTCTGGGCATATGCCCAGGAGAGGTATAGCAGGGTCCTCCAGAAGTGTCATGCCCAGTTTTCTGAGGAACTGCCAGACTGATTTCCAGAGTGGTTGTACCAACTTGCAATTCCACCATTAGTGGAGGAGTGTTCCTCTTTCTCCACATCCTTGCTAACACCTGCTGTCTCCTGAGTTTTTAACCTTAGCCATTCTGACTGGTGTGAGATGAAATCTCAGGGTTGTTTTGATTTGCATTTCCCTAATGGCTAATGATGTTGAACATTTCTTAAGATGCTTCTCAGCCATCCGAATTTCTTCAGGTGAAAATCTTTGTTTAGCTCTGTACCCCATTTTTAATAGGGTTGTTTGGCTCTCTGGAGTCTAACTTCTTGAGCTCTTTGTATATATTGGATATTAGCCCTCTGTTGGATGTAGGGTTGGTGAAGGTCCTTTCCTAATTTGTTGGTTGCAAAATCAGTAGCCTTCCTATACTCAAAGGATAAGCAGGCTGAGAAAGAAATTAGGAAAGTGACACCCTTCACAATAGCTAAAAACAATATAAAGTATCTTGGGGTGACTCTAACCAAACAAGTGAAAGATCTGTATGAGAAGAACTTCAGGTCTCTGAAGAAGGAAATTGAAGAAGACCTCAGAAAATGGAAAAATCTTCCATGCTCGTGGGTTGGCAGGATTAATATAGTAAAAATGGCCATCTTACCAAAAGCAATCTACAGATTCAATGCAATGCCCATCAAAATCCCAACTCAGTTCTTCACAGAGTTAGAAAGAGCAATTATCAATTTCATCTGGAATAACATAAAACCCAGGATAGCTAAAACTCTTCTCTACAGTAAAAATAACTTCTGACAGAATCAATATCCAGGACCCCAAGCAGTACTACAGAGCAATAGTGTTACAAACTGCATGGTATTGGTTACAGGAACAGACAGATAGATCAATGGAATAGGATTGAAGACCCAGAAATGAACCCAGGTGAATACATCCAGTGGAAAAAAGCCTTTTCAACAAATGGTGCTGGCTCAACTGGAAGTCAGCTTGCAAAAGAATGCACATGATGTATTCTTATCTCCTTGTACTAAGCTCAACTCCAAGTGGATCAAGGACCTCCACATAAAACAAGACACACTGAAACTAATAGAAAAGAAACTGGGGAAGACCCTTGAGGACATAGGCACAGGGAAAAAGTTCCTGAATAGAATACCAATAGCTTATGCTCTAAGATCAAGAATTGACAAATGGGACCTCATAAAATTACAAAGTTTCTGTAAGGCAAAGGACACTGTCAAGGGGACAAAACAGTAACCAACAAATTGAGCATGGGCTTTAAAACCATCCTCCTAGCTGCCTGGAATCCAGTCTTTTCCTAGTGCCTTTCTGATGAAGATGTAGAACTCTTATCTCCTTCTGTAACCACCCTGGTGATAATGAACCTCTGAACCTGAAAGCTAGCCCCACTTAAATGTTTTCATTGAGTTACCTTGGTCATAGCAATGGAAACCTAACTTAGACAGATGGGGAACAGAAGCTCAAAGTCATTCTTGTACTACATAATGATTTCAAGAAAATCTTGAGCTAATTAGACTCTGTCTCAAAAGTAAATAAATAAATTTTAAAATATTAAATAGGAATGTTCGGCAAGCATCAGATGTGAATGTCACCCTAAAGCAAATATTGAGTTATTTGTAGACAAGCATCAAGATGACCTATGACTATTCGTTAGACATCCCACAGATACTAGAACTTAGAGTTATAGATACAAAATATAGACAACAGATAAAATTACTCATTTCACAAAGTTTATCACATCAAACAAATTCATATCCCCTAAATTTTATTTATATATAATATAAATTTATAAGAGCATATATTGTTCTGTATTCATTATCAGGAATAATAATCATGTATATGATTATATGTGCTACATTGTATCCTTCAAACAACATTGTTTTCTTTTTCAATAATTTAAAGACTATAAATTTACTTTATATGCTGACCATACTAATAATTCCAACTACCACCAGTTACTTCAGAAATAACATTTATGAATCAGAACACCATGAAAGACAGCATATGATATATGAGTTTATTACTCTTGTCATTGGCCATGATCCTTTTCCTCTGTTCTGACATAATGGGAAATGGAATTTTTTCTTCTAAAGTTTGTTCTAACATCTGTCTTTACATTATTATGGCAGTGTGATTTAAAATATTAATATGTCCATTTCTCCTGTTTTCATAAGATAAAATTGTTTATATAAATGGCAAAATAATATTCATAGAATTCAATACATGCTTTAGAACCAGAAAAACTACAGAAAATTATACAGAGGATTTAGCCAACATAATTAACAAATTTAGAGAATCACATTCATCTTTTAAGTCATGAAAAAGTATTACAGAATAGCTATAAATAATTGGATTTAAGTTCTTAGGTCATACTAAACATATGTCTTTATGTTTTTTTAAGCAAATAATGCATAAAACTATGACACTAAACTTGTCTGTAAATGGAAAAATATTCTTGCAAAGAATACATTGCTCTAAGAGGAAAAAGAGTATGCTGAATCCTTAAAGAAATACTTAGGGCCTGATAAACAGGCAACCTTGTTTAATGTTTTCTTTTCTTTCTTTTTATTATTAAGATTTATTTTCTTGCTTAATGTTTGTGGGTATCTGTGGAGGTCTGAGACCCCTTTCAAATTCCTTGTGGCTGAATTGAAATGTAAATGAAGAATATATCTAATAAAAATGTAAAAAAACAAAAACAAAAACAAAAAAACCAAAAGAGCTGCCTGACATGGGTACTGATAACTAAATTTGGGTCCTCTGAAAAAGCTTAAGTGATCTTAACTGCTGGGCCATTTTCTACCCCACTGAGCGTTTTGGTATCAGTTTAAAACACATGAAATTATTTTTTTTACTAGATATTCGCTTTATTTACATTTCAAATGTTATCTCCTTTCCACATTACCCCTCTGAAAACCCCCTATCCCATCCCTATCCCTGGCTCACCCCACCCCCGACTGCATTTCCTGACTTGCATTCCACTATTCTGGGGACAGGAGCCTTCACAGGACCAATGGCCTCTCCTCTCATTAATGTCTGAAATGGTCATCTTCTGCTGCATATGTAGCTGAAGCCATGGGTCCCTCCATGTGCACCCTTTGTTTGGTGGTTTAGTGCCTGGGAGCTCTGGGGGGGGGGCGGTACTGGTTCATATTATTGTTCCTCATGCAGGGCAGCAAAGCTCTTCAGATCCTTAGGTCCTTTCTCTAGCTGCTCCATTGGAGACCCTATGCTCATTGTATTGGTTGGCTGTGGGCCATGGGTATTTTGATCCACTTTTCAATAAGGATCAAAGTATCCACATTTTGATCTTCCTTCTTCTTGAGCTTCATGTGGTCTGTGAGTTGTATCTTGGGTATCCCGAACTTTTGGATTAATATCCACTTATCAGCAAGTGCATACTGTGTGTGTTCTTTTGTGATTGGGTTACCTCACTCAGGATGATATTTTCTAGCTCCATCCATTTGCCTAAGAATTTCATGAATTCATTGTTTTTAATAGCTGAGTAGAACTCCATTGTGTAAATGTACCACATTTTCTGTATCCATTCCTCTGTGGAGGGACATCTAGGTTCTATCCAGCTTCTGGCTGGATATGGCTGTTACGAATATAGTGGAGCATGTGTCCTTATTACATGTTGGAGTATCTTCTGGGTATATGCCCAAGAGTGGTATAGCTGAGGCCTCAGGTAGTGCTATATCCAATTATCTGAGGAACTGCCAAGCTGATTTCCAGAGTGGTTTTGCCAGCTTGCAATCCCACCAGTGATGGAGGAGCGTTCCTCTTACTCCACATCCTCTCCAGCATTTGCTGTCCCGAGTTTTTGATCTTGGCCATTGTGACTGGTATGAGGCGAAAGCTCAGGGTTGTTTTGATTTACATTTCCCTGATGATTAAGGATGTTGAACATTTCTTTAGGTGTTTCTCAGCCATCCAGTATTCCTCAGTTGAGAATTCGTTGCTTAGCTCTGTACCCCATTTTAATAGGGTTATTTTATTCTCTGAATTCCAGCTTCTTGAGTTCTTTGTATATATTGATTACTAGCCCTCTATAGAATATAGGATTGGTAAAGATCGTTTCCCAACATGTGGGTTGTCATTTTGTTCTTTTGACAGTATCCTTTCCCTTACAGAAGCTTTACAACTTTATGCGGTCCCACTTGTCAATTCTTGATATTCAAGCACAAGGTATTGGTGTTCTGTTCAGGAAAATTTCCACTGTGCCCATATGCTCCAGCTTCCTCCCCACTTTCTCTTCTATTAGATTCAGGGTATCTGGTTTTATGTGGATGTCCTTGATCCACTTGGACTTGAGATTTCTACAGGTAAATAAGAATGGATCAATTTTCATTCTTCTGCATATTGACTGCCAGTTGAACCAGTACTATTTGTTGAATATGCTGCCTATTTTTCACTGGATGGTTTTAGATCCTTGGTCAAAAATCAAGTGACTAAAGGTGTGTGGGTTCATTTCTGGGTCTTCAATTCTATTCCGTTCATCTACCTGCCTGTCACTGCACCAATACCATGCAGTTTTTATCACTGTTGCTCTGTAGCATAGATTGAGGTCAGGGATGGTGATTGTGCCAGAAGTTCTTTTACTGTTGAAATGTTTTTTGCTACCATGGGTTTTTTTGTTATTCCAGATAAATTTTGAAATTGCTCTTTTTAATTCTATAAAGAATTGAGTTGGAATTTTATAGGGATTGCATTGAATCTATAGATTGCTTTAGGCAAGATAGCCATTTTTACTATATTAACCCTGCCAATCTGTGAGTAAGGGAGATCTTTCCATCTTCTGAGATCTTCTTCAATTTCTTTCTACAGAAACTTGAAGTTCTTGTCATACAGATCTTTCACTAGCTTGGTTAGTCACACCAATATTTGTGACTTGTAAAGGGTGTCATTTCCCTGATTTCTTTTTCAGCCTCTTTATCCTTTGAGTATAGGAAGGCTAATGATTTGTTTGGGGGGTTAATTTTATATCCAGCCACTTTGCTGAAGTTGTTTATCAGGTTTAAGAGTTCTCTGGTGGAATTTTGGGAGTCACTAAAGTATACTATCATATCATCAGCAAATAGTGATATTTTGGCTTCTTCATTTCAAATTTGAATCACTCTGACCTCTTTTTGTTTTCTAATTGCTCTGGCTAGGACTTCGAGTACTATATTTCACAGGTAGGGAAAGAGTGGACAGCCTTCTCTAGTGCCTGATTTCACGGGATTGCTTCAAGTCTCTCTCAATTTAGTTTGACATTGACTACTGGTTTGCTGTATATTGCTTTTACTATGTTTAGGTCTGGACCTTGAATTCCTGATCTTTCCAAGACTTTTCTCATCAAGTGGTGTTGGATTTTGTCAAATGCTTTCTCAGCATCTAATGAAATGTTCATGGTTTTTTTTTCTTTGAGTTTGTTTATGTAGTGGATTACATTGATGGATTTCATATATTGAACCATCACTGAATCCCTGGGATGAAGCCTACTTGATTATGGTGGATGATTGTTTTGATGTGTTCTTGCATTCAGTTGGCAAGAATTTTATTGAGAATTTTTGCATTGATATTCATAAGGGAAATTGGTCTAAAGTTCTCTTTCTTAGTTGGGTCTTTGTGTGGTTTAGATATGAATATTGTGGCTTCATAAATTGAATTGGGTAATGTTGCATCTTTTTCTATTTGTGGAATAGTTTGAAGAGTATTGGTATTAGGTCTTTGGAGGTTTGATAGAACTCTGCATTGAAGCCATCTTGTCCTGGGCTTTTATTTTTTTGAGGGGGGAGACTATGAATGACTGCTTCTATTTCTTTAGGTATTATAGAATTATTTAAATCATTTATATGATCCTGATTTAACTTTGTTACCTGGTATATGTCTAATGTCCATTTCATCTAGATTTTCTACTTTAGTTGAGTATAGGCTTTTGTTGTGGGATGTTATGATTTTCCTCAGTATCTGTTGTTATGCCTTCCTTTCCATTTCTGATTCTACTAATTTGGATACTGTCTCTCTGTCCTCTGGTTAGTTTGGCCAAAAGTTTATCTATCTTGTTGGTTTTTTCAAAGAACTAGCTCCTGGTTTAGTTGATTCTTTCTATAGTTCTTTTTGTTTCTACTTGGTTGATTTCAGACCTGAGTTTGATTAATTTCTGCTGTCTACTCCTCTTGGATGTATTTGCATCTTTTTGTTCTAGAGCCTTCAGCTGCGCTGTTAAGCTCTTTCCAGTTTCTTTTTGGAGTCACTCAGAGCTATGAGTTTTCCCCTTAGCACTGCTTTCATTGTGGCCCATAAGTTTGGGTATATTGTGCCTTCATTTTCATTAAATTCTAAAAACTCTTTAATTTCTTTCTTTATTTCTTCCTCGGCCAAGTTATCATTGAGTAGAATGTTGTTCAGTTATCATGTGTATGTGTGATTTCTGTGGTTTTTGTTGTTATTGAAGACTAGCCATAGTCCGTGGTGATCTGATAGGGTAAATGGAATTATTTCAATCTACGTATATCTGCTGAGATATGTTTTGTGACAGAGTATAGAGTTAATTTTGGAGAAGGTACCATGCGGTGCTGAGAAGAAGGTATATTCTTTTGTTTCAGGATAAAATGTTCTATAGATAGATGTTAAATCCATTTGGTTTATAACTTCTGTTAGTTTCACTGTTTCTCTGTGTAGTTTGTTTCCCTGATCTGTCCATTGATGAGAGTGGGGTGTTGAAGTCTCCCACTATTATTGTGTGGAGCACAATGTGTGCTTTGAGCTTTAGTAAAGTTTTTTTTATGAATGTGGGTGCCCTTGTATTTGGAGCATAGATGTTCAGAATTGAGAGTTCATCTTGGTAGATCTTTCCTTTGATGAGTATCAAGTGTCCTTCCTTATCTTTTTTGATTACTTTAGGTTGAAAGTTGATTTTATTCTATATTAGAATGTCTATGCTAACTTATTTCTTGGGACCATTTGCTTGGAAAATTGTTTTCCAGCCTTTTACTCTGATACCACTATCTGTCTTTGTGCCTGAGGTGAAGTTCCTTTTTTTGTTTGTTTGTTGAGACAGGGTTTCTCTGTGTAGCCCTGGCTGTCCTGGAACTCACTCTGTTAGACCAGCCTGGCTTTGAACTCAGAAATCTGCCTGCCTCTGCCTCCCAAGTGCTGGTATTAAAGTTGTGCAACACCACTGCCAGCTCTGAGGTGAGTTTCCTATATGCAGCAAAATATTGGGTCCTGCTTATGTATCCAGTCTGTTAGTCTATGTCTTTATATTAGGTAATTGAGTCTATTGATATTAAGAGATATTAAGGAGAAGTGATTGTTGCTTAATGTTATTTTTGTTATTAGAGGTAGAGTTATGTTTTTGATTTGTTAAAAGATTAATTTCTTTCTTTTTCTTTCTTGTTCTTTTTTTTATTGGATATATTCTATATTTACAATTCATTTCCCTTTTTCTGGTTCTCCACCCCCAAAGGTCCCACATGCCCTTTTCCCTCCCCCTGCTCCCTCATCCACCCCCTCCCACCTCCCTGTTCTTGTACTACCCCACAATGATGCTTTGGTCCATTCTAGCACCAGTGTCCACTCCTTTCTTCCTGACAGACATCACTTGGTACGTGATTTGTGTCTTTGGTGTTCCAAGATTCTAGGTTAATATCCACTTATCAGTGACTGCATACCATGGTTATTCTTTTGAGACTGGGTCACCTCACTTAGTATGATGTTCTCCAGCTCCATCCATTTCTCTAAGAATTTCATAAATTCATTGTTTCTAATGGCTGAATAGTACTCCATTGTGTATATGTACCACATTTTTTGCATCCATTCCTCCGTTGAGGGACATCTGGGTTCTTTCCAGCTTCTGGCTATTATATATAAGGCTGCTATGAACATAGTGGAGCATGTATCCTTATTGCATGCTGGGGAATCTTCTGGGTATATTCCCAGGAGTGGTATGTCTGGGTCCTCCGGAAGTATCACGTCCAGTTTTCTGAGGAACCACCAGACTGATTTCCAGAGTGGTTGTACCAGCTTGCATTCCCACCAGCAGTGGAGGAGTGTTCCTCTTTCTCCACATCCTCGCCAACACCTGATGTCTTCTGAGTTTTTAATCTTAGCCATTCTGACTGGTGTGAGGTGAAATCTCAGGGTTGTTTTGATTTGCATTTCCCTAATGACTAATGATGTTGAACATTTTTTAAGGTGTTTCTCAGCCATCCGAATTTCTTCAGGTGAAAAGTCTCTGTTTAGCTCTGTACCCCATTTTTGGATAGGGTTATTTGGTTTTCTGGGGTCTAACTTTTGAATTCTTTGTATACATTGGATATTAGCCCTCTGTCGGATGTGGGGTTGGTGAAGATCTTTTCTTGCTTTTTCTAGTGTGTAGTTTCCCTCCTTTTGTTGGTATGTTCCATTCATTATCCTTCGAAGGGCTGGATTTGTGGAAAGTTATTGTGTAAATCTGTTTTTGTCATGGAATACCTTGGTTTTTCCATCTATGGTAATTGAGAGATTGGTTGGGTATAGTAGCTTGGGTTGGCATTTGTGTTCCCTTAGGGTCTTTATGACATCTCCCCAGGATCTTCTGGCTTTCTTTCTCTCTGGAGAGAAATCTGGTATAATTCTGATAGGTCTGCCTTTATATGTTACTTTACTTTTTTCTCTTACTACTTTTAATATTCTTTCTTTGTTTAGTGCATTTGGTGTTTTAATTATTTTGAGATGGGAGGAATTTGTTTTCTGGCCCTATCTATTTGGAGTTCTGTAGGCTTCATGTATGTTCATGGGCATCTCTTTCTTTAAGTTAGGGAAGTTTTCTTCTATAAATTTGCTGAAGATATTTACTGACCCTCTAAGGTGGAAATCTTCCCTCTCTTCTATACCTATAATCCTTAAGTTTGATCTTCTCATTTTGCCCTGGATTTCCTGGATATTTTGGGTTAGTAGCTTTTTGCATTTTGCATTTTCTTTGACTGTTGAGTCAATGCTTTCTATGGTATGTTTTGCATCTGAGATTCTCTCTTCTATCTCTTATACTCTGTTGCTGATGCTTGCATCCATGCCTCTGACTTCATTCCTAGGTTTTCTATATCTAGAGTTGCTTCCTTTGGGGATTTTTTTATTGGTTCTACCCCCATTTTCAGGTCCTGGATGGTTTTGTTCAATTCCTTCACCTGTTTTGTTGTGTTTTCCTGTAGTTCTTTAAGGGCTTCTCCCTTTTTACGTGTGTATTTCTTTATGTCCTCCTTGAAGTCCTCTATCAGCATCATGAGCTATGATTTTAAATCCAAATATTGCTTTTCCAGTGTGTTGGGGTATCCGGGACTTTCTGTTGTGGGAGAATTAGGTTCAAATGGTGCCATGTTGCCTGGATTTGTATTGGTAACATTCCTGTTTTCCTTTTGCCATCTTGTTATCCCTCATGTTAGTGGTCCTGCTGCCTCTGGCTGGTGCTTCTCCCTCTTGTGGGCCTGCAAGCCTGTCTTAGCACCCCTGGGTGACTGGCTTTCTCCTGGCACAAAATACTGTGGTTCTGCCCAGCTCCCAGGTGCAGGTGGAGCCTGAACAGACCCTGTCCCAGATGCTCTGCCACTCCTGTATTCCCTGTGCTCCTCGCTATACCTGCCTGCTCAGTAACCAGAGAGAAGATCTAATATTTCCTTTGTAATATTAATGCTTAATAATAATCTTTAAACCAAGTTTTATTTTTTCCAAATGCCAAAGTTGTATTTGCTTGGTGGTATTATTTTAATGAAAGCTTACATTATAACAATGCAAAAACATATAAGTTGACAATTATAAGTTATTGTAAGGAGTGGCATTCGCATCCATAGCAAAAACAGATATTCTTCTGGGGAATTACCTTGGTTCTTGTGGTACTTGATGGGTGAAGAAAAAATTCAAGTGCTGTGTCAAGAAATGGAATTTTTCTCATGGACTTTGGAAGGAACAATTTGGTAGAATCCTTGACAAGTAGATTTAACTAAATCAGACCTCAGCTGTGGTTATAACAGAATTTAAGATCCAAGATTCTTACCATAATTTACTTGGACTTCATTTTTTTTAACAAGGAATTGATTGTAAAGATGGATAACAAGATGGCAAGATGGCAAAGCCAAAACTAATTTTTCTAACAAATTGAAGGTCAGCTTCAGTTCTTGGCCAAGGGGATGTTCAAAATCACAGACCAACAGTCTGCAAATGAAAGCAGAGATTATTTAGATTTAGAAAAATATCTAAAATACTGAATACTTGAGTCCTGTTTATAGACACCACAATCTCACTTGCTCATAAAATGTTTGATTCCTCATGACTTGATTTGGTGAAATGATTAATTATTCCAAAACAAAAACCCAACCCCAAAAACACATACACACACCTCAAAACAAACAAACAAAAATCCTAAGCAACAATATAGCAAAACAAAACAAAGAAAAACACCATAATTGTTAGTCATTAAGTCTGAACTGTGCACAAATTATTGTCTAATCAGGGGAGACTAATTTAACTTCTCTAAGACCTGAGCCTAGTCGATTATAAAGAAGTTATAAGAATTGAATGCATCTCAGTAGTCTTAATGAGAATTGACTATAACAATAATGAAGTATTTGTCATGTGTTTTATTGTTTAACATATTCGACCACAGTCCATGACTAGAGTTCTGTTGGAGAGAATAACAACATATTTCTACTGTTTCTTATCAAGAATTTATGATGCACTTGTTTGCCTCTGATATAAATGAGGGGGTATGTCCAAATTCATTGAGAGTCCATCATCTACTTATATAATAAAAATTTTATTTTATAAATTCACCAACAAATGAAAAGAGAAAATTATAAAAGTCATTGATGTTTTTAAAAGTTCATGGTAATAAGAATATAATCATCCTCTGAAATGTCTACTTGTTTTGTAAGAAAGTAAGAGCAAGAATTATGCTAAAATATAAAATAGTTAAAACATTTTCCTTAAAATCTAAAGAGGCTGACAAAAATTAGTACTATTTCAGGTACCAAAAAATATAGGGATTTCATTAGGAAACATAGAAATCTTTCAAAAATATAATATTAAAATTCTAAAAGTATTATTTTTAGAAGTAGTAAGAATGCATATTTGAGAATTTTGAAAACAATACACTACTAAGAATTGACAATAATTAGAAATTTTGATAAGTAGTAGGCATCTTTTATGTAAATATAAGTTACTTCTCCCTCAAATTCCATTAATAACATTAACTAATTATATTAATCATTAAAAAAGGAAACAAATCTAAAATATGGTATGTACAGCCAAATTAATGAAACTTAACAAGATATAGATAAATGTGATCAATAAAAACATTTATTTTAATAAAAATATAAACTGACTCATCAGAAAATAGAATATATACATATATATGTAAATATGCATAGATAGATTGATAGATGGTGTATATATTCATTTCTAGATGAGTATATGAGCACTATGTAAATTCTTCCCAAATCAGTGATTAATTTTGTACAATTCTAGTCACAGTACACTTTGTATGAAAGAATAAATGTAAAATTCCAAGAAAGTTTCAAAAAGTATAATTAACATCTGTTGTAAAATCTGATGAAAAATCCATAAAGTATTCTGCAGCATAGATATACACAATTAACTCAGTATAACATAACATAGAATGCAGAAACTTTTTTCTTAATATTTGCGAAATAAAGATAAAATCCAACCAGTCTTCAGTCACAGGATGTTTCACAGAGTGTTCCAGGGTCATTGCCAGTATTTCTCATAGGTCAGGCAATATTTCCCTCCCTATACACTTAGCTTATTGTAGTTGATTCTGGTGCTAGAATATAAAGTCAAAAGGGGTGACAAGATCATCTGCTGCATAGTTCAAAAATATAGAGGCAATGGTAGTCAAGAAAACTTGTTACCATTTCTTTCTTTCTTTTTCTTCCTTCCTTCCTTCCTTCCTTCCTTCCTTCCTTTCTTTCTTTCTTTCTTTCTTTCTTTCTTTCTTTCTTTCTTTCTTTCTTTCTTTCTTTCTCTTTTAACTCTTTCAGGATTGAAGATTAAAGCCTAAACTAGCTGTGAGTTTACAGTTTAATGCTTCTGATTTTTAAAAATACTAATTGTACAAATGAGTTCTGCTTCAAAAATAAACATAAGCAAAATCTACTCATTATAGTCTCTGACTCTACATCTAGATACCTGTCTTAGGGTTTAACTTCTGTGAACAGACTAGAAGACTGGCTTCCAGGAAGCAAGGACAAGGGTCTGAAAGCCCACACCCACAGTGACACAACCTACTCCGACAAGGCCACACTTCCTAATAGTGCTACTCCCTAAGCCAAGTATATTTAAGCCATCACATTCCACTCCCAGGACCCCATAGGCTTGTTCAAACACATGAGTCCATGGGGGCCACACCTAAACAAAGCACAATAAAAAGTGCATTTGGTACCAAGTTGGCCTTGAACTCTGGAGGCTTGGCCTTGCCTCCTGGATTAAAGGCTAATACTAACACATCTGGACCTAAACATAGTTGGGTAGGATCTTATCCCAAGATCACTAATTCATTACTTCAATTTAATATCCTTTAACACAGGATTCATTTCCTTGATAACGCCATTTTTTTGTTTTTTGGTGGTTTTTGTTTTTTTGTTTTGTTTTGTTTTGTTTTGTTTTGTTTTCCCTTTTTGGCTTTTTGGTCTTTGTTTTTGTTTTTTGTATATTTTTCCTTTGAAAGCTTGCTATGCCTGTTCAAAACACTCTTCATGAGACTTGTCCTGAAAACAAAGACTATGCTATGCTGGGCACTTCTGAGACTTCCTTTGTCAATGCAAGTAATCTGAGCCTCTTCACCTTAGCCTCAGGCAGACTCTTCAGACAATGGCAAAAAGCAGCCACAGACCAAAATATCACAAAAACACTTTGTAGGCAATGTACTGAAACTCTCCACTAAAATCCCTTGGGCCAGGTCTACACAGTTTAAATCACACTTAGGAACAAAGTCTTCCATATTCCTACTTGGAAAACCCATTAAGCCCTACTTAAAGCATTCCTCTGTTTTCCAAAGTCCAGAATCCACATTCTTCCAAACAAAAGTGTGGTTTGGCCTATCTCAGTTTAGTTAGGTTTTACTGCTGTAATCAAAAAATGTAATCAAGGGAACTCTAATAACGGCGTCATTTAATTGCTGCTGGCTTACAGTTTCAGAGGTCCAGTCCACTGTCCTCAAGATGGGAACATGATATTATCCAGGCAGGCATGGAACAGGAGCTCAGAGTTGTACATCTTCATTTGAAGGTTGCTAGGAGAAGACTGGCTTCCAGGCAGCTAAGACAAGGGTCTTAAAGCCCACACAAACTATGGCTAACCTATTCCAATAAGGCCATACCTCCTAATAGCACTACTCCATGGGCCAAGCATATTCAAACCATCACAATACTGCTTGTCACATAGAAAGGTCAAGCCTACTACACTCATCCTCACATCCAGTTCATGTTTGTCAACATTCTTTCTGTAGCTGTGACCTATGTTTCTACCGTCTCCATCATGTCAGTTACAGTCACACCTCCACACTTCATGTTAGCCTGTCATCATTGGTCAGCTGGAAGTAACCTCATGCCCATGTTTTTGTTTCTGTTGTAGTTCTTTTGTTTATTTTTTTTTTGTTGATACTACTTTAGTGTTAACAAATCGATTTTTTCATAGAAGGACATGATCATATCATTTCACTGCCCTGAATCATCTCCATTTGTGCCCATCATGATCTCCGGTCTGACATTCAACTTTCTAAACCTGTACTCAATTCTGTCAACTGGCACTCACTCAGCTGCAGGTGACTCAAGCTTTTGGCATCTCTGTACTGTCTGGATAGAAAGATTTAGGGAGTATATTATCTAGTGAACTTGACCATCTTCCGCACACTTCAGGTGCATTTTTTTTTTCTTAAGGTCACACTCTGCTCCCTAGATTAATACCAAGAGCCATGCTTTGTCTCGAATGTCTCAGTGGTTTGTTTGCCCATTGAATAATAGACAGTAATAGATAAGCAACTCTGTAAGTGTAGCTGGGAATACATGTGGGTTCTAAATAGCACACACATTGACTCTTCACTCATATCTACTCTTATTGTCAGAAAGCTTTACTTAGAGATAAATGCAAACATTCTTCTCTTTGTTCCACTCTTCATAACCATAGGACCGTACCTCCCTCTTTCATGCTATGAAATAACAAGGAATCATTAGAAATAGATATATCTATTAACAGTTCACACAGTGCATGCAGCCAAAGGTAGCTATGAATATCATCTTATACCAAACCATAAGCTTTTTGTTTCTTCAAAACATGTGGCAAAAGTTTGGATATAGCTGCTAATTATCCATATAGTATCTAGACTTAGAATATTAAAGTTGTGGCATTACATCTTCAAATCACAGTTTGAAGTAGAACACTGAAGAATTTATAATTTAGCATATACTATTTGGAAAAGATCAGTAACTGCTCACATCTCCACTTCTTTAAATGGAATAGGTTTTCAACTAGTCTTTATTCATTTTTTTTCTAGAAATAAAAAACATGTAGGTTTTTGTTCAGTACCTCATTACTGTAATAGCTAAAATTTTCTAATACAAATTATGTGTGTGCTATAGTCAGAATTTTCATGTCTTCTCATTTAATATTTTACACATTGTATGCAGTGATAGGTATTCAAGAAATTCAATACTACTTATTTTAATATTTCTACTTTTCAACAATCACCTTGAGTGACATAACACATTCCAGAGATACAAATGTTAATTTTTCTACATTTGGAATGCAAGATTTGCATCTTCAGATGTGTGTTTCTCATCTGGAATACCCATATTGCTTAGGAAATTAGCCTGACTATGATAGATCAACATGAAAATATTTGAACACATTGATGATGGGACTGGTAGGTGAAGAAACTTTACATTCCCTAAATCTCACAAAGCTGGGTAACACTGGGTGGATTTTGTGGCATAGAACTTTTAAAAGATATTAATGCATCAAATCTTGGAAAATGATAGGCATTGAGTATTTAAAAAAATCTCTACAATAGAATTCAAAGGTGAGTGAATAAACTGCATTTAAGATTTATGGTGGAACTGTCCTATGTTACTCTGTAAGAAGTCCTGTCAAATGGGCATGAACACACTAGTATGTATTAATCATGCTGAAGAGGACAAAGAAATATAACAAAATTCTGCCAAAAATAAACTCCAAAATGCAGTACACTAAATGGAGAACAAATGAAAAATTTTCCAAAGATGAACTTCCTGACTCAACTTGGCAGTGCATATAGAGCAGACAGTACACAGCAGATCATTTTCATTAAATAGTTCTGGGAGAGACAAATCTTTCTGATTGCTAAGAAAGAGAAAATAGCACCAATAACTGTATTTTATCTTATTTCATTTCTGCATGATTCTCTTTCACCCTTACAATTCTTATCCTGTAGAGACAGTTATATGAAATTGTGGTATATATATAATGACAGTTGTGTTTAACATTATAGAAAATGCAGACTCAATACCCATATGTTTAAGCATTAGTGCCAGAAACTATTCTAGATGCAGGAGTTTGAGAATTTATAAAATCAAAAGATAAATTGCAATGGAATGATTATGTTAATTGATAAGTATAAAAATACAATAAAAATTATAGGAAAAGCAATAGGGAAATGATTTGAGGAAGTCTGGTTACCCTGCCAATTGGTTAAGGTGATACCTGGAGAGGTGTGTCCTCCAGAGCTATTAATCACGTCATGGGCATGGATATTCATCTGGCCCTTCTGGAGCTGTTGAAGCTCCTTGTCACCCTTTATTTTCAAAAGTGTCAGTCTGGATGCATACCTGAGGGTTATTCCATAATTATATAAAGAGGACCATAAATGCATGCTTTTTCTTTACAGAGATATTTAATGGAATTTCTATCAATCAGAGAAGATCCTAGTGGCCAGAAGGAAGACATCTATCATGACAGTGTTAGAACCAGCCACTCTGATCAATATTACATGGCCCACTTGACATAATACCAAGGCCAAGAAATTGACCATAACTCAGAAAAATAAATTCAGCTTTACCTACTCACTTAATACAAATCAGAGATGAAAAATTCTCCTTTATTCTTCATAATAAGATTTTCCCTATGTATTTGGGATATTAATTCCAACTGGATTTACAAGATACTCAAATTTATCATGATTCAAAACTGCTTGTTTCTCTGCATCTCCCTGGATTCTCCCTGCACTGGTTAAACTAAAGACCTTCACCACAGCTGCCCAAACACGGGGTTAAAGCCTTTTGAAAGTCTCTGTTCTTTTTGCTCTTTGTCTCGTCTCATTGTTACCTCAAATTTAATAAAGCAATGGCTTTAGCATTGTTTATATTACCACTAAAAGTTGAATATGAAGGCTATAGCTCCCTACTCTGTCTTTTCCATATTTTTATTGTCTAAGTATTAACTAATTTGTTGGATGACTGATTGAGTTCTTTATTAGCTACATTATTAATTTTGCTTAATCTTAACCTACTGTGTAGCAGACTACTTGGAAAATATTTTAATTGGCTCATAATACATATATATTTCGTGAGGATATGATACCTTAACACACATATATTGGATAATATTTAATCAGAGCAAATATCTTGCTTCTCATATTATTTATAGTGGAAACATTCTTCAATATATAATTATTTTATTTTATTTTTTGCAAAGTCATGCAGTAGTGTGTATCTGCATGTGTATGTATGTATGTGTGCATATGTGTGCGTACGCATACACCATGAGACACCTTTGTCAATCAGAATAGAGTCTGTATACCATGACACAGCTTTGGTGATCAAAGAACAACTTGTGAGAGGTAGGACTTTGTGTTCTCTGCTTCCACATGAAGTTGTGGATATCAAGCCCAAGGCATCAGGCATGGCATCAACTGACAACCTTACGGAACCATCTTTCTCACCAATCTCAATTGTGAAAACATAGACATAAGAAAATTTACCGTAATCTTAGATTTTTTTCAAACCTATATTTAAAAGGGTTTTCAAAACTTCCTGTCCCCCTCCTCTAGACCACCATCCAAAGGTAGGGGAGAAAATCTATCTGCATTATGGCTTATAACAGTAGTAAGATTGAAGTTGTGAATGTAGTAGTTAAGGTAGTTGTAGGGTTGGTGGTGACCATATGAGGAGGAACTGTATAAATGGGTCACAGCATTAGGAATGTTGAGAACCACTGCACTAAACACTGGTGCTATTTCTCTCTTTTCCACCTGACAGTTACTGTTCCACTACATGACTCTTTAAATTTGAACATTCTAATTCACATAAGTGGAATTATTTCTGTTCCTGATGGCTATATAATTTAACTTATCCACTAAATTTGCTGACATTTGCATGTTCAAAAAATTGCTTTCTTCTTTAGATGAAGAGTAGTTTAATGAATGGATTTCTCATATTGTGTTTACACATTCATCCATTGATTGGCGCAGGAGTTATTTCAACTATTGGTCAATTGTCAAAAAGTAAATATTGCTGCTATAAATATGAGTATGGGAAATACATATATATATATGCATATATATATATGTGCACAGTCATATTTAGAAGATTAGTTTGTGATCATATCTATTAATTTTCTGGGGATATTTCCAATTTGTAAGAATACTGTTTCACATGCTCACTAGGTAACTGACTTGAATTTTCTTTGTGGCCCTCCATTGTTCAGGTTTCTTTGGTTTCTTCAAATACCATACACATTCCTTAACTAGTATTTGTAGTAGGTGTTTTCATTACTTCAAATGTTACAAACTTCCAAGATTATCTCTTCATGAACACTCACTTTAGATTGGGAAAGACCTAAAAGGAAAGGTCTTTGTGTAATACTTACTGAATGCTACAATGGATTTATCAAGTGCTCCTGATTTCTTTTTAAACTCTATTTATTTTTGTATTTCTTTTATTGACACAATAGCTACCTCTAGAATTGGCCTATTAGAGATATTATGTATGATTGACATGCTACAATTGCTTAACCTTAGCATTATTCATTATTGGAGACCTATAATCATTACTCAAAGACAACATATGTATTATAGAAACAAACTAAAAGAGACTCTAGAATTCCATGACATCATTAAGCATGGATCCAGAATTCTGTGTCATGATCATGGTATATGTAAAACACTTTGACATCATTAACTTGAAATTTTCTGATAACATGTGATTCCTTTAGTTTAAAATTGTCTCAATAATTAGTCTGATAACTTCTCTTTCATTATGTATACAGTTTCCATCTGAGGGATAAATATAAAGCATTTCAGGTACACATGAGCACCAAATTTCAAAATTGGATCCCAAATAAGTAGTACTCTTGTCATGTAGTTTTGTGTTGAGAAATTATTGAATTGATATTTTTAATAATTCACTGAAGTAGTAACTGCATTCATAACCTATAAGGTAAAATGTATGTATAAAAGTTTATTCTAAAGTATAACTGGGAAATTGTTTTCCCTGTGTTATACTTAAAAAGAGAATAGGTGGGTTGCTACAGAGATGACTCAGAGGTTAAGAGCACTGACTGCTTTTCCACTGGACCTGAGTTCAATTTCCCGCAACCACATTGCAGCTAATAACCATCTGTAATATGACCTCGTGTCCTTGTCCACCTACAGTTATTACTTGTGGAGAGAGAGGGTGGGGCAGGGAGGGAAAGAGGTAGGGAGAGAGGGAGGGAGGGAGGGAGGGAGGGAGGCAAGGAGGTAGGGAGGGGGGTCCAATGATATCTTTCTTTCTTCTATACTTATGACTTTCAGTGATTGGTAAAAACAAAAACTTCATGAAATATATAGATGAAGAAATGGTGTACATTCCCTTATATCTACAATCCTGTTTTACATAATGATGAAATCATCTTGAGGAATGTATACAAGGCTAAAAGTATTTCAGTTCAAGGGAGTTTAAGGACAAGCCCCAACAGATCATGAAGGGACAGTTTAATATGCATTGTCATGTGTTCCTATTACTCTAGTAATTATGCTCTTAGGATTCCAACCTAACCAATAAAAGAAAATAATTTCACCGTTTGCAGAAAACTGAAGTAATAGTTATGGTTCAGAAAGTATTTTATATTTTCTCTTTTATTCAAAAATATATTGACTTTTGTCATTCAAATAATTGACCTTCTTTCTTCATTTAAAATGTGATGTATTCAGGGACTGGAATAGATGATGTGGCATCAGTACAGAGATCAGTATATATGCATGAGGACCTGAACATGACTCTCTTGCACTCACATAGAATGATGGGCATGGCTGCCTGAGTCTTTGATCCTGGTAGTGGGGAGGTGGGGCATGAGGATCACTGGGGTACACTGGACAGCCTGTCTAGTGAGATATGGCTCCAGGATTAGAGACACTTTCTCAAATGAAAGTGAAGCTTTACTCAAGGAATATATTTTATATTTTATATAGGCCTCTGGATTACATATGCACACATACCCACACATGGTTATATACATGAATACACATGTTGTGGGTACAAACATAAATGCAGACATTCTTGACGATATTCAGTAGCTTTTTTGAGCTAAAATTGGGTATATTGTCTTGATTTAACAGTTATTTTAGAATTTAAAATATGTTAAACAGAATGGACTATGAAATATATCACAACCCAAGGACACTTGTGAGACTGTACCAATGGGGTTGCAAAATTTTAATCCATCCATTTCATCAGTTTTACTACTTTACTTAGAGAAAGATTTTGCAAACATTGTGTTTCTGTCATAAAGGTTTATATCCATATTTTGAGATATAATTTTTATGATACTTTTGCATATTATATAGGAGTCTTCTTTATGGAAGACGGACAAATAATAGCTTGTCCCTCCTTGCTCACAAAAGAATGAAAATGAAATCATATTTAGAAAATTTTGCTGATGTAACATTTTTATCTCTTTTGGAACAATTTTTATATGGTAGCTACTATCATAACTTTGAAGAGCATTCTTTCTTTTACCATAAACACTACAAATGTCAAGTATAATTGAATAAAATTAGTGTGTAGGGATATGACTACTTTTTGATATCAAATCACAAATGAAAGATACTCTAATGTTACCTTGAGTGACCAAATTATTTAAGACTTTTTGTTGAGTTAACTTTTAAACATTTTAGACAGAGAAAAATAAATGACACTATTGTTTGAATGACATTCAAATAATTTCTACTTTTGAGTACCTTTTTAATTTTCAGGAACTATGCTGAAGTATTTATTTACCTATCAGAGTCAGGATGGCCACTTGTTTTTATTTCTCATAGAGCTTAATTGATTTTCAGCATACCATATTTATTTTTTTCTATCAAAATATTTATCATAATTTATTTGTAATTTTTAGCCAATCCAAATATTTACCATAAGTTACTATTAATATTCTTACATATATGCTTTCTAATTATGTCATAAATTATAAGAATTTGGCTTATGTCTACTATTTCCACCTTGTCCTATATTCTAGCATAGATATGTGGCTCTATTGTCACAGTTGATTTTGTTGTCAACTTGATACAGCCTAGACTCTCAAACAAGGAATATACAACTGAAAAAATACCTCCATAAGGTGGTCCTGTAGATAAACCTAAGAAATTGTCTTGATTAATGATTGATGTGGCAGTACCCATGCGCAGTACAGGCAGTGCCAACCTTGGGCAAATGGTCCTAGGATGTATAATAAAGCAAACTGAACAAGTATTACCAGTAACTAGTACTCTCTATGCACTCTTCAAGCTCTGAGTACACTCAGTGATGGAATGTCCCATGAGAATTATTATCTGAAATAAACTCTTTCTTCCACAAGTAGTTTTTTGGTAATAGTGTTTTACCATAGCAATAAAAATCCTAAATATTAAAAAAAAAAGGAAAACAAAAGACCTATGTTCCAAACCGGTGAGATGCTATATAAATATCTATATTAACTAAACAAGTATCAGTGTCTTTTAGGGATACATATAGTCATATTTCAAAATGATGATATCTCATCATGTGTTATGACATTAAAATGTAACAATAATGTTAATTTAGAATTAAATTTCATTTCTGCAGTATACTGTCTCTTTAAAAGAAAAATGTTAGAGGGTTGTAGACATTCAATAATACCCAATATCATTTGAGAATTTAAGGTACTCTTCATAATACGAATTTTTTATAATTTTTATTTTCTATATTCTATGTTTACATTCCAAAGGCTTTCCCCTTTCCCAGTTCCCCCACCCTACATCCCATAATTCCTCTCCCCCCCACTATTCCCCAATCATTCCCCCTCCCCCCACGGTTTCTCTACAAAACTGGATCCAATCTTTACAGGCCCAGGGTCCTCTCCTTTCTTCTTCTTGGGAATCATTTGACTTGCTAATTGTGCCTTGAGTATTTAGGGCTTCTGGGCTCATTAATATCCACTTATCAGTGATTGCATTTCATGTGTATTCTTTTGTGATTGGGTTAACTCACTCAGGATGATATTTTCCAGGTCTAACCATTTACCTACAAATTGCATGAATTCATTATTTTTAATTGCTGAGTAGTATTCCATTGTATAAATATACCACATTTTCTGTATCCATTCTTTCTTTGAGGGATATTTGGGCTCCTTCCAATTTCTGGCTATTATAAACTCATAATAAGAATTTTAATGCATTATCTCTCATTAAGTCTTTTCAAAACCCTATGAAATTGTTCCCAACTTTATCTGCATTATACATCTGAAGGAATAGAGGCTTACAAGTAAGGTTTTACACACTTCTATGTGGAATCTAGTGTAGAATAGAATCTTAGCTATTTCTAGCTTGACTCCTTTCCTTTAATAATACCATTTTTTTTAAGAATCAGCAAACACTGGGACGTATATGTTTTGAGTTATGCTGAGCATCTATCTTGTTCACCTCATATCTGAATTTCAGGGGACTGACATTCCTAAGCCTGGTTCTGGGAACCTAAGCATGCTGCTTTACAGGAGCAGAACAAGCTATGAAGAGCTGAGCAATCTATCTAGCTTACTCAAACAATTTCTGAAAACAGAATTAGTACAGATATTTTTGATTTTTGTTAAAATTGAGTAAATAATTCTTAGAGAAGACAGTTTTGTCATTTTCTTTTCTTTTTAGTTATTTTGTTCACCTTAATTTCTCAATGTATTACTGATGCTTAAGAAAAATATATGAAGAACAATAAAAAGGCTATTAAAATAAAGAAGCATGACACTGCATGTGTGTGCAAAAAATGTGTAAGAAATTAGATATGGGAGAATGTGATCAAAATATGTTAGGTGAAATTCAATAAATTCCTTGATGTGACAGGAGGGTTGGTTTGACCAGTCGTGTGCTGCCAGGCAAGCATGAATACCTGAGTGTGCATTGCCATCATGATTGAAAACCTGGGCCCTCAGGTACACTTTCTAAGGGGAGCAAGGCAGATATCTAGAACTCACTGGGCCACCAGTCTATTCAGTGAAGAGCATGTTCAGTGAAAAAAATTTTCATATAAAAGATGGTGGAAGTTTATGAGGGAAGACACCAAATACCTACCTCTAATAGTATGCACATATGGGTGTATACACACACACACACACACACACACACAGAGAGAGAGAGAGAGAGAGAGAGAGAGAGAGAGAGAGACAGAGAGAGAATCCTGTAACAAACATGGAAAGTGTAGTGGGTGATAGGAAGGAAGCAGTCTGGATAACAAATGATCCATCAATTGCATCTGTGTGCAATAGTTGCTCTTCTGTACCTCCGAAACAAAGCTTGCTGATATCTGTCTTTTAATCTCAGAGTCTCAAGTCCCTGACCAGCCGAGTTCTCTTCATGTGAGGCCCCAGACAAACTGCATCATCATGAGTTGGACTCCTCCTCTCAATCCAAACATTGTGGTGAGAGGCTATATTATCGGCTATGGGGTTGGCAGTCCTTATGCTGAGACAGTGCGTGTGGACAGTAAGCAGCGGTACTATTCCATCGAGAGACTAGGTGAGTAGCTCTTGTTTATTCTACTAACATAAGAAGGTAGGCTGTTTTCCATTATTTCATTTCTTATAAACATGGCTTCATAGATTATGGTTTCAGCATGTATCATGGATTAGTTAAGTCACTCTACACACACACACACACACACACACACACACATACACACAAACACACACATACACACACACAAGCTCATATACAAATATATACATTCTGTTTTTCCTCCCTCTATTCAATGTAGGTATTCTGCTCTAGAGTGCTCGCTGATGAAAGGACTCATTCTATGAGCCTTTCATTATATGCACAGAGCTTACCAACTGCATTGAATAACTTTTCTCTTTCTGACCATCCTTGAAATTCTCTAATCTTTATAATCTTCTAAAAGCAAAGTAATTTATTTTAAAACTTTATGGTGCCTGCAAGAAAGACTTCTGTTAATTTGATTTAAATGTGTCCAATCACAGTGACTTTGTTTGCCTTCAACATCTGTAGAAAAAGCTTTGTGGCTATGCCATTGTGATAATAACACGTGATGAAATGAAGAATTTTCAATCAAGGCAGTAAATCTCTTCTGTATGTGTTTCTTTCCTTCATAATCTAAATCTCTTGTCAGAGTTGGCTTCCTTTTTTTTTTGCATGAATCCAATGCTTCTGCTGTGTTCTTGCATAATGTCAGCTGTGTGTATAAACCTTCAGTTCATTTTATGCTGATTTTCTATGGTGTGCTAAGGGTTTGTATCATTAACAGAGGGAAATGACAGATAATATATCAGGATGCCAATAAGTTAAGTAATTGTCACAAAGTAAAAGATAAGTTCATTCTACCTGTTGATTTAAGGCCACGTTACTGGCAGTGAAATGCTTTGACCTCTTTGGAAAAGAAACTTGATTAGGGGTGGGAAGCTCTAGTCCTTTGCAGTGTCCCTCACAAACAGAACATTTGTGATGAGAAGCCTGATTTGAATCTGAATAGCTAAAATGCGGTGGTAAGAATAGATTCTATCAATGCAGAAATAAAATTGCACCAATCCATTTTCTCTGTAATTGCTCCAAACACTAATGAGAGAATCACCTACTGAAACTGGCCACAATTAGAGTTAGCTTGGCATTTAAAATAATATTCCCCCAGTCAGTTTCAGGAGATGAATATAAGGGCAATCACAAAGCTCATATTTTATGGCCGTCAAACCTGTGTCAGGGGACTCTCGGTTATCCATTATTCAGAATACACCATTTCTGACAGTGCATCTTTATTCCACTAACCAGACAAGGCAGGTTAGCATGCACAAGCTACTGCAGTAAGAATAAATGCATTGAAAAACAAGCAAAGCTGGAAAGAAAAACTACATGATTGCACTATGTCCCTCCATCATGATTTTCTTTATTACAAAGAAATGAGAAAAATAGTGGAAGGTTACCATATTGTGAAATTAATGTTGGTGCTTTCCCTAAATGTTAATCAAGATGAAGAACATCTTCTTAAGGTGTGTTCTAAAAAACAAAGAGAAAGGCTGAGGTGTACCTCTGTAGCAAAGCCATGACTAGAAGAGAAAAGCAAGTGAGAGTTCAACTATATTCATGAGTTTCCATTTTACAGCTTATTTGGATAAAGAATTCATATATATATATATATACACACACACACACATACACAAAAGCACAGAGCAACATACATAAATATATATGCATGCACACAGAGATGCTCAGATGCACACATACACATACAAACAGATACACACATATATGTACACACATGATAACACATGGCATACTTTGAAGAAACTCGCAAAATACAAATGTTGACATAAATATCAAATGAAAGCATATGTTGTTGGTTTTCATTAGGGTGCATATAGTTATATAAATAGAGGTGTATGGATCAACTTGTTATTTTTGCAAAGATCAACGTTTCATGTCTGTCCACAGATTGTGATGAAATTACTAATTGCTTCTTTTATGATGTTAAGCACTAAAATAAGTGTTATGTCCTTGTAACAAAATACCTCAGTTAACCACATAGGGTTGATGACAGTTCCAAGGGGCTGAACACCTTACTGTGTAGAAGAATGTCAGGGAGCAGCTTCATCACAGAAGAAGGAAGCAAATGCCTTTGCACCACTTTGTCTCCCTGTCTCCTTCATTCTACTTGGTTCCCCATTGATGGAACATTTCTGCCTAGAGTTAGGCTTTGTCTTCTCTCCTTTATTTTGTCTAGAAACACCCTCATAGACACAGAAGAGGTATGCTTTAGCAATATCCTCAGTATCTCTCAACTCAATCAGATAGGCACCCAGGGTTAATCAACATTATTTGTTAACAGTTACCATAGAATTGCTTAGGAAAATACATTTATACAAATATTTACAGTATTAAAACCATAAAATTGTCTGATATCTAGTTTTCTTGTGATATGTTGCCATTTTATATTTTCTTTTATTGAAAATAGATTTTGTTCATAAGGTATATTCTGTTTACAATTCCCTTACCATATTCTATTTTAAGAAAAGAAAATTTTAAGTACTGCATATTGGTTACATAATTAACATTAAGAAAATTAGTAAATAATTATGTGTAATGTTTGTAATAACTTCAAGCATTGAATATGTGTTTTAGGCTACATGACAATTTCTTGCTTTATGACTGACTGACAAATCTGTTCTCTTAGAAGAGAACCAGAAATTATGAAAAGCATTTTGCTTATGCATAATAATTATTTAGTATTTATATAAAGGTATGCATAACCTACCTTGGGGCTGGAAATATAATATCATTTGAAAAATATTTACTATTACCTGATCAAAATGATTAACATGTCTTGAATAAGTGAACACTCTCATTAACAATTTTTCCACCAGATATTTATCGTTGACCCAGTGACATTTTACTTTGGTCAATAAGGATCTGTAGTGCAAGGTGTAATATACATTCATAATGAGATCTGCATGATTTGAATTTAATGACATTAGACCTACATATTTTGTAAAGAACTATATACAGATTGATATATTTATCATTCTTTTATATGTATATATGTACTTATTCATATATTGTAAGCCTTATTTTTAAAGTATTTATTTCTGGATTTAAAAATTAACTAATTCATAATGTATCTTTCTCTTAAGTCTCTTCCCTATTTTTTTAAATATTAGAAAGTTTATAAATGCTTTTGTTAGATTTATTCCTCCAAAATATATTTCGGGAAATATTTTAAGTGGGATTGTTTATTAAATTTGCTTTGGATGTTTAGTGTGAAAGCATAAATTTCATAACATTGACTGTATATCCTATACCTGTTTAATTCACCTATTCTATCAACTCTGTAGATACTATGGAATTTACTACTTAAGCAATAGAAAGAAATGAGGAAACATTTAGCCATACAGTTTCTGAAACCTCCTGCTTTATTGAAATAGTAAGATCAGCGAAGTGGGAATCAAAGTGCCAGTTGCAAGCATTTTTGGCTAATTTCTGATCTTGGGAAAAATTTCAGTATTTGCCATGAAATTGGTCCTGGATTCTTAAGTATGTTATTTATCTGACACTTATGAAAGGCTACATATTTCCCAGCTTTCAGGCAATTTCAGTATCACATTTTTAGAATTCTTGTAAAGTGGTTTTTCCCTCTTAAAATGACATATTTTTGTTTTTAGTATAACAAATTAAGTTCATTTTTGAAGGGAGACAAAACCTGAATTTCTCATATAAAATTATGTATAGTTATTATACCATTATTTTATGATTATTTTTGATTAGTTATTTAATTTGGGGGTTTCATATTTGGTGGTTATACTTGCCAACAATGCTCTTGTATTCTCTTTCTATTTTCAATTTGTTAATGTTTACTAGCATCAGAATGGATTATTTCAAACATATCCTAATTTATATTGTATTTCCTTATTGCTCCTTGGGTTATCTAGAGTTTCATAGTTTAGGGTTTCTCTGTTTTTTATTATTCATTCATATTTTTATCTTTGCATGTTTGTATGTATAAAACACATAGTCTTTTATAACAATCCTTTAAAAATTATTGAGATTTATTTTGTAGATTAACATAATAAAAATTTTTAGTTAACATGCATTTAAATACAATATGTATTATACTGATTTTAAATGTTATACACATGCCAACTTGAATTTAAAAGCACACTCCAAATGTGATTTTTAGATCTTCAATGCATTACCTAAGTTTTCTGATGAATATCTCTCTGCATATCTGAATAGTCATCACAATTATCTGGGAAAGTTTATAAATTTTAATAAAGTGACAACTTTTATGACAAAGGCCAAATTATGTTTGTACTCTAAATGACTGAACAATTTATCCCCATACTGTAGTATTCTTGGCATTTATTATTATTCTATACTATGTATTACTGATATAGCTACTCTAGGCTTATGCATATTATTAAAATACTAGTTAACTGTGTCAAACATTCATGTCTTTATTACATTAGATGGAAATCTTATATGACAACTGATCATAGAGAGATACAGGAAAATAATATTTTTAGAATTTTACATTATACTAGAGATAGAAAGCTATGTATACAATGCAGATTTCAATTCACATCTCTCACGTTTTTTAAAGATCTATTTATTTGTTAATATGTAAGTACACTGTAGCTGACTTCAGAAACACCAAGAGAGGGCATCAGATCTTGTTACAGATGGTTGTGAGCCACCATGTGGTTACTGGGATTTGAACTCAGGACCTTCAGAAGAGCTCCGTGCTCTTAACTACTGAACCATCTCTCCAGCCTCCATATCTCACTTCTTAAAGGGTTTTAATTATGTATCAGAAATATGTTTTTCTCAATTATTATTCCCAATATTCCCAATCCTAGTATCACTTCAATGATGCACTGCTAATCTAAATAGTATCAATATTTTTAAATACTCAGAAATATTTTAATTTTTACCATTTAATTGAATATTTAAGATGTTTCACATAGCCTAGGTCTATTTCTAATGGGTTGTCCATGTAACAGGGTATTTTTTATCTCCCATACCATATATTTTTGGATAATCTGTTTCCCAATTGTCTTTTTTAGAAAGAACAGCATGACTATCTTACAATCTATTTATGTACCTGAGTTGCGATAATAACCATGGAAATATTAATTTTAATTAAAATATGTTTGTGTGATTAAGGCATAATTATGTGTATTGTAGATTTGTAGAAGACTAATTTTTTTAAATAGTTGAGTTTAAGTGATTTTTAGCTCAGATACAGAAAATATGTAATATTATTAAGTTTATTGATTACTGAAATTAATTGCCATGAATAAAATACAATACAGAAACTTTTAGTTCATGTGAAAGACTAAAATATAAACTCACCATCTTAAATATAATCACATACTGATTATAATATCCTGGGTAAGAGAACTCCACTTGTTTTCCAAGAGCACCATTTACCCAGGGAGGAGTGACAAGGGATAAGAAAATGTCAGGCCATAAGATCATTCCTCTGACTACAACAAGAAGAAGGGCTATTATCTTTTTTTTTCAGGTTAGTTTCTTCTAAACATATAGCCATTTTCAGGCAGTCTTTAAGGACAGCTGCACCGTGATTCATTAATAATGCATTCAGTCTATTTGTAACTCTTTTCTCACTCTACTCTCCAAGGTCCAAAGGAGGTGCATTGTCTTATACCTGGTGAATTTTTTAAAGCTATTTGGAAAAATACATTACAAAAGATGAATACTATTATTGAACAAGAGGAGAAAAGATCATCTCATTGGAGCAAAATATCTCCCTCTCCATATATATATATATATATATATATATATATATATATATAATTTCTCTGTTCTCCACACAAAGGAATAAGTGATTATTTCTCCCCTCCATTAAGGACCCTATAAAAGACTCGGTAGTTCATTCTTCCCCCAAGTTTAGGATGAAGAATTCAAACAATAAAAATGTTTCTCACATCTTGTGCAGTTTTCTAGAAAATGTCGTATTTTGGTTAAAACGATTCCAATCCCATCCTCAGTCTTCCTTTCTCTTCAGTGTTTACAGATAGCTAGCTGTTCAGTGTATTTTTTTTAACCAAGGTCTGTGAAACTATCAACAATTTATTTCTTCATCTTCCCCAGTGGCAGGTATCACCCTGGATCTTAAAATGAAGGAAAAAAAAGATGCAATTGAATAAGGAAAACAAAGTTGTTTTTAATTTATATATATATATATATATATGCATATATATCACAAAATACACATTTAAATGTATATATTTAAATTAAGATTAATATATAACACATAAACATTTGTCATATATTTATGACTATTGTTTATGATTATTCAGATTTATAAGTAAATAAAATTATAGTCAGTGTTTATCAGTATACTAGATGGAGATTATAATAAAGACCTGACTTCTAGTATAGAGAGACATAAATATTTAAATACAGCTAGATTGTGTGAAGAGACACATCCCACATAAAAAAAAATCAAGGTGTTTCTGAGAAATTAAAACCTTCCAGTACACCAAGAAAAAAATATAATATAGTGACATAAGATGTTAGTCTTAAACATTCTTATTAAGTATCATAAACCATAGGTTTTATTTTATTTTATTTTATTTTATTTTTGGATGAGTGCTGGAACTTAGACATAAAGAAATAGTATTTTACCCCATGGGCTATGTTTAGAGCTAACTCTGGAGAACATAAAGCAAAATCAAAAGTAAAAGACTCGGGCATTTTGCTTTATTATGCAGTTATATCAGTAAATTTAAGCATTTTTTCCCTTTCAGTTCTATCAAGTTCTAGTCCATGTATTTTGAAACTATGAGAGCATCAGATGCTTAATTGTTTTAGATTGTATTTTCTTTCTGTTGAATTATCCAATTTCCCATATGTAAAGCATCCTATATTATCATCACAATGATAATATCCTCATTCTAAAAATGTATTTTGATATTAATACTACTACTAACAATAAATGATTATGTCAGTGTTGACATAATGCTCCTCTCACATAATTTTATTCTGGTTTTCTACCTTATAAATATGCATGTTTTAATACATAGAAGATTCCTTATTGGTAAGAGATAAAGGTTATTAACCTGTTACTTTCTAAACTGGACTATAGCCAAAGAAAAATGACAATCATTTATGTATACTATGTATATTATGTATACTATGTATATTATGTATTTATGCATACATAATATGTGGGGTTATTTTTGACTTACAAGATTGTTCTCCCTTTTATTGATTTTATATGTAGTCTAGGTATATATGCTCATAGGTTTCATTAAATGGGAAATTATGAACATTGTCAATTATCCTCAAATAGTATTTTTTCCTGTTTCAAGTGATTTCTTGGGTTATGTTTATATTACAGTGCTTTAGGTACTCCACTCACGTCTATCTCTCTGCCTTTTGGTTTTAGTATTTTGATATCTCAGTTATCCGAGGCAGTTTTCTTATTGTGTTTAAAGCCAGGGAGGGTTTTTTTTTCTTATTGACTAACTGGGGATGCTACCTAACCTCTTCAATGTTCATCATACTGTACACAGCATCTGCAAAGGGCATTTTTGTTCTTTACATTTCTAAATGTTTGATATTTTCATTAAAATGCTGGATCTTGAGCATTCTTCAGTATGTGTAACATAATTTATGCTTTTAGTAGTCTTCCCAAACTAATTTTTCTGCAGTTTTTCAAATTCTCTTTCTATTAACTCATCCTCATGATGAGGTTTGCCAATTATGTGAGATTCCTAAGTGTGTGTGTGTGTGTGTGTGTGTGTGTGTGTGTGGTTTTGGATGTTTGAGAGTTTGACATTGTTTTTTTAATATCCTTACATTTGGCTCTAGGATGCAATTACTTGGGAAACCAAGCCCATTCTATTCCTTACTTTTGTATCTTAAATGGTCAATGTCTATATAATGAAGCTAAATTCCTATGACTTCCTGATTCCCATCAGGCTATGGAGAGCCCTGTGCCTCCGATTCTGAAATTACTAAGAATTTCACTTTTACTCCTATTGTGTGGTTTATGTCCCAGCCTTATGAAGCTTCCTCACATAGTGGCTGAAAACAATTCAGATGAGGTCCCAAGACAGAGCCCTGTAGAACCCTGCAGTCTATTTCCAGTCTCTGTACTTTCCCAGATCCCTGGCTACTTTGGTCACCACACACTGTTCTGTGCGTGGTCATTGTTAGGGAAAATCTCCTGACATATTCCAGTTTCTTCCCTTTTGTTGTAGTCTGGAAACTCAGGGCCAAAGATGGGGCAGTAGAATGCTCATGTTATTGCTTCTCTCTCAGAAGTCACAGAACTGCATGGCTCAGTAGCCAGTATCACAAAACTCTTATATACTTATTTTAAACTAAATTTAAGAGTAAATCCAGTTTCTAGAAATTCATTTCATTAGAAACAGGAGCCTTTAAATAATGTTAAATCAGCTTTTATTATATCAGTATACCAAAATTTTCAGCTTTTCAAAAACACCAGAGGCCAAGTATATTATACTTATCTCTTGGTATCTACCATTAATCTCATCAAGAATGAATCCTGTCATATTGCATTTTTCAGGAGTAAATTTAACTTGAACGCTCTTAGAAACGGGTCTTTTAGCCTGTGGAGAAATGAACCTTTATAACTCCCAGAGTGCATTTGAAGCTCAGTGAGTTCAGTATAAATTACATGTTAAGCTCAGCATGCTCCCATCAAAAAAAATTCTTCATGCATATAATATAAAAGTTTTGAGTTTATGACATGCAAACATCTTAAATAAGAAAACCAATCCACTTTAGTAGTCTCAAGAATAGTCAACATACTTGAATAAAAAATGAATGAGCACCATGCGGTGGGCATTTTATTATTTTGAAATGTAGTACATTATATGTGTTGGTTAACAAAATTCTGCTTTGTATTTTTGGAAAAGAATTATAAGAATAATTATGGAGAATGATATTTTTTAGAAAACCTGAAGTAAAAAGTCGTTACTCTAGAGGCTCAATAAAAATAAGTCATTTCATGGTAGAGAAAACAAGAAGGAGGGAAGGTTTCCTTACTTATTTATCCTTATTCAAAATGGATTTTCAGTTCTGCCATAGAAAGTGCTATTGTAGATTGTGAGATCAGAGCAGACCATTGCAAAAGCATACACTGAAGCCATGGAAAAGAGATTCAAAGAAAAGCAACTCATTCTTATTATGATCCTATAATTTTTATTTACATGGGAAATCATTTTCACATTAACATCAGTAATTTATTTGCTTCTTTTCTGTGTTCTTATTATGTCTCCCTAACATTAAAACATATGCCTAATTTTTACATTCTATATGGGAGATTAATATGGAATCTAATTTATAATATATTGTATATATTATATTATATTATATTATATTAATTATATTATATTATATTATATTATATTATATTATATTATATTATATTATATTATATTATATTATAGTAGTGCCATTTTCTTAAAAATTCAAAGGCCCTTTGTCATGCTCAACTTAGTGTATTCCAATGCTTTTATCTTAAAGATGTGAATAAAATCGATAAAGAGAGCACATTATTATTTGATTCAGTTTTATTTTAAGATTTGTTTTGTCTGTTTGGTAATGATTAATCAAAAACTAAATGGGTCCGCTTCTACACTTGCAGACTATTGCTTAATTTGGAGGAAAATGGGTGCTAAATGAAAAATG
This sequence comes from Apodemus agrarius, assembly GCA_964023405.1. Classification (NCBI taxonomy): domain Eukaryota; kingdom Metazoa; phylum Chordata; class Mammalia; order Rodentia; family Muridae; genus Apodemus; species Apodemus agrarius. The sequence continues at coordinate 62,059,396 of OZ030021.1, read as the reverse complement.
TTTGTCATATTTTGCCAAACTGATTATATAAAATTATGTGCTGAGTGATGTAAAGAACAAGCACTATAAAGAGTCTGGCATAGACCCGGCTTCTAAATTCATATTTCTTAAATAGAAAAAGAGATATATCTATCGCAAAGAGTAAAGGAAACATGACACTTTGTACATTTTCTGTTTTGTGCATTTGTAATTTGAAATGTGACTTTGATATGAGATTGCTAGAAGAATTTTATTCAAGTTGAAAGCAGAAAAGTTTTTTACTAAAAGTCTGGCTTGAACTCATTGTCCTGGTTAAAATATGAAATAAGATGGCTAGGTCTATGCTGTCAGAGAAAAACAAGGAAGCCCAGGGTCTAGTGACTAAACCAGTTGAACCATGAATACAAGTTCTTAAAAAGAAATTTCAGTATAACAGAGAGAAATTGTGAGAACTAGTTGAAATTTGAAAATTGTAACCCTTGAGAAGTTTGGAATATTTTTTTTATTTCTTAGTTACTCTAGACCTCATGATGTGTATTAAATAATTACCTTTGTGTTGGAATGATTAAGGAAAATATATTAGTGAGGAGAACTTCCATTGAATCTTTGCCTATTATTTTTATGAAACATGACTTTGCCTTATAGCCAAATCTGGGCTATACCAGACTACTAAGTGCTGAGACTGAAGATATGCTGAACTATGTCTACCTATTCATAAATATATTTTTGTATTTTTTTAAACATTTAAATATATAAATATTTAAAAACAATGTAATCTGAGGTTAGGAGTTAAGCTCTCCCATACCATATGGTCATTATTGAAAGGGCTAGCTCTTTAGTGAAAAAAATATATTTTTTTTTTTGGTTTTTTTCGAGACAGGGTTTCTCTGTATAGCCCTGGCTGTCCTGGAACTCGCTTTTGTAGACCAGGCTGGCCTCGAACTCAGAAATCCTCCTGCCTCTGCCTCCCGAGTGCTGGAATTAAAGGTGTGCGCCACCACGCCCGGCGAAAAAAATATTTTAATTAAAGCATTATTACATATTTTACATACCTCCCCTCCATATCCTAACTCTAACCTCCCCCTTTCCCCCTGTTCTCTCTCAGATTCATAGGGTTACTATGAATAAGAGAGAGAGAGAGAGAGAGAGAGAGAGAGAGAGAGAGAGAGAGAGAGAGAGAGGATTGCTAAGTAAATTTATTGTTGCTTATATATTTTAGGATTGACGACTTTTTACTGGATAATTCAATTAATTTTGGGGCACACTCTTCCCTGGAGAAAACAAATTCTCCCTTTTGGCAGACATTAAATTCTTGTAACTCTTCATTTAGAACTGGGTTTTCCATGAAGTTTCCTAATCTTCTTTGGTACACCAACTGGTGTTGTCATTGTTCAGGTCTTGTTTGACAGGCATAGTGGTGAGATTTTATGGGTATAGCATTCCTGTCATATTTAGAAGACCCAATTTTGCAAATGTCTTTCTGGTCCTATGACCCTTACAATCTTTCTACTCCTTCTTCTGAGACATTCCCTAAACATTAGATGTAGGGTTTTACTGTTGTGACAGATACAATGACCAAGGCAAGTCTTATAAAGGACAGCATTCATTTGGGGCTGGCTTACAGGTTCAGAGACTCAGTACATTAACAACAAGCTGAGAGTATGGAAGCATCTAGGCAGGCCTGGTGAAGGCAGCTAGTAGAAGACTGACTTCTAGGCAGCTAGGACCAGGGTATTAAAGCCTATGCCCAAAGTGACACCTACTCCAACAAGGCCATACTTCCTAACAGAGCCACTCTCTGGCCCAAGCATATACAAACCATCACACAGGGTTTTGGGTTGTAGATGTGTTAAGTGTGGGTACCTAACGGTCAGTTCTTCTCAACAGTATGACCAGTTGCTTATTTTTGTAATGGTCTCTGTATGCTGTAGAAAGAAGATTTAATGAGGGTTTAATACTACTACACTTATATGTGGTGATAAATCTAGGTATTGAGAATTGGTTTAGGAAACTGAGAGGAGTGTGTTCTCATGTGAGATCCTTAGTCTCAATAATCATGGGCGATTGGTTGTTTGCAGTACCAGTAAAAGCTTCTCTGATATAGCAGAAGCTGTAAGTTAGCTGTCAAGATGTACAGGCCCTTGTTGTACTATTAGGAACATCTTGCTGCACTGGAATTAGTATATAGGCATCACTGCTAAGGACTATTGATTGTGTTCCTTCCTTGGAAGCTGCTTCCAGTACTATGAAAGGTAGTGCTTGGAGATGGGGTTTGGGAGTAAGGACTGACCTCTTCTCTATAGAGTTCTATGTCAAATTATCATGTGTCTTCAGCAATAGAGATTTATCTCCAACTTGCAGGAGGCAATAAAAGGCAACATCAATAGCCTATATTGGTTCAGGACAGTTTAATGAGCAATTTATTGCTAGAATATCTTCACTGTTTTCATAGCATTGTGAGCATATTACTTTGCTTTCTGTTGCCATGATAATAACCATAAGTGAAAGCAACTCTTGTGTTTAAGCATTTTATTTGGCTTGCATGCCCTCATCACAGTTCCCTGAGGGCAACCAAGGAAGTAACTCAAGGCAGAAACCTTGAAACAGGAACTAAAGCCGAGACAAGAGGGTGTAGGAACTGTTCACTGGATTATTCCCTATGTCTTACTCAATGTGATTTCTCATACAGCCCATTGACAGCACTGACCACAATGACCTGGGCCCTTCTAGATCAATCATTAACCAAGAAAATGACCCTAGATTTATTTGCAGACCAATCTAACACATGTTTTCTCTCAGTTATATTTCCCTTTTCCCAGATGACCTGAGCTTTTGGGAAATTGATGAAAACAAACAATCAGACAAATAAAAACCCTAACTGACACAATGAATCACTGCTGGCCTTTGCCATTTCTCCTCTTCATGGTGTCTTTTCTAAAGTCTGAATCATGGAAATGAAAACTATCATGATTATTTAATTAACCATAGTTACCACTGTGAAGAATTGTGCCCTACAGTGTACTTGTTTTATTTAAATTACTTGTTATAATTCTAGAACTTCTCAAAGGAAAGACTTCTGATACTTTAAAAACATACATTTTAAACCTCTGATTACATTTATTTTGGAGAATTCTACTTGAATGCATACTGTTCTGATACCGCATTTGTCCCACTTGTTTTCTTCAATACACAATTTTCTTTATCCTTATCTCCCAGGTGGTATCAATCCTGACATTTTCTTGACTAGTCATGTCTACATGTTTAAATATTTGAATAGTGTTTTTGATGGTCACATAATTTATGTAATTTATCTTTCTGCAGTTAAAAATTTTTAAACATATAAGTAAAGATAGTGCATTCTTTTTGATTATTTATCTAACAACTTTGTGTTTCCAAGGTATAAATGTTCTACAATTGTACTTGAATTATTAATATTTTACAGTACAAATGTACAGATATGAAACACAATATACAGACAAGTTATAATGCTGACAATTAAAGACAATAAGAGAATAGAAACTATTACTCTAAGTGGGTCTATAACTATAAATCTTGGTACATTTAAATTCTTCAATTAGATAGAATAGTCTTATAAATCATTCATACATTATATAAGATAATAAGATATTTGAGATTGGGACTGGAGATATGGCTCATTGGTTAAGAGCACTGACTGCTCTTCCAAAGGTCCTGAGTTTAAATCCCAGCAACCACATGGTGGCTCACAACCATCTGTAATGAGATCTGATGCCCTCTTCTGGGGTGTCTGAAGACAGCTACAGTGTACTTACATATAATAAATAAATCTTTAAAAAATATATTTGAGGCTTTGTTTATCTGAAATATTATCAGTATATAGAAATACAGTATGTTTCTTAGAATATTATCCACCTAATAGGGATACTTTTCCTTTTTTTTAATATAGTCTTCATTTACATTGCAAATGGTAAAACTTTTTCCGATATCCCCCCTCCCCTAAGAACCCCAACCAGTCCCCTGACTCCATGTATATGCCTCTCCACCCAACACACTCTCTCCTGCCCCCACCCCTCAGTTTCCCTTTGCTCTGGCCTCTGTTGAGCCTTAGACCATTCCTCCCACTGATGCCCAACAAGACCTTCCTCTGCCACATTTTTGGCTGGAACCATGTGTGCCCCTCCTTTGATGGTTCATTTCCTGGGAGTCTTGGGGCATCCAGGTGGCCGAAATCATTGTTCTTCCTATGGGTCTGTAAATCCCTTCAGCTTCTGTGGACCATCCTTCAGCTCCTCCATGGGGGACCCCATGCCCAGTCCAATAGTTGGTTACTAGCATCTGCCTCTGTATTTGTAAGGCTCTGGAGGACCCCTCCGGAGACAACCATGGCATGCTCCTTTTGATATACACTTCTCGTTGTCAACCATAGTAGTATCGGGGTTTGTTGACTGTTTATAGTATGAATCCCCAGGTAGGGCAGTCTCTGGGTGGCCTTTCCTTCAGTTTCTGTTCCACACATTTTCTCCCTTATTGCTCCTGTGACTATTTTGTTCCCTTTCTTAGAGGAACCTAAGCACCCTCACTTAAGTCCTCCTTCTTGAGCTGGGTGAATTGTAACTTGTTTATTTTGAGCTTTTGAAGTTAGTCTCTAGAGAGTCAAATAATCCTAAAAAAATGGGGTATAGAGTTAAACAGGGAACTCTCAACTGAGGAAACTTGAATGACTCTAAAGCACCTAAAGAAATTTTCAGCACCCTTAGTTATCAGGGAAATGCAAATCAAAGCATCACTGAGATTCCACCTTACACCAGTCAGAATGGCTAAGATGAAAAACTCAGGGGACAGCAGTTGCTGGAGAGGATGTGGGGGAAAAGGAACACTTCTCCATTGTTGGTGGGATTGCAAGCTGGTAAAACTACTCTGGAAATCAGTTGGGCGATTACTCAGAAAATAAGACATAGTACTACCTGCGGACCCAGCAATACCACTCCTGGGCATATACCCAGAAGATGTTCCTACATGTAATAAGGACACATGCTCCACTATGTTCATAGCTGCCTTATTTATAATAGCCAGAAGATGGAAAGAACCCAGATGTCCCTCAACAGAGGAATGGATACAGAAACTGTGGTATATATACACAATGGAGTACTATTCAGCTATTAAAAACAATAAATTCATGAAATTCTTAGGCAAATGGATGGAACTAGAAAGTGTCATCCTGAGCGAGGGATACTTTTCGGTAAACCATATATTTGACTACCTTATTGGAAGAAAGTTGTTCTGAACCATCTAGTTTAGAAACATTAGATTACAACTTGCCTTAGTTTGTGTTCCCATAGGTGTGATAAAATACTGTGACAAAAGTGTGTAAAGGTAGAATGGTTTAGAAACATTTAGTTCATGGGTACAGTTCATCATCTCAGAGAAACCAAGACAATAAAAGCTTTAGAATGTGATCACATCCTGATAACATCCAAAAGCACAGTGCAATGAATGAAAGCATGCTTCTCTTCCCCTCCATTTCCACTGATGGAGACTAAGGTCCCACCAAGGGATAGATGATACCATATACAATGAATAAGGCTTCCTATCTCAATTACCACAACCAAAATAATCTCTGCAACCATATCCAGAGGCCAAGGACTTTAGATCCTTACCTTTTGGCCATAACAATCACAAGATTCATTTTGTAGATAGCTGATTTTGTGTTTACTGCACCATTGCACATTTATGTATAAGACCAGAAAGTAAAGTCAACTATAAATCAGACGTCCAAATTTTATTAATTAATATGGCACGTCTTTCTTTTGGAGACATTAATGTGGTATCCTGATGATGTAGACTGATACTTAAAGGTTATAATCTTAGGATAGAAAGGATTGAACTGCTTATATAGTCTTTGGCATGAATCAGTTTCTTAACAAGTAGTAAGGAAGTGACAGTTTAAAAGGCAGTAATATTTCTTATGTGTGGTATTGGCTCGTATGTGATAGGAAATTTTTCTGCCACTGGTTTAAACCTACAACCCCAAATGTTTAATGTTTAATGTAAATTTCCTTAGAAGAAAGAACTTAGTAAAGGCACAACTCTGAACTTTTAAACCCTGTAAATGTGACCTCTTTCTGAAAAAGAGTGTTCACTAATGGATTTGCATTAAGGATGTTTAACAGGATCACACTAGATTACCCAGTGAGTTATAAATTGTGTCGTAGTGTTGATTGTGAAGACACACAGTGGCAAGATAACAGCAGAGCAGTGAGGTGCACGCTAAGGCAAAGCACCCAATGGCAAGACAGCAGAAGAAATGAGGTGAAAAACCAATGGAAGACTGGAGTGATGCCGTGACCAAGAATACTGAACCCACCAAAACCCAAACAGAGTGAGGAGGAATTCTGCCCAGGAGCCTGTGCTCTGATTGTAGACCTCCGACCCTCTGTTATTTCCATAGTAATGTTGTAATTTTTGATACTACATTAATTTTCCACTCAATATCCTAAACTTTTTAATTTTTATTTTCTATATTCTATGTTTACCTTCCAAAGGCTTTCCTCCCACTTCCTAAAGCAACGTGAATATAGTGATGAATTGACAGGTTCTAAAAGAAGGCACACTATCATGGTAGGACATCCTGAGAGTGTCAGGGCATGGTGGTGTCAAGGTGATGAGATTATGGGAACTAGCCAATAAGGCATTCCAAAGAGATTTTACTTCAGCCATCTAGAAGAATTCTGTTCCAGTTGGTCAAACTTCATCTTTTCAGTTAAATCCCAGAAGATTCATGCTAGAAAAAGAATATGAAATTTACACTGGCCTTGTTTTAGTGTTGGGAGGTATTTTGTTTCTAACAAGAATAAAAAGGAAAAAAAATCTTCGTGGATGAAACACAGTGGTTGCCATACAGAGACTGTTGTCCTGAGAATAAAGCTCAGAGTAAAGTAAACAAAATTTGTAGAAATGTAGAAAGCCAAGGATTTTACCCTGAAGAGGAAAGAGAATTTATCCACATGATAATGTTATTGACAAGGTATAAATACCAATTAGTCATGTCTTAGAAGAAATTAATAAATACTCTAATAGTATAAAGTAGAATTATAGAATGTAAAGGAGAATTTGCAGATTTGAAACAGAAACATAACAATTTTCATTTTATAATTGGCCCTACATCTTTCTACTTGCTGTCTTTATCTCAGACAATATTTCATACGTATACTTCATTATCTAAGTGCTAATTTCTTCAATTTTTTAATTATGGAAATAATATGCCCATACCTAAACATTATGAGAGCAATATGCACAAAACCAATAGCTGACATCAAACTAAATGGAGAGAGACTTGAAGCAATCTCACTAAAATCAGGGGCCAAGCCAGGCTAACCACTCTCTCCCTACCTATTCAATATAGTACTCAAAATTGTAGCCAGAGCAATTTGACAACAAAAGAAGGTCCAGGGGATATAAAAATGGGAAAAAAGTCAATACATCACTATTTACAGATGATATGATAGTATACATAAGAAACTCCCAAAATTCCACCAGAAAACTCCTACTGCTGATAAACAACTTCAGCAAAGTGGCTAGATATAACATTATTTTTTCTAATTAATAAAGTATCTATAGGAACAAAGATACATCAGATATGTATCCCTGGTAGATAACATACAGATAGTGGACAATTACAAAATTTAAAAAAAATGGTGAAGAAGTAACAGTCATTTGTATTTTTGACCAATAATGTAGAAGTGGTATTTCCTTTTGGTACTCCCTTATCTGAGCTGCAGAGGGAGGTCTTCATGAGTGGGGTGGAGCCTATGATGAAGATTGTTTTTCCTTTAGTCTAGTTTCTTCAGCTTCTTTGGTGGGTCAACTGAACATCACCAGCACTTCTAGCCTCAGAAGGAGGACTGTGAGGGAAAAACACAGACTGACTGGTTTGTTTTACAAAGAATATCATATAATTTCAAGAAACTAATCTGTTTTTTAAATTTAAATTTTCCAAGAAATATACTTTAATCATATTTTTATCTTCCTTCAACATCTTCCACACCCTCCCAACCTCCCTGTTTTCTTTCTTTTCTCAAACTCTTCATTTCTACTCTTTCTTCCTTTTCAAGAAAAAAATATTTTTTAATAAATATTGTTTCCAGGTTATTATATTTTTGTCTTGTTTAAACTTGATTTCTGGTTAGATAATATATGGGTAAGTGGGTAGATAGATAGATAGATAGATAGATAGAGATATAGGTGATATAAATATAGAAATTTTTACATATATCAACATTGGTAACAAAGTTAGAAATAGGTATAATTGATATATATGTAGATACAGATAGAGATTAAGAGATAGATAATAGATGATAGATAGATAGATAGATAGATAGATAGATATAGATAGATTTATATCACATTACAAATAATACTACAGCTGTTCTTAGATTGATGCCACTTTGTGGATAATATAACAGCAATAACAGAAATTTAAACTGGGGCTAACACAAGTGCTTACTGACTGGAGCTGGTGACTAGCTGTCACCTGGGAGGCTCTGCTAGTGCATGAGAAATACAGAGGGGGACACTCTCAGCCAGCCATTGAACTGAGCACAGGGTCCCCAATGGAGGAGCTAGAGAAAGGACCCAAGGAGCTGTAGGGGTTTGCAACGCCACAGGAGGAACAATACGAGTCACCCCATACTCCCAGAGCTCCCATGACAAAACCATCAACCAAAGAGTACATATGGAGTTACCCATAGCTCCAGACACAGGCATCAGAGGTTGGTCTTGTTAGACACCAAAGGGAGGAGAAGCCCTTAATCCTGGAAAGACTTGATGCACTATTATAGAGGAATAGCAGGACAGGTAAGCCGGGGAGGGTTGATTGGGGAAAGGGAGATGGCTTATGGGATTTTCGAGGGAGAGAGGGACTAGGAAAGTGGACATTTGAAATGTAAATAAAGAATATATCTAATAAAAATAAACTGGGGCTAAATGTCTTAAGTGACTTGTTTTTAATTAGAATACGATAGACCTAGAATCAATCTGTAGGACTCAAAAGCACCTTTGATCAAGGTCTGCACTGCATAACTCTGTATACCTTTTTACATGCTGACTAATTAACATTTATTACAATTCTACTACCTGGCCAATGAACCTAATCTTCTTGAAATTCCATTCATTTGGTAAAATTCAGGCATTCCTTCCTTTGGCATTTAGTAACTGCAAAATTCATTCAGATTTCTTTTTTTTATCACTACAGCTATGGAAGTTCAAAGTTAGAGTAAGCAAAGTATTATCTAGCTTTCAAGTTAGAACATTTTAACTCTTTGCTGAAAGGTTTATGGCAATAAAAGATGATATAGTCATATAGTTGTTATCTGGATAACAAAGAGTTACAATGTCCTGTCTCTCTCTCTCTCTCCCTCTTCCTCTCTCCTACTGCCCTTTTCTCTCCCACCTCTAAATAAACACCATACTCACATCCTGCTGGAACGATATGAAACCCTTTGAAACTCTTTCTCATATTTCTTTACCCTTCCCTTCATCTGTGATTTTTCTTTATCCTCAGCTCAACTTCAATTCACTCTAATTGTTTGTAAGATAATGAATCTGGTAATTTGTAAATTTTAAGAGTATATTGACTCAAGAAGGAGTGAGCTTTAAAAAATCTATAGCAAATAGAATTTATTTCCTCTAAAAGGAAAAGCTTCCTTTCTAGATGTAGATCTACTTTGCTTCTCCAAGAGTCAATGAACACGTTAGTTCTCATTACCTATAAGATATATGTCACAAGTAACAAAGTGAATAATAAACAAATTGCTCAGCATCATTTACATTATATTTAATCAATAAAAAATGACTCAGACACATATAGACAGCTAACTAGATGATAATTGGAATATAAATGTATTTGGTGTTTAATGGTGAAAAGTAGTAGTTCAACCAAGATGTAGTAAGGGCCAAAGAAGTTGTTCATAATGATAGTTACAGCTATGCACAAAGTTGGACTTGGAGTCTAGAGTACTACTTAGAACCGATTCCGCCTTTCAGTAACTGGCATACCACTTGTTCTTTGTATCTGTGCTGCCAAAATAAAGATGATGATAAGAATGTGAAGTCAATGCACATTGTATGAGTGTGTGCTTGTCTCCATGAGTGGGATTGGGCATGTGTGTTACAAGAGCCACACATGAAGGTCATAGAACAGCCTTCAAGAGTCCGTCCTCACACATGTAACATGCCCTATGCATGGAGGTCAGAGAAGAGCTTTCAGGTTTTATTTCTTGCTTTCCTACTTTGTTTGGGACAAGGTCCCTTCTCTTATGAACACACCAGAGTAGATGGCCCACGAGGACTCAGAGTTTATCTTCTCTCAGCCACCATCTCCCCATAGGAACCTATGAGATTACAAACATGACCTTTATGCAAGAGCTGGAAATCCAGGTCAAACTTGTGTAGCACCTGTTTTTATCTACTAAGATATCACAAACTTAAGTTGTTTGCAAAACTTAAGAAGACTACATCATTTATAATCACTTAGCAAATCTTACTAATTGTTTCCTTCATTATTATAAATGAAATCATCCCAGATTGTTGTTCTGTTTATGAGTTAGTTTATTTGTTTGTTTTTGGGAAAACAGAGGTTCAAATTTGACCAGAAAATGTAATGTTGACTTTATTCTGCTTTAATGTTTAAACAGGTAATATGCATGTTTTTTCTAAATAGAAGAAAGTAGAAATGTAAACAAAAGAAGAACACTGACAGTTGAGCTCTTTCTACATAGCTAAAATTAATGGTTATGGTGATTTATGTGAGATATTTTAATATTTTCCTTGAATTATTTTCTTGCTTTTCTTTGGATACACATGACAGTAATGCCATAACATCTTGCTTTTTCCAGATTTCACAACTTCTTTTCCTATAGACACAAATTTCTGTCTTAAAAATTATGTATGTTAAGCATTATCTTTTATCTTTTAAACTTGTCCTCCTTATATGCACACTTGTATACATACTTTCTCTAAATATATAGAAAGCAAAACCACATTGTACAGACATTCACTGTGACACCATGTTTTTTTTTTAAATACTCTGTTCAGCAAACTCTGAATTCTCTTCTCAGGGATAAATTAAAAAAAAAAACAAAGTAAAATAAACAAACAAAAATGAAATTCCTTTTATTTTTCTGAGTAAGCAATAATAAATAAATCCATGCTGGTTGCCCCATTATTCCATTGCTAGTTTTAATGGTTTAGGACAGGATCAGTTGAAAACCCGCTATGGCTGATGGGTAAAGTATGAGACCAGGGATGTGTGAGTGTTCTAGTCCTGAGCACTGCTAAAACAGCCATTAATCAATTGTTAACCTTACTATTTCTAATCATAAGCAAGAGCACAGCACAGTAGAAATGAGCCTCCTTGTTAGAATTATTCATTTGAGAATCAGTCAACCAAAGGCTTCCCTGACATCTAAAAGGCTGAGCGAACAGTGGGTGATTGCTCGGGAAATTTATGAGACCGACATGAGTATTTTTCACATCCCACAAAAGAAATACAACAAATGCTTTGCTGACAAAGCTCTAGTCATTACAGATTTTATATTCCAGTTTACTGAGCAGGGAGTTCTCTGAGGCAGATGGCTTGCTTCATCATGGAAGCTTTCTTGAGGATGGATCACTTAGAGAAAACTACAGAGATGTACTTTTATTCTGACTCTCAGCAATAGGCTGTTGGACCTCAGCAAAGGTATTTTATTTTTTTCTGAGGTTGGTTTTTATTTTAACTATTAGTGTCCTCTATTTACCCAGCAGTTTTATTCATTAAGAGAGTAAAAAGATTTTTATTGTTCTCTCTATGCCAGTCAGGGACTGGGAATGTTTATAAAAATAGAAAGAAAAACAAGTCCTTCCTTCAGAGTGAATTAGAGTCCTCAGCTGAAATTACTGTCAAAAGTTGCCATTGTCTTGAAACATCCTGGTAACACCCTTTCAGGAAAGAATACTCTGGAAGGACTTTTCCCAGTTCCCTTTTTAATCTGTAATGTAGATAAACCTGTTTACCTGAATTTCTGCAAGAATCAACCACCCAGTGAAAGAGGAGGTCACAGTCTCGTGGACAGGGGTTGGTATTGGGTACTAAGTGCTGACACAACACTTTAGTCTTCAGTGCTCCCTTTACTCCCATATAAAACCTATGAACACCTAAACAATTGAGTCCTATCTTAGCAGCATGGAGATGATTAGGGGCTTCTCCCACTAAAGGAAGCTATGGGTGATAGCAATATCACACAATGATGTCTAGACTGCATATGGATAAACTGTCAGTTCTTGTCTAATGTGGCTGTCTAGGGATATTTTTTCCTTGTTGTGACAGTATGTGCCTTAAAACACACACACACACACACACACACACACACACACACACACACACAATTTGAGATAAGCCTAGGTCATACTCTATTTGTTGTCTGGAATCCTGAAATAGATATATGCTATAAGACTCATCCATGAAAAACATGTTTTGGTGCACCTTGGAAATTACTATTTTATTATTCAAATATATCTCTTTAATTCTACTTCTCTAGTTTCTTATTTTTATTTCGAACCAAATTATCCCATAATTACAATGTAATATCAACTGTATAGACCTACCAAGGAAAAACAAAACACAACTTTGTCCTGTGTATTATTAACCTATTTCAAATAACACCCAGTAAAATAAAATTATTGAACAATAACCAAACAATTAAAGTATTCTCTTGAAGAACTGTATTTTTGTTCAAGCCTTTCCCAACAGTTTTGCTTATTCTTCTGTAGTGGAAGCACGCAGGTAGTTTAGTTTGTATATTTCACAAAGTTTAGAAACAACATTTGGATGAATCCTATATACCAAAAACAATGTGTAAGTGTTTAGTCAGTATTTTAATTACATCCCTATATTGTAAACCTGCCATTGAAGCAGCCTCAGACGTCTTTCTGTTTGTAGGATGAGCACAGTGCATACGGAATGCTATCATTGCTCCTGACCTGCCCCTTACTCTGACCTGGTCCTCATCCTTCCCTAACCCTAGAAACTACCACACCACTTCACACATTGTCATTTCCTTCAAGCCCTAAAGTTCATCTCCTGTTTTCTTTAGAAATTATTTTTTCAAGGACACACAAAACATATATTTGTGGGTCTGGTATCCTAACACACGTACTCAATGTGCAATAATTGAATTAGGATAAGTATCATTTCCATCTCCTGAAATATTTTCAACTTAGTGTAAACCCCTTATTCCATCTCCTATAGTTATTTTAAATGTATAATTAATGCTTATTCTTATGGTTACATTTTCCATACTGTGTTCACGCTTTTCCAGGCCTATTCTCTATCTAACTGTTTACTACCCATTTCTGGCCTTTCCCTCTCATTGTTTCACTTCGGCTTTCATCCCATTCTCTGTGTCTCTGTGATGAAATGTTTAACTTCCAAAATGAAATAGCATTTAAGTTAAAACATGTAATTTTGCCTTTTGTGTTTAATTTAGCGGTGTAGCACCTTTAAGATTCACTCGTGTGGCACCATATGCCAGTTGAGCTGAATTCTCCAAGCTTTAGTTATTGTAAATACTGCTGTAAAAACATAGATGCATATGTATATTTGAAACTATGCTCTGCTCTGTGGACTCTACAGTTATAAATGGAGTTGCTCTATCACATAAAGAAATTCATTTTAAAAATTTAGTAGCAGTATTTGGTTTTCCATTGCAAATATTCTGGTTCACATTGCTGCCAAAGGTGGAACCCAATTTTGCTACTTTTTGTAAACACTTATTATCTTTTAAAATATAAACCCTAAAACTGTGAGTTCACCACACTGGTTTTCTTAGAGTAGGGATTTGAAGATCTCCAGTGATTAGTAATTCTAAGCACTTTATTATATACTATCCATTCACTTTTTTATGTCTTTGGAGAAAAATACTCAAGCATTTTTATATCTTTGAATCATTCTTCTATTTTGTTGTTGAATGTCTGGATAGTATTCTTTTATCAGATATAAAATTTTGAAGTTTTTTTCAATGCTGCTTTATTGTTTTGCTTTATATTTCTTGATAGTTTCTCCTGATCTACAATTAAAATTATTTTTCATCCCGTTTTCCCACATTACCTCTGTTGACTGTGTGGTTGATGTCATTCCCAGAATAGATTGCTGGTTGATATCATGTAGTTTTTGCCTTATACTTTCCTCTAATAGCTCTTAGTTTAGGACTTACAATTAAGTTAAGGTCTGTTCCAAACTGAGTTAATTGTTGTGTATTGTGTAGCCTAGCAACCCAAACGTCACCTCTTGGATCCCACTGTCCTACCACCCTTTTTGAGCCAATCCTTTTCCTCACTGATTTGCCATAATACTTTTGCTAAAATCATCTGCCCCCACATGGATGGGTTACTCCTCAGCTGTGTACAGCCTATTGGTCTGTATATGTAAGAGTCACCACACTACTGTGGTTCCTATAATCTTTTAAGGATGTTACAAACTAGAACCCATGACTCTTCCAACTTGTTTTCATCCCATCTCCATGGGTACTAAGACTGCTTTGAAATCACACTTGAATTTTATAGCAATCTTTCTATCTTACAAATAGGTCGTGGGAATTTTGATAGGGATCACATTGAAATCACAGACCCTTTTGGTAGTATTGACATTGTAAGACTATTGCATTTACCAATTAATAAAATGAGAAATACTTCTACTTTACTCCGTTTTCTTCATCAATCACTTGTATTTTATTTCATCTATAACTTATCACCTTAGTTAATTCATTAAGGTTTAATGGCTTGATGGTTTTATGAATTAATTGCTTATATGTTTTGTTTTCAATTAATTTCATTTCTATTGTATAAAATTTAATAGTGTTTTTCTGTTAAGTGTATATTTCTATTTTGTTAACATTATTTACTATTCCACTAGATATTTTTTGCTTTTTGTTAACCTTGTTATTTTATATATACAGGGTCATGTGATATACCAAAGGGGTAATTTCACTTTTTTCTAATTTTAGTTTTTTTTTTAATTTTTTTCTGCTTTTGTTAGAAATGAGCATTGTACAATTTGTAGGTAAATGGTTAGACCTGGAAAATATCATCCTGAGTGAGTTAACCCAATCACAAAAGAATACACATGAAATGCAATCACTGATAAGTGGATATTAATGAGCCCAGAAGCCCTAAATACTCAAGGCACAATTAGCAAGTCAAATGATTCCCAAGAAGAAGAAAGGAGAGGACCCTGGGCCTGTAAAGATTGGATCCAGTTTTGTAGAGAAACCATGGGGGGAGGGGAAATAATTGGGGAATAGTTGGGGGGAGAGGAATTATGGGACGTATGGTGGGGGGGAACTGGGAAAGGGGAAAGCCTTTGGAATGTAAACATAGAATATAGAAAATAAAAATTAAAAAAGAAAAGAAATGAGCATTGTAGCCTTCTAACAATGTCATGAAAAAGCTTTCAGTTTTCACAATTAAGTAGAAAATCTCCTGGGCATGTTTTATATGTGATTCTCATTATCTTGAGATAGTTTATTAAATTATTTTATCACACATTTATGAAGGTTTTGCCTGAATGTCTGTGCACCATGTGTTTGCTTGATGCTCACAGAGGCTAGAAGAGGCATAAGATCCCTATACTAGAGTTACCAATGACTGTTACTCTTTGTCATTCTTTAAATATATTTCTTTCTTATTGAGAATAGATTTTTTGCTCATACAGTATATCCTACTATGGTTTTCTCTTTCTCTACTCTTCACAGTTCCTCCTCGCCTCCTCTCCTCTCAGGATCCACTCCCTTTCCATCTCTTACTGGAAAAGATATATACCAATATGCCATGAGGTTAGGGAAAATAAATGATATTTCTATGATCCAGACTAGTTTTTATGTAGTACAAATTGCTGAGGGCCACTTAATACTGATGTCTTAGTCCTTAGGCTGACTTGAACATGGCTGTCCACAAAGCAGGGCAACATGGCTCTGAATCCATGCATTACTGAGTGGTGAGCTGTACGTTTTCCTCATTTCTGGAATGAGGACAGACAATGAGCTTTTTAGCGTCCACAACAAAGCTAAGTGTAATAAAACCTTTCTGAGGTCAGCTTCTGTCACTCCACGTGGCCTAAATTAGACTCCTGTTGTTAGGCTAAAAATCTATCATTTCTCCACACCATTGTATGTTAAAGTTGAAGTCACTGTCTCTTTCTTCACTCCTTAGCTTGCCTATGGTTGTCTACTTCCTGTTATAGTTTCTCCCCCAGAATGCTAAAAGAATGGGTGAGGAGATGAACAAAGAGAATGGGTCAGGACAATAAGAAAGAATGGAAGTGTGAAGAAAGCATGAGGTGTAATAAAAATGCACAATGCTTCCTTGTGTACGAATTATAAGCTCATATTTATTATTTTGTTTGTAAAGAGAGGAGCCAATTTAACTGTTTCTTAAAACCATCATAATGATTTGTTTACATTAATATAGTAAAGGAACATATTTGCATTTTTATTAATTCATTCTATAGGTTGTCACCAAAATTTCCCACCTGATTTTATAATTATTTTGACTTTTTAAAAATAACATGAATGAAGAAAACCTATGTGTTTTGTTATACTGTGTCTACCTAATTTCCTTATGGGCAGTTTTGATGAGAAAGCATTTCATTAAGTGTGGCACATGTAAGCTCTACACAGTGCTGTGTGGTCTGAACATTTCCTCATGATTCTTCCTGACTCCCAGGTCTCTCTGCCAAATCACACCCCAGCAGCAAAGTGGGTATGAGATGGTTACTCTGCCCTCTGGCATAATTATGAGAGAAATCCAAAACTTGTAGCCCTACAAAGGAGCAACAGAGAGTCCACCTGGCTTTATGGTTCTACTGGTATCGCCTCTGTCTTGAATGATCAGAATAAATTTTCATGTAAATTAAATTCGTGTAAATTTAAATAAGCATGAACATTCCTCTGTCTGTTTAATTTAAAGTTTTCATGAGACAATTGATAAAAATGTATTCATTGGCAACATTAAATAGTAAACATTAAAACATACAGTTTTTTTCTTAAATTATAGAAGTGACCACAAAAAAAATATGTCACTTTACTCAAGGTAGGGCAATAAGAAATTTGTCCCCACACTGGTTAGAAAGCAATGCAAGACCACTAAATTATTCATCAGAGAAAATAGAGATGAGTCTATATGAAAGAATATATTTAGTAAATGAACTATTTCCTTTTGGCTCTTATACAGTATGTTACAATCTGTTTTTCATCTTAGTCATACTGTATCCCCTCAAGGGGGGCTCTTATGATATTTGTCTGTACAATCAAAGTAACCTCTGACATATACCTTCTTTCAATATATTTTTTACTGACAATCGAACTGAAACAATTAAAAAATATATATACCATTATATTATGTCCTATTCGCAAATAAATCCCCACAGTGACTGCGTGGTTAGGATCCATGAGACTGGTTTATGAACAAATGTCATAGTATGACCTTTAATTATACAGTGTTTGTGGAGAAGAAAGAAATAAGTCTTTATTAGAGATTTATTCAAATTAGGCTTGAATTAAATTTACAAAGGAATGGATGTAGTGAAGTAGAATTGAGTGTACTATATAAATTGCATCTTCTTTAAGTATGAATTGCTTGTCCTTCTTAGAGATCAATGCTGTCAGTTGTATTTACTCTCTACCCATTACACTTGATTAAAAAGCTCATGTCTGATAGAGTCAGAGGTATTCAGGAAGACTTGGTCTCACAGCAACCCATGGCCTCCTTTACGTGGTGGTGGTGGTGGTCCTTTGCAAGGAGCAGCTGTTTGCATTAGGAAACAGCTACCATCCTAATATTCTCTAATCGACTTGTTGGCAGTGCTGGCTGAGAATGGAAAAGATGGAAGATCATGGATCCTAGGCCACGACAAGCACTTGGCACGGATGGGGCCACACTCTAATGAATAAAAGAAGTCTGGAATGTCAATCTGACCCAGGCCATTGACATTTAATTTTCACAAAATATTAATTAACAACAATGATGTTCTCCCTAGTGGTTTGTGCTACCAGGCACAGCTTCTTGCTCTATCCCTGAAGGTTTTCATGATTCATTCTGAGTCCCAGAAAGCAACATTCATCTCTAACCTTCAGAGAAGATTTAACACAGGCTCTTAGAATAATGAGGCTCCCGTGTCTCTTGGGAAGAACACCAAGACTTCCGATAACCAGTTCCTTGTCTTTACAACCCTATGATCAATAAATGTGCATTTAACACCCCCTGTTCATGATACTCAAGTGATAATGGTCAGAGTCATCTATTTGTGCATGCAGAGAGCCATTAAGTATTTTTCAGCTTCCTTAATTCCAAATCGAATGTTTGTAAAAGAAAGGGTGACCAGTCACATATTGAAAAAAAAGTCTCTTCGATACTGTAAAATATGTGGGCTCCCATATAATATCCATAACCAAAAATAATTCCCAGGAAACTCTACCAGGATCCAAATCCCTCTTGCATGATTAAATCATATTAAATCCAAATGAGAAAACTGCCAGACTTTATTTGCAGAGACAATTGATACATTTGTTAGGCTTGTGTATCTGCAACACTTCTTCAAATAACAAAAAAATAAATATATTGTCATAATTGTCATTAAGCATATTCCTGAACAATGGGGTCTGACCATAATTAATGATTAATTCATTGGGAATTCATTATGATAATAGTAAATGTGTTTAACTCATTTGATGCTTACATAGTGGCAGTGATTTTTAGCAATTCTTTTGTATTTTACTGATTTTAAACATTAAAAGCTCTGAGCATGTGCAGGAAAATAGTTCCACATTGCCCTCTAGCGGTGCACTGGTAAAAAACAATTTATTGTAAATGGTAGGGGAGAACATTCTTGGGTCTTAGCACATTCTAAAACTATTTTGAGCTCAAGACACATTCAAACCATATTTCTCTGTCCACATACAAAAAATATATTACTAAAACATCCCTCATTTCCCATAAGTTTTCCAGTAAATGATTAACAAGTTTATCTTCCTTGTGCAGGCACATTCAGTATTGGATCAAGCCTAGTTTAGAAGGAAAACAGCCTATTGTCTCCTCAGTAAGTCCAGAATGTAGACAAGAACATAGTGTGTAGGTTAGAGAGCCAGAATGCTGGATCTCAGAGGGCAGATTGTAATGCTGGTGATGTTTATAGAAGCAAGGGACCAATTCCTTGTGTATGAATGGTTTACTGCCAGCTCGAAGCCTAAAGAAAACATGAGACTCCTTTATACTGGCATACTCCAAGTGACCCCAATGCCCTCTAGTAGACTTATTTCTTATAGATTCACAGTCCCTTCCAGTACTTTGCAGGGCAATGCTTGTGGACAGAATCTTCATGTAAGGATTTAAAGTTACATTCAATCTCCTGAGAATAATGGGTTTAGATTCAGGGGAATCTATTTTGCCCATAGGAGTTTACTTAAACACCCTACAAATATTTAAATAGCTGATGTGTTCACACAAAGGTCTAGGTTTCCAGAAAGTTCCACAAAGCTGATTGCCTTCTTTGAACCAATGGCATCCTCAAACAGAAGAATTGCTTAATTCTCAGCTCCTAAGAATCTTTCTACTCTATGATCTTTCATGCAGCAACCAAGTTTTCCTTACTCTCCATTGCTCACCCTAATTAGACAAAAGGAAACAAATCCAAAAGCAATTTCAGGCAAGCAAATAGCTCCAGATCCTGTGCTTGTGAATATAAAAATCCTGCACTCATTTTCATGCCCTTGATAAATACCAAGATAAATGCAAATGTAGAGGTGTATCATGAGGTGGAGCTGAATTAAATTTTAACCAAAAATTGGCATTTCATATTGCATCAGGTAAATAACAAACATAATCATTCGTGTTTCAGTGTATAGATAAACTTCTCTGTCTGAAATAAGGAATTAGATCTAGTATGCCCTACCATAACTAATATCCTCTGACATAGAAGAGCAGTGTGTTTCCATCTTATCTTTGTGTATTTTCATCACTCCCTCCCCACGTGTTGCCTTGAAATATTTCGATGTTCTAGGATCCCTCTAATCCTATAGACCATCTTCTTCCACAAGCCCTACCTAAGAGTAAATATCTACTGAAAACCCTTCTCATGTGACCTGATGCTTCCTGATGCTTCACAACCATTGCTGACCTCTACTTGCAGATGACATTCATAAATCATGTTACATATTATTTTGCTTAAATTTATGTAGTATTTCTTTTTTCTCCAGTTCAGATTTAACTTACTGCAATAATAAGAGAGGTTAATATTTTACAACCAGTCCTGAATCTCAAAGAACACTTGATTATTGATTATTGATTACTGCATTAAAAGTAAACTACTTTGACAACACATGGACATAAACACACACAAACACATTTATCTTTTCAAGTAGAAGTAATTCATTCCATGGAGATCAAAGTGATACGTGAGATATAGTCCTATTTCACTCTTGCTATATTGTAGCTTTGAGGACATTGTTATTTTGAATGTCACCATCTTTAGCATATACATTTAAACTACATCCATACTTTATGAAAATCTAATACATTCTCAAAAATCATCATTAAATATGAACTCACTCATTGTTAGACCTCATCATAGTTGTATAAATACTTTGGCACAGAAATACAAACCTGACATATGTAGTTACATGTATGCTTTCAACCGGCTTCAGCATACTACTCTGCTCTGTTTTCTGTGCTCTGGCAGCTAGAGGCTGGACCCCTGAAGCAAGACTTCAGAGGTCAATAATAACTTCTGTGAGAGATACTTAGTATATGGGGGTTGCTCTTGATTCTATCTGGGAAATGATGAATATTTAATGTCTAGATTAATTCCTTGAGACTGTACAATTAGAATATTCCATTTTGTTCATTGAGTGTTTCTTCCAGGAAGGTTTAAAGGGATCATTATGCTTTTGGTCATTGAACAATGTTTATTTATGAAACAACATGATCAAAGCTATTTTCCTTATCAGTTTTCAAGATAGTAATGTGATTATCTGTCAATTTCAGAACAGAACAACTTTTATTCTTTGAAATACATCTATAAATTAGTACATTCATATGTATTTCTAGGTATTGATATACTGAAGTTTATAACTATATTTGTGATCATTGAAATATTCTATACAATAATTCCTGAATCTGTTGACAGAAGATCTTCATTGTCATTAGCTGGTTTCTTCCTTTCTAGTTTGTCAGGATGATTAAAACTCAGTTGTGATGTTTCCATCTTAAAACTTGGGATCATGAGTTCTATAAAAGCCAGTTACAGTAAGCAACATAGTTTTATACAACTGCAGCCTACATACTAGGGTTGCTTCAGGTTATCAATCAACACTTCTCAACTTCTTAAGTAGATAAATCTTGACTCCCAGATTAAAATAATATTTTTAAAAACCTGAACCTTTTTTTTGACATTCAAGTTTAAGAACTGGAGACTTTAACCATTCTGTTTTAAGTCTATGTGAGCCTCCATCTCTACTAAGACTCTTGGCTTCAAGGGCACAGTGGATATAAATTTGTAACCCTCATATTTATTCATTGCTTTGTTTGTATCTTGCTTGTCTTAGACTGACAACAACTAAAGGTCCTACATCATAAAAATCACTCAGCTATTTCTTGCATATAGACCGCTATTGTGATCAATTGATTCTTGTATCATTATAGTGTCAGAGCATGAAACCATTACAAAATAAAATCTCTCCTGTCACTTAGCTTTAGTTCATTGACTTTATTACTCAGAGGCTAGCTTTCTGGTCACAAATGGCTCTGGTCATTTTGGATGTCTATACCTCATTTTCTATTAGTTCTGATGGTTAACAAAGTGATATGCAATGGTTAGAAATGAATAGCAGTTTGACTATTATCATCCACTGTATTTGTAACTAACTTTAACTATACAATCCTTTAGTTACATTTTCTTATCTAGAATAAAAAGTAAATTACTATAATTTGTTACAGAAGCTATTTCTGTAAGAATTGATAATTATCTAATTTTGTCCCAATGAATCCCATACCTCTTTTATTTTTCAATTAAATAAGCAAAATGTCATGTGTTCCTTTTCATTCATTCTGTTCAGGTGTGATTTTCTTCTTTAAGGAATCCACTTAGTGTATTTGTGTATTTACCAACTTTCATATTGAATTCCTTCTTCCGTGTAAATTGTATTCATTCATATTTTCTTCTCTTGATTTTGTTTCTCTGTTTGATTTTGCTTATTGAATTGCCCTTCATTGCTAACATATTTGCTCCTCTCTCTGCATCTTTGAACTAGGGACTTTGGTTCCTGCTCATGTCCAGTTGTATTTTTGTTACATTGGTACGATGAATACCATGAACAGATACATCTAGAGGAAAGGTTTATATCAATATATACTTCCAGGTCACAGTCCATCATTGAGGAAAGTCAGGGAACAAACTGAAGTAGTGATCTGAAGCATAAACCTTCAACGAATGCTCTTTGCTACATGGTTCTTGGGTTCTTGCTCAGCTATTTTTCTCATACAACCTAGTTTTACTTGCCTGGGTTTTATTGCCTCCCAACACAGCCTGATGACTCCTTAGTGTGGTTACTTCCATATCAATCATCAGTAAAGGCAGGCTCTCACAGACATAATCACAGGACAATTTGACATGGCCAATTCTTCAATTGAAATTCCCTCATCTCAGCTGTCTTAAGGTTGTGTCAAGTTGACATAATTTAACTATAACTGGTCCTATCCTGGTGTGGATCCCTGTGGTCAGGTCCAAATGTCTGTATTTATTCTTTAACCTAATATGCTCTGCCTTCTTCACTACCTGACAGTTCCTTAGGGTTGTCTCTATTTCTAGTCTGGTACCCACTTTTGGTTTAACTAACACAGACATGGCTGACACTTGGGGCCTTAGGCTGTCTGCTAGGAACTCACAAAATAAGGTTGTATTTTAGGTTTTGCAGACAAACATCATCAACTACCCTGTACAGAGTGGCTAATGCTCTTAGTTCCCAACCTTCTTGTGCATGTAATGCTCAAATGAAGATTCAGGAAGATCGAAAGCCTGTCTCCATTAGAGCCGGTGGTTCCCAGAATCCAACACACTCATTGTCAAACATCAATTTATTTAAAAGATTATATTAAATTTGTTTTCAGGAAATGTTCACCGTGAGCATTTCAATTCAATAATTCACATGTCCAACTTGTTTCTGTTTTCCTCTAGAGTCGAGTTCTCATTATGTAATCTCCTTAAAAGCTTTCAACAATGCCGGAGAAGGTGTCCCTCTCTATGAAAGTGCCACCACCCGTTCCATAACAGGTATGTACTCGGCATCAATCCTCTTGTGACAAGGTAGTCAGTACTTGGATTATGGTGAGAAGGAGCAAATATTTTAAATTAAACCAAAATACACACAAAAATATTAAAAATGAATACATAAATATATTTTAATTATTTGGTTCCTAAATGAATTAGAAATGTTCATTCTATACATATAGTATGTGGACCTATATAATTCAGCCCTTGATTTTCCAGTCATCTTAGAAACTTCATAGCTTGGTGCTCTGATGTGATTCTTCATTCTGCTAGCCAGTTAGTCATTTTACACAGCCATTTGAGCGGAAGATATGTGATCTAAGACTCTAAATGTCCAATGTACCTTTGTTTTTCTCAATGAACTCCTTCAGATAGGTGACAAGGATAAACTGACATCTTGGAGTTACTTAGATTAGGCTAAATAACAAAGAAGAATTGTGAATTGAGCCATAGGTAACCTGACAAGTAAATGCAAAAGAGACTGGTTGATTCAAAGACCAATCACCTAAAGAATAGTATAGGAGTTTAACTTGTTTGGAAGCAAACAAGACCAAAATGGTGGAATACCATGAGACACTGTTAAGATGGTGAGACCTAAGTCATGGACAGTGACCGTTTGTCAGTAATACTGGGTTTATTAAAAAATGGAATATGAATCACATTTGTGGTCACCCAGAAAAATCATATCACCATTTTGCTCCTAACAATGTTGATCCCAAACACTTTTCTAAAACCTGGACCAAAAAAAAAATCTTATGTCTTCAATTAGTATTTTGTGCGTACCCCTTCCACAAACCCATATCATTCTTACTTAATTTGATTGGCCATGAATTTTCACTTTAATTAGAATGAAGTGTTTAAGAGGTCAAGCTCCAGATTCGTTACCAAACATCAGAGAGCAAATGATTGCTGGAGTATGAATTCCAGATGAGGATCATAAATGGCTGAAGAATAAATATTGTGATCCTCTTTGTTTATCTACTGTCTAGATTTACATAAATTTATATGTGCTTTTCAAGCTCAGAGGTGACACTCACAGAGTACCATGTGAGAATCTTTTCACTACACCTTGCTCACAAACTGTCCAAAAAGTTAGGCTGTCTGGAAAAATAGCAGGGTCCTCTGGCTACACCTGGGATTTCCCTGGTTGGCCTTCTGCATGTCCTCTCCTTCCTGGTACTGTTAAGGAAACTAAGCAGTTTCTTATTGTCAAGGTGACATTGAACCATAATCAGGTGACATAAAATTTCACTAAAGCCAGTCTTTCAAAGATTTTTCTTTATTAATAACAAAATTAGGTCCCACAAACAGGCACTGCTGGGTATAGGGATGAAAGTCAGTTTTTCAGTAGAACATGAGTGTAGCGAAGGGGGTAGAGTTCAGATCGATGGAAGAGAAGCTGTACAGAAGGAAGTGTCTGTGGTAGTAACATCTTTCCCTGTGGCATTTGCTGTCAGTTTTTAATTTTTAGCATATGGCATGCCACGGTGTTTTCTCAAACACCAGTGATCCATAACACAGGTTTTATTTTCTTGTTATAATTTAGATTCTAATGGAGCTGAGAAATGAAATGATACCAAAGTTGCAAAATGTGTCAGGAAATTTCTTATTGAAGAAAAGACAGTAATGGGCTGTAAAGGGCTGTTTGAAGCAGCCATTTCACAGTAAAGAATCAACCTTTACCTGGAAGTAGAATTAGTTTTATGCTTCCTGACAGCATAGAGAACAAAGAGCAAACCAAAGGAATCAAAGGCCAAGTCTCTAAGAGAATCTCGTATTTATAAATGTGTCATATTGTCATGTAAAAACCACTCTTTATCTTTGAGTTGTTGCAAAGTATTCCCTTGAGAAGTCTTGGAAAAATTCAGCAAAAAGTATACATAAAATATATCAAAGACAATGAAAGCATTAGGCGAATGTGAGCACTAGGCCCTGGAGCATTCTAAATGCTCTGCCAGTAGCCTTTGGTGAACCCCGTAGCCTTTTCTCAGACTGGGAATATCAGTTCAAGCTACTGACACTTTCACCTTGGCCCCACACAGGAAAACTCTCTTCTACCATCAAGCTTTTTATCTATTGTTGTTGTAAGAACAAGTGGTTTTCCACCTGGAGAAGGGAAAGGTGCAGAGAATAATCAGAGGTTAATGAAGTACATCCTTTGAATTAATGTATTATTAACCATTTTAGCAAGGTTTAAACAAAATATAATTCAGTTGAAAACTATTATTGATTTTAAAGACAATTTCAAACAAATATAATGACTAAAATTTCAGAAGGCTACCAAGATATGTTAGGAGCTGACTTTTCATACATGTGTGTGTGTGTGTGTGTGTGTGTGTGTGTGTGTACACATAGTCTTACAAAGAGGGGCTATTAGTTACAGGGATGAAAGTCAGTTCTCCAATAGAACATAATAGTAGTGAATGGGGCAGAGTTCAGATAAATGGAAGGTAGGATGTGTAGAAGGAAGCTTACACATGTGTGTGTGTGTGTTTGTGAGTGTATATCTGTGTATGTATAATTTATATATACATACACATATATGCTCACATACATGTGTACTTGTTCACATACCTTTGAAAATCAACAGACTATAAGGCATCCTAACAGAGGAAGAAACATTAAAGAACAGTTTAGTAGCAAAAGGATCCTTCCATCCAATTATCAAAAATCTTTTTCATCAGAATAGAAAAACACCTGTATTTTATGTAACATATATTCACAATGTTGCTCGCTATCTTCTGGAATGCTCTGCAGTGCCATAGATGCAGGATATCTGGTCTTTCCCTTATAGGAGACTAAACTCTTAGGGCCATGAAGGTTTGACTTTGTCTACCATAGAAAATGAATAAATGCTTAAATAATTATTTATGTAATATAAGTTGGTATAATGCATAAAACATATAGCTATTATATTATGCAGCATAATTATAGAGGGATTGACAGGAAAAAATAACGAAATGAGTTGTATTCCCTAAGAAATGAAATAAAACTTAGCCATTGGCAAAATTTTATGGGTCACCTTAGGTCCACACATAATTCACAACAGACAATATTGCTTTGAATACAATAAACTTGTGTTGTAATTGATTCTAAAACACTCAGTAAATAATACCCATTAATAGTTGCCTTTTCCAAAAACCATAAATAGATAAAGGGACTATTATAATTTCTTATCATAGGATCAGTTGATTTCATAGCATTATATATAATGTGAAGGAGAAACCACTCTCACACAAACTAAAGAGAGCAAAGTAATACCATGGGTGGATTTCGATAAGTCAAAAATCAGTCAGACATTGAACCACTCTTCCTCTATTCATAAAATTCATCTTAGAAAATCAGGCAAGAGTAAAACGTATAAACATGTATTTACTCTAGTTTGGCAAACACATCTTTTCCAGACTCACAAACCAGATGGATGATTCAAATCCTTGTAGAGGCTGCCATGTTTTCTATTATCTCTAAACTTTTTCATAAATTCATTTGGTTTTAAAGGAGCTCTTAATGAAAAAAGACATCAAAAGAAAAACAAAATCCTGGGCTCTGTCATTAAATTTTAATCCTAAACCTCACTCCCTCCCCTTCTCCTCCTCCTTCTCTCTCCCTCCCCTTTTCCTCTCCCCATCTCCCTCTCCCTTTCCCTCTTCCCCTTCTCTCTCTTTTTCTTCCTTTTTGTTCTGTTTTTTGGTTTGGGTTTGTTTATTCAGTTTTTAAAATATTTTCTCCAAACCAAAGGCCAGTAACATGCTTAATTATTTATGAGAAATACATGGGGCATGGGAATTTGAAATTCAAGGGACAGAGGAAATAATCAACAGAGTAGCCAACAACCACCCAGCTTTGAACTTTGCTATTTAAAAATAAATAAATGAATAAAAACATCTTTTAAGCTGCTGTGGACATTCTTCTACATATTATCTGATCTCATTCCTTTAAATGACACCAAATATCCAGGCTTAGCTTGATGCTGTCAGTCTTAAATTTTTGTTAGTGTGATGCCTTACTGTGTTATATAAAGGTCAGCTTTTAAATCTGTTATCTATGAATTTGAACATCTCAAAATGGAATGATTGCCACTGCCACAAAGTATGTTTCTGATTTTGCTTGACATAGCCTAGCAGAAGTGTAAGGGTTTTTGAAAAATTTTGTAAGGTCACACCACATTCGGCAGATTCCAATCGCATTATTGATCAGAGCATGTGCATACCTCGATGGAAATCTCACCATTCTAAAGGGAGTTAATTTGTCTTCTTACCCAGTGGTATGCATTCTTTCCACTGAACTTGCAGTTTTAGATTCAGGAATGTGATATAGGGAATGCCTGACGGGACTAAGATGACACTAACCCATGTGTGATAATACAGGAGAATGAGCACTTCCACAATTTCCAAGATTACAATCTAAGAAAACCTGCTTGCCAGTGGCTGTCTCACACCAGATTATAGTATGTCAGATATAAAATGTTCCATGTGACCACTTGAATCTGTTCATATTGGATATGTGCATTGCTAGAAGAACTGATATAGTTCAAGCATCTTTCATTATAGTTTGTATGTGGCCTGAACAAAATCTATACAGATATAACATAGACAATAGTAAAATCAGTACAAAAACCAATTAAAGTTAGGGATAAGAAGAACATTCATGTATCCAATAGCATTCATTTCCATTTCAGGAAAAAATAAACAGAAAGACAGATTTTTTTGCTGTTATTTAAAAATCATTGATAAATCATGAACATGATAAATTGCTACATAATACCTTGAAAAAAATCACTGTAATATTCCAACAAGTTAGAGTCTTAAGATTATATTCTAATTAGATATAAAAATGAGGAAATACTATTACTTTATGATATAGCGATACTGTTATTATGTTTTATGATTTAATTAATTGCATTTTTTCTGTTCTTCTCATGTTCCCTTCCATCGTTATTGCCATGCATTTAACTCATTGTGATGTGTTGCCACTGATATTTATTTTAACTCTTTGTTTACACATTTATTTGTTTGTTTCATTTGGTGGGTTTTGAACCCAGATCCCACTGATCCCGTTGATTATTATCCTTTGCTTGATGATTTCCCCACCTCGGGCCCAGATGTCTCCACCCCCATGCTCCCACCAGTAGGTGTACAGGCTGTGGCTCTTACCCATGAGGCTGTGAGGGTCAGCTGGGCAGACAACTCTGTCCCGAAGAACCAGAAAACATCTGATATGCGACTTTACACTGTTCGGTGGAGGACCAGCTTTTCTGCCAGTGCCAAATACAAGGTGAAGGTCGAATAGAGTGCACGAAATTTAAAATTAACCTTTATATGTTTGATGAGTTGTGTTCGGTGTTTCCTGGTCTGTTGTAAGTCATTTTCCTACCGTGAGTTTTACACACTAGAAGGCATTTCAATAACTCAAAATCTACAATTCATTAGAATAATTATGCCTTTGGAAATCAGTAAGACACAAGGCAAAAAAAATCAGGAGCTACAAAAATGATCTTTGAATTCCACCATATACTGTTTACACCAGACATTTGTTTCTGTGTAATAGAATACCATTTTCTTTTGTAAATAGCAAGACTCCAAACACATCATCCGATTCTAAAAATGATTCTTTTAATTTAGAATATAAATTTATGTCCATTAATATCACAGACATCTACTCACAGAGAGTTTAACAGAATAAAAGGTGTGAAAAATATTTTATAACACCTTAGAAATGTATTGTAAGCCATTAACATTGATTTTCATATTTAGCTTAGAAGTCACCCTCCTGCTATAAAGAAAATCCCTTAAATGAACCAGTTCTACCAGCTTCCTCTCCTTGTACTCATTTCCAAATCATTTCACACTCCTCCCAGACATCCGTGGTGATATAAGGGACACTGCCATTTCACCTTTCCATATCTCCTGTCCGAGCTCAGTGATTCTAACAAAGTGTTACTTACAAAGGCAGCTGTGTAACCTTCTAAACCTGAGACCAAGCTAAAATGTATATAAATGGTAGACAGTATAAAAAATCACTAAGAAAGATCAGCCATCACCTGTTCTTTATCTATCACAGTTCTAGATCATGTATTCAGAAATGAAGCTTTAATTCTGCTTACTTAACATGTATAACTTAGAATGCTACATGCACACATCTCAATAGATATATCCTTAAAAGACTCTGTAGACAATTCAGATCAAGTGACACAGCTGAAAGGTAATAGTGTGCGAGATGCTAACAGGGGAGGAAAAAGAAAGTTGAAATCAATAATCTCAAGATGATGGATACTAAAACCAGGAGGATTGGCAAGAATTTGAGGCCATCATAGGATACAGTATAAGACCTCTAAATCTAAGAAAAATATGAAGAATTTAAATGATAAACCTAAAAGTAAGGGATCCGGTAGCATAACCCTTACTCACTCATATCTCTGAGCTTGCCTCTCCCCAGGAATGACTGATAAGGAGAATTTAGTCCTTCCTTTCACTGGACTACTGTATCCCTTAATCTGGCCTCAAGACAGTGGGAACTTGGGAGATGCCTCTGTCTTCAGAGATTTTTCTGCCCCTACATTTGGAGATAGAGCAAAAAAGCACAGTAGTTTCACAACTCTGCCTCTGTCTATGCACAGTCATGGTGGATCCGCTTTAGTGTCCTTCATCTTTTAAGTGGTTAAAACATTGGAGTTTAGGATGAGACAATTTGTAGTAGAAACAATATCAATGACAATAACATACAGTTTCTTTTGATATTGCTGCCTCCATAGACCAGGTATTGGAAAAAAACTCCCCAGGCAACTCCATACAATATCATTGCTAAGAGATATATTGCATGTAATCCATATCCTTATATTGTTAGATGTTAGACTCAGCAGAACCATAAAGAAAGACAACAGTGTCAGGAAAGCAAAAGAAGCAACATATGAGAGTATTCAAAAGAATCCCTACCTATAGATGGTTTAGGTTTAAGTTTATTTTTTATAAAAGACTATGTTTCCCTCTTTGAGATGCTTATGTTCATAGTTACTCTACTTTGGAGATATAGTCATTGTACTGAATGACCATAGGGACTTTGCCAGAATGTGAAATAACATTTTTAAAAATGACTATATTTTTTCAGCATCATTTCAATGCCAAGATTTCTTGAGGCAAATAATTTGAGTTAAATGGTTAGTAGGGCAGACACAGAATTGTCAACCAAGAAAATATTTTAACTAGGCCTTCTCCCATCAACTTAAATGACTAATGGCATTATTTAATTTAATATTAATAATCATCTTCACATATACAAGTACACATATACACATATGCATGTACACAAATGCACACATATGCAAATACACACACATACACACACACACACTTCTACATCTACACACAGAGATGAAGAAGTCTCTAGAACAGAGTTGGGTAGTGGAATAGCAAGGAAAACAGAAAAGGATGACTGGTCTTCAAGAATGATGTATAATAAATTTTACAGTTATTTATAATAGATGACTTGGTTTGTTCTTTATGCTTTTTAAACCATGTTCATATCTAAATGTCATCCTTCATTGCATAATAGATTTATAAGATAAGCAAGACATTCATTTCAGAACAAAGGGCACATTTGCAGTCAAATAATATGGATTCAAGAAGTGCTTTTGCTATATTTTGTCATATCACTGAGTCTCATTTTTCCCAAATTAGACAGTAATTCTGACACTAATATTCTGATTGCTCAAATCACTATATTGATTTTTCTACAAAAATATGAACTTTTTATTTTCCACAATGATTAAATCACATTCTGTTTTACGTGAAATCCACTCAAAATATAATTATTGACAATAACCTAGTGCTTATCAGATGTATTGTGGATATAATAGGATACAGGCAGTTGTTCAAGACTTGGTCTCTTCCCCAAGATAGAACTTGTTCTGGAATTTAATATAACTAATGTAATGACAGTTGACATGAAACAAGGTATAATGTATTGTGGTAAAAATGTATTAATGCTTGCTCTGGGCCAGGTACTATGTTTTATTTCACTTATTTTACACAGCAAATGATAAAATAATACCTGTCATGTTAGCATTAACTTAAAATTGAGGAAATGAAAGCTCAGAGAGAATTACCCAGGTACTCTGTATTCACAAATGCAACCAGATATGATTTTGCAATGTATGTTTAGGTTGAAGAATTTTTTATAGCAAAGCTTTCTATTAATATACACAGAAAACATTCTGATAAATGTTTCTGAGATCTTCAATATAATAAGATGAATGGATACATTGAAAAATGTTACTAGTTTCTTTTAATTTTTATTTGATGTAAAAATATATAGAATTTTTAGAGCTGTGGCCTAACCTATAATAGATGTAAAAGTTAGCGTTTCACCATACTACTGTAAAAGAAGCAGATATGTATATTATTAACCAATGGAGTAAGGCTTTGCTTTTTGTTTTCAGAAATAAATACCCAATACATTTTTTAAATAAAGAAGCAATAGAATGTAGATACCTTGGGAAAAAACAAAGCTATAATTACCACCCAGCACAAATAGATGTTTCTAAAAGATTTCCATAGTTTAAAATGTGTCGTCATGTAGAAAATAAGTTTTTACCTGTGAGACTAGCATGCTGTCTTCCCCTTTATTATTTTTGTTCTTGAATAAGCAAGAAAGACACAATTTACTTATTTTGTATTATTGTGAATAAGCTTATTTATAATGAAAAGCATATATACAAAAGTCAAATACAACACTCTGTGATAGAGTTATGTCCTTTAATATTCATCCAATATGCTTTCCTTTTCTGATCAGTTGCTCCGTTTTCCATACATATCTCTTAGGTGTGAATCATCCATAAAGGAAGAGCATCGTGCAACACAGAAACACTCTTACTCTGTTGCCATTTCAGAGATCAAAAGATGTTTGGAGGCACTAAAACTTGAAACAAAGTTTTTTTTAAAACATCATCATCACTATAATGCATCAGAAAACTAAATAATTGCTTGTAGTGAGAAATGTTAGTGATCAGTAGAGCATTAAAAAAAAACAACAAAAATAACTGAAAGATTTCAATGATAAAGACATGAATTTATTTCAGGTCCCACTAGAAAAGTGTTGAATGAAGTTGAGAACAGAGTTTGTTCTCTGTCTCAGGTATGGGCAGACTCAGGAGACAGATGTAACTGCCTTCCTCTTGGAACACTACACTGCTTGATTTTATCAGTAAAGTCTTAGAAGCACAGCCCACCAGTGTATCTTGGCTGACAGAGAAATAGGCCCAGCACTCCCGCTATTTTGAAGTTGACCTACTTTTGTCTGATTTATTTGCCAGTTGTTTTACATGTCTTGATGTACTGAGTTCACAGATTTCATATTGCTTTTATTTCTTTGCTTGCTTCCGGTTTGTATAGTCAGAAGACACAACATCACTCAGTTACACAGCGACGGGCCTCAAGCCAAACACAATGTATGAGTTCTCAGTCATGGTGACCAAGAACAGAAGGTCTAGCACATGGAGCATGACCGCACACGCCACCACCTATGAAGCTGGTATGTGAAGGGACATTGTCCTCCAAGGCCCATGCTTGGCCTAGCTATCAGCGTTCACTAATTCTGTGGAAATCGAGGGATAGAATTCATATGGTTTCAAAAGTGTAACTTGTCCTTTGTGAAGTCATGTGTCATGTACAATCCACAGGCCTTCTGCATCTCATAGCATTCTTCTAGTCCTGTAGAAGAGAGAACTTTTCAAGAGATTAAACTGTCTGGTTGCATGACTGATCCGTGTTTTTTTTTTTTTCAGATTGTGTTCTTTAGAACATTAACTTGTGGTACTTGACTGTGAATTCTCTTCAGTGGGTTTCAGTAATGGACAGGAATCTAGCTAGTTAGTGAATGCTATCTGAAACTAGGATGGCTTTGAACAACAGTCCTGATAAGTATTGGGTAATTTGAGACAAAGTAAAACATTACAATTTTGGACTCCTGGATATTTATTCTAACTTTAAGGGCTGGGATAGAAAGTAGTTTTCACTTGGACATACTTTGGGAAGAGTGTAAAATAATGGGAAACTTCTATGCACTTTGAAAGAGATCAAAAGTATGCCCTCCTGGCCACTTAGTCACCTCTCCAATTGTAATAGTAACTATTTTAATTGATTAGATATTCACATTATGTTTGTGTGTGATGTACACTAAATATTTTCAAATTTTAATATTTTGACAATAAAGTTGTCAACCTAACAAAATTACTGTTTTTCCACTAGAATTTATCCCTTGGTATTGCAACTTTAATGCTATTACAATTATTACTTTAATTTTTAGAGTTCTATCATTTGTAGGTACTTCTGTCTATAAAAATCTAAATAGTCTCATTTTAACATATTCTCTTTTAGTTCACTTATTATACATTATTAAGCTTTTCTCTACTAATTTTGACATTAATACCAATGTCTGTAGTTTCTTAGAAAAGTTAGGACCAGCCAAGTGTCTTATATACTACCAGGATCATAAAAAAAAACCTCCCCCTTCCTTTTATTCCAAAAGAGATGGATGGAATCAAATATAAACTAGCAAACTTAAAAAAAAATAGAAAGACCAGCACCTGATATGACTTAATTGAAAGAATAGTCATTTCACCTGAAAACATTCATCCATTTTACCATCCATAACCATAAAATGCACATCAGCATCTTACTTGCAAAATGCACCCTGAATATTTCTAATCAACTACCTAACCCAATAGAGACACCATTGGTGAATCCCAATGCAGACCAAAAAGATAATAAGTTTAAGAACTGTGGTTAGTAGAAACAGTGATTGTCAACTCAGATAATGATCTGAACAAAGGTGTAAATAGTATGTGGAGGAGATCCGTAGGCGATGATGAGAAGAAAGAAGTAATTCACAAGTGTCTGTAGATTCTGTAACTGTGAGGAGGAAATGAGGTGGATAGAATAACTCGAGAATTTGCTTTAATTCTGAAATCAGATATAGACTCTACGACTTCATTGCCAAGTCTGAATGTAGCTGAAGTAGCTCATAGTAAACATAAAAGTGACTGGGAAATTTTTAAATTAAAATATTTCATTCTGTCCAAATGAATAATCTTTCATTCTGATTTGCTTAATTAAAAATATCAGCAATGGTGCCAAAGGGAACCAGCCATAGCTAAAAACAACTATAACTACCCTCATGGTGCTATAACCTAACATTCTGAAATAGCATGACTTCCTTCATTTTTTTTGTATCAATTAATATTCAACTGTTCAGAAGATAAAACCTGATAGATGTGTCCTAAGATAGGTGGCAAAAAAGCTAAAGGAAAGATGGTTTAAAGAGCCTAGTTTATAAATGTAGCTATGATGTCCATATGGCCCAGAGAGAGTATTTTTATCCAAAAGGAAATTTTATATGTTTCTTGAAAAGGGAGAGGGACAGAAGAATAATGGCAATCCAATAATAAAAGCCCGGTGTGGTTTCTATGCCTGCAAACTTCTACGTCTGTCCATGCACAGAATGTAAATACTGAAATCTACATATATTTGATGGTCCAAGATAAGGGAGGGATCTGTTCTTCTTGTAAGACAAAGTATAAATAACAAATTCATTGGTAACCTCCAGGCCCTTTCATAGGTAGTAGGTATCAAAGATAGAGATTATAGTCTCTATAGTAGGGATAATTAAAATCATTTTAAAAGGAGAAATATATAGAGGAATAGTAAAATAACATAAGAAATGCAGTCACCAATCTTGGGATATATTGAAATTATAGGAGACCACACAAAGTACAAATTTTCTCTGGAAAAATAAGGTAAAGTTTCACAAATAAAGAAATGCCTAATCATAGCCAAAGGGAACCATTAGGTACTAGTGTGGACCTTAGGGGCCATTAAGCCCATTTCCCCACAGATTTGGGGGAAATGTGTAGCTCATAGAGAAAGTGTAAATGCTTGAACCACTAACTCTATTACCAAAATTTCTATTCATCATGGACACAGTTAGGATAAAGACATGTACACACCTGAAACAGATGGCTTAGAAGGTAGGTATTACCTTCTAAGGTAGTAACCACCTTCTCAGTATAATACTATGTATTACAGAACAAATTGAAGAATAGTGTTGTTGTTGTTGGTGGTGGTGTTTTTAACTTTATAAAATACCACAGCTGATTGGTGAAATACCTTCATCATCACCCCTTGTCTACTTTCTAAATAAACATTAATTTGAGTTTTAAGTAAGGAAAGAATATTCTGACTAGTTAATATCCCTTAATTTTCTTTATAATTTACAATTTCTCTTATATGCTTTGTATAATATTTAAACCAGCTTCTGACTATATCTAATCTTTCTATTCATGGGATATAAAATATCACCCATGAAATGTTTAAGAAAATAATTCTTTTGTAAGATGCCATTACCTCTGATATTTTGCTATAAATCTCTGATGTTCTTCCAGTAATGCCTCCTGACATGTGTTTTCTTCTCCTCCAATTCATCCATCACCTTTTCTTTCTTCTTCTCTTCTCCTTTTTTTTTTTAGCCCACTATCTTTCCCAGGTTTCTTTGAAAAGTTAAATATGTTAAGGGCATTGTCAATGTACCAAAATTAGCTTAAATTTGGATTGATTAGTTCCAGTGGCCTTTGAGAAAAGGAATATAGCAGATAGGAATGATTTGTATCTTTCCTATTTGGTTCATATGTATAAATACATAGGAAGATATTCTGGTAGTGTCGTATAGGTAATTACTGACATATCTGCTCTACATAAAAGTTAGGAAAACCAAGAAGAATAGAATGAAAATGGGTACAATTAGAGATCATGTTCTACCTCTCTTATTCACTGGAAACCAGAAAATTCTTGCAGAAAACAGAGAGACAAGGTATCTCTGAATCTGCCAGTGTCAAACTAATGATACAAAGGAGACGGCAGATAATGGACTTGAAGCATCGATTGCTATTTAGAAGAAAATCTGTCTTCAATGGGGTTATAAACAGAGCAGCAGAAATCCAAAAGATGTTGGATTGGCTGGGCACATTTGGTCCTACTTTAAATATATTTACATTTTACTTTGAACAATGTTTAAGAGAAATAGATCTGAAGTGGGCAGGGTTTCTTGCTATCTTATTTTATGCCACACTGAAGTAAAATCACTCTTATAGTACATGGATTTTCTATTTTTGTTTTTTAATTTCTGTTCTCACTTAGAAATATTTACCATATCATTTGAGCTACAAGCTTTAACCTGTTTTTGTTTTTTTTTCCAATGAATTCAGTAGGTTTTCCTTTTTTACAGTTATAAACTGCAATTGCAATAGTGTCCTTAATGGAAGACAAGCACTTTCTCAGTTCACTAAGCATACATTTTTCTACATACATACATGAGTGTAAGCTCACTTAAAATCCCCTATTGCATTCTTCAGTTCAGTGGTTTCTCTCTATACTCGTACCGTAGGAAGACATTCAACTTCCAAGGTAAAACATCAATTCTACACCATGACATGTATCATTCTAATAGTTGTGACTAATTGTAAAAGGCAAACTAAACATGATCTACTTGGTGATAGATCCTGGTTGTTAGCTTCAGGACCAAGTGCCACAACCAATGACAAGATCCTGTCTCTGTCTCATCTCACAGCCCCAACTTCTGCGCCCAAGGATCTGACAGTCATTACTCGCGAGGGGAAGCCTCGTGCTGTCATTGTGAGCTGGCAGCCCCCCTTGGAAGCCAATGGGAAGATCACTGGTAAGCATCCAGCTTTCTCTCCTAACCTTGCCCCATCTTGACCTCTGTTGCTTACAGTTGCTTACTTCACAGCTGCCCATGCCTCTGTGTGGAGTGTCTACCTTAGCATCTTGGTTCATATCCTCATCTCCTCTGACTGGCTCTTCTTGTTCCCCGCTGAGGGAGTAGTTTTCTAAAGGGTTCATACAGGTCACACATATGCATGTTCAGTTGCTGTATGAGAGATGTACATTTCAATCAGGATAGGCATTTTGTGTTTTATCGCATGGACAATTAAGACAACCATCTAATGGAGTATCTGTGTATACAAATGGTTAAAAGGAATCTGGTTTGTTGACAATTATAGAATATAAAGGATTTCTGATGTCCTTATATTTTTGTGCAATGCATGAAGGAAGCTTGTCCTGGGATTTTTAACTTCTCATTTAGCTCTTAGCTTCATTCTTTAATAATAAAGTTCAGGAAAATGATTAATATTGACTGACAGAAAATAAACATAATGAATATTTCACAGTGACAGAGTTTTTATTATCAAATATTGCTGATAACAAAAATGCCTAGTTAAAGCATCCATTAGAAGCCTATGATGTTAATTTAGTATTTTTTTAAAAAAATATAATGGAGTTTTATTAGAGAGTTTGCCTTCTCTATTCAATTTAGATTAATTCAGGTTTTTAGTAGCTATCTCAATGGAATTAACTTATCACAAAAAGTAATACACAACTCAAAATGTGCACATTATTACCCCATGAAGAAGAACCATTGTGTTTGCAATTTAAAAGGGTCTCTTCTGTTGTCTACATGTACATTCAAGGGATATACGGCAGTACTACATACAACAGTGATTGAGTCCTTCTGTGATGCAGATAAACAAGAAACATGGAGTTTCAGTTGGCAAACTCAGTCCAAATGCTATGTTGTGTTTTATTTTTCAAAATGAAAAGATAATGTAATGCCTATAAATGTGATTGCAATTTAAGTTGAAGTTTTGTTTTGTTTAGGAAATTGCTCTTAGTGTAATAGCAAACAGAACTTTCATATGAGCTGATAAGTATGAGGCAGAACATAAACATAAAATCTCTCCACTCAGAGCATATGTGTCTACTTGTCAGTGTGCCAGGCTTTTGAGAACTCAGGCTGGTGCATTTCAATTAATTTTTAAGTCTCATTTCTTGGTGTTCTGGTCTACTTTCATTGATTCTGTTTCAGTACTTTTGTAGCTATTGATGTATTTATATTTTATTTCATTATAAACAGTTATTGATAGACATAAGTAAAAACAGATTATATATTATATATATATATATATATATATATATATATAAATTTTCTGATTCAAAACAAGGTATGATAGAAACTATGTGTAGTGAAGAATGAAATTATTTTCCATCACTATGCTCCTTACTCTGAACTCAAATAAGTCTTCAACTGGTCATAGTACACAATAGAATGTGTTTTGAATTCTAGGCTGAAAAAGAAAGACTAACTGTTGTTTTTCCCATGTAAAAGTTAGAATTCTGGCCCATATTAAGAAATCTCTTTTTTTATTTAAGCTTTACCCTCATGCTATGTCCTGGAGATGGACTTGGAGTCATCTATATAGTAAGGTCCATCTTCCCAATGTGACCACATTGAATGAGTATGCCTTGTCTGTTTTACACACACACCCATACACACACACACACACACACACACACACATACACACACACACACACACACACACACACACACACACACACACACACACACACACACACACACACACACACACACACCACACAGTTGAAGTATCAGAGACCTAAAAGGAGTATTCATTTATTAAAGCAAAATGGTGATACACTGTATTCAATTCAGTAAGAAGAAAAGATAAGAAGCCTGGAGACTCTCAGGAAGAGAAAATAGACAACGAAGTGTAAGGGCTGTGACTATTACCCTGTCGTATTATATACACTCCATAAAATATCATATCAAAACCATACAAGCACACACACTCACACGTAGATGGAATTTTAATTCTTTTAAAAACAATAGTAATTGTAAATGTATGTGAAAGCCAAGCAATCAGCATCATGGCCCTGTGTACCACACCTCCACACATCTGTCCCTATTCATGTTGTACTGTTATGTAGCATTATGTATTGTTAGACTATACAAATTATTTTTGACCTACACATATGTATTATAGTATGCACGCATATTTATACATGTACAAACAGACACACACATACCATTAATAAGTATAAAGATAAATATAGTAAGAGACAAAATATTTTTTTCTCATTTACTCTTCTTTTCATTTAACAGTTTAGTTTTTCATACAATACATCCATCATATTCTTTTACCTTTTTCAACCTCTAGATGCTTCTGTCCAAGTTCATGTGCCCTAATCCTCCCTTTCTCTCTCCCTATCTCTCTCCCTCCCCCATTCCCCTACCCCTATCCCTTCTCTCTCCCTCTCCCCCCCAACATATGTGGTATTTGGATACTTCTGAGGAAAGGTGAAACTTAATATGAGAACTTCCTATTAAGCTTGGCAGATACACAACGGTTCAGATGGGGCACGGCGGGGGGGGGGACTCAAAAGCATTTAAAAGGAAACAGGATTTTAAGAAAGTGATACATAAGACTATGAAAATCATTGATGCTTTTCAATTAAGTTGTACCATCTAAGTTCGATAAGTCTAATGTTCAGCTATACATATCACATAAGGCAAACTGGCTTGGGGTACACATGTAAATCAGACAAGCATAACTTACTGCCGTTCATGTTATAGTAACATACCCCTAAACATAGAACTAAAGCCCTCCAATGATAGACATGAATGTTTGAGATAACAACTATGCCATCTTTAGTTCAGGGATATGTGTTTGCTTCCCTAAAGTAGAACTGAAGAAACAGTGCTAGAAGGCACAGCATAGAGAATTTCACCCCAGCCCTTTTCCAACTGACTTCATTATTTGTGAAGGGAGCACCACGCAGGCCTCCTAACTTCACAGGATCACTGCAATAATAAAATATGACTGTTCGGGTGTATAGTATTCTAAATATTTGCAGCATTTTATACTTAGTAATGTATCTTTATTATTTAAGCATGGCTAAAATAAATATTACCCTATTTCCTTTATTGGATGGCCATAAATATTATGCAAACATGTTGTCTCAGTTTTACATTTTTCGTAATATTAATATATTAGGGAAAACATAATCTGGATTTATAGGTAGCAAAAGCAGTAATTTTTAAATATGACAGATATGTTTTTTTTTCTAATGGCTTACTCTATGTTCTTTTTCTGTACACTGAAACAATTATGTAAATTTTGCAATATTTGGGGAAAAAGCCACTGCTAGCAAGAATGAATGCTGCAGTTTATAGATTGTGGACATCTACTAATGATTACAAATTATAGTTAAGAAATATGTGTGTTTGAAAGGAGAACCGCACCATGCATTCTGTATACCAAACAGAGTCTCATTTGTCTATTTACACAGCTTACATCTTGTTTTATACCTTGGACAAGAATGTACCAATAGACGACTGGATGATGGAAACCATCAGTGGCGACCGGCTCACCCATCAGATCATGGACCTCAGCCTCGACACTATGTATTACTTTAGAATTCAAGCACGGAATGCGAAAGGAGTGGGGCCCCTCTCTGACCCCATTCTCTTCAGGACTCTGAAAGGTTTGGACTATGTCCCATCATCTCTTTCTTTTCCCTCGCGGACTGTCATAGAATAACTCTCCCAGTCTCTGTTAGAAAAAAAAACCCCTAGACCTTTTTAATGTTTGGTCAAAAATGCCTGTAATGGGCATTCAAAACCAATTAAACTGTTATTTTTATACTCAAAGTCAGCATGTCAAAGCAAGAGTTATTGTTATTCATCACATTCTTATGCTATCAACACCAGGCAGACACAATTATTTTGACTTTTTATTTATAGCTATCTGACATTTTGCGTTGATTTCATGTATAGTATTATTTGATATACAGTGAATCCTTTTGACCTTGGTATATAAGGGAATAAAATGGAGACCAATTGAGTTGTTCATATGGCGTAAAATTGCCAACTTTGCTTCCTTTCAATAATGATCATTGTTCTGTATTAAAGGAAAGCTTTAATGAGTTAAGTAAACAATTTTCTTTCTTTTTCGGGGAGGGGGGAAGATTTTAGAGACAGGGTTTTTCTACATAGTCTTGGCTGTCCTGGAACTTACTTTGCAGACCAGGCTGACCTCAAACTCAGAAATCCACCTGCCTCTGCCTGCCAAATGCTGGGATTAAGGGCATGAACCACCACTGCTAGGCAAAATTTTCAAAAATTACATGTGGTTAGTATGTTGAGAACACACAAAAAATGGAAAAAATTAATATGACGATCTGATGAAAGCCCACAATCTTGTAAAT
Organism: Apodemus agrarius; assembly: GCA_964023405.1. Classification (NCBI taxonomy): domain Eukaryota; kingdom Metazoa; phylum Chordata; class Mammalia; order Rodentia; family Muridae; genus Apodemus; species Apodemus agrarius. Next base: position 62,017,955 of record OZ030021.1, on the reverse strand, counting down.
ATACATGTATATATGTGTGTGAATGTATGTGTGTATGTGTGCATGTGTTTATGTATATATGTGTATATATGCTCAATTTGAGGACAGTTAATGTTTGTAGAGAAAATACTAAGTTCAAATACTGATTATATAAAACATCCTTATTTTTTCAGAGTCGAATAGTATTTTTTTACAAGATAAAATGATGGAAAAAATTTGCACATCCCATTGTGGTTATTTATACATGTATCTATACTGTACAGTAATCACTGTTTTATACAAAGGTTGTCTTACATGTGTAACTATAGTATGATATCTGTCTTCCAGAAAAATGAATTCATGGTGGCAAACAATTGAGACATTAGAGAGACCTTCATGATGGACATTTCTACCGACTTCTTTGCTGTACTTAAATGAGGGTCTTAGAATAACTGCATAGTCTGTTCATGTAATAGGAAGATATGCTAATACATAGTGGACTTTTGAATTCTCATGAGTAAGCTATTCAAAAGCTGGATTTTATTAGCAGCGTAGCTGAAATTTTGCCAAAAATACACAAGCAGGCATTCATCCTCAGCCTCCGTGACAGTTCCTCATGTCACACTAGTAGTTAGGAGGGAGGTGAGGTAGAAATGAGCTGGTCTTTGCCCAGGCTTTTAGGACATCATGCCTAATGCAGGTTTTGCTTCATGAGCAATTGAAAAGCAGCCAGTGGTTCATTTTCTAGAAGTGTAGAATGTAGCTAGATAATGATTGCAAATGGCTAAATTTTATCTATAGGCACGTGCCAAATTAATTTCATGCTCATGATGTGTGCAAGCCAAGAGATGCCAGGGAAGGTTTACAGTGATTTAAGAAATCTGAATGTTTTATATGGTAGATTGATGAGTAGAATATATTGGCCCATGCTGATAGCCATCCTGTAGGTTATTTAATGAAGTTAATATTTCATTTGTTACTGTTTACTTTACATTTCCTAAAATCATCTGTAATCATTTTCTAAACTGGAGACAAGCTCCAGATTTTCTTTTATAATTGTCTACAAGATCAATATGAAGTATTACATCTAATACACTGATTTGACATTGTCCTTAATCATTTTGTGAAAAAAGTTTGTTCATACTGTAAAATGATTTTTTTTTCATGTCTGGCAAATTTTAAACCACGAAAAACTCAATACTGCCTATCTTTATTAAAGTTAGGCAAAATGTATTTTCCATGTCACTTTAAATGAACTATGTTTTAAGGCCACTAAATAATATATCATGGAAGATTTGATGTTTTGGTGAACCAGAGCTACACCAAAGACTAAACTCATGGAATTTCTCAATCTTAAGATTTTCAGTTTGAAAACCTGCTTGAAAGCATAAGACAGTATGTGAGGGTTTTTTTTTTAACTGAGAGAAGGGTTTAGATATTTTCCTGAAGCCGAGAAAAGTCCCTGTAGTCTATTAGCTAATGGGTAAATATTTCACTGCAAAGCAGACGCTAGGCAGCTCTCCGCAAGCCCCATTCTTTTGCATTCAGGGGTCTCCCAAGAAGTAGCATTTTGTACTTGAGATCTGAGTTTGTCTTTTGCTATTAGCAACCAGCCAGAGGCATTGAAGAGACTTGATAAGTAATCACTGATAAATTTAAAAAAATTAATAATAAGGAAGCAAATATTACATATGTATATGATATGTCTAATTATTTCTCCTAAATTTTAATTAAAATAAGGTTTCACATTATTTTGTGACCATATAGGAATTTGCAAATTTATACCTTCCTTCCCCATGTCCTTCACAGACTTCTATTTAGAAACTCTCATCTGATTAAAGAATAGCAAATGTATGGTTCTGTCCATATTATGACCAGTGAAATTACAGTGTGTTCATCTATTATATTAGGGTTCTTTAATGAAATAAAACTAAAAGATTATATATATATATATATATATATATATATATATATATATATATATATATTGAAGTGGCTTACAAGTAATGGCCCAACTATTTCAACAATGGCTGTCTCTTGATGGAAAATCTAATAATGCATTATTTGTTCAGTCTACAAGGCTGGAAATCTCATGGTCTTCAGTATATGCCAGAAGAATCCTGAAGAATGGGGTTCTAATTCCAATGAAGGAATCGTGAAGGAAAACAGGCAAAGAGCAAGTGCTTCCTTCTTTCCCACATTTTTTTAAAAATATACATTGTATACGGCAGTTGTGGCCCAGATATAAACTGGAACTTCCCTCCTCAGAAGAATCAGATTTAGGGTAGGTCTTCCCACCTCAAGAGATTCAGTCACAGAAAAAGCATCTCTCATAGGAGTACCTAGCCACTTGGGTTTTACTTAGTTCCAAATATAATCAAGCTGGCAACCGAGAATAGCGATCACACCTATGATACACTAGGAAGGAAAGGCGCTCACAAGATGTATACCACAGAAATTTTCTATAGATGGAGAGTGTCATTTCCTATGCCCAGAGAAGCAGAGGGCTCAGTGACAAATTCCCAATAAAGGATGATATGTTCTCCTGGCATCCTTAATCCGTATTTATACATATGCCTCTCCTCCATCCAGAAATAAAATACACTGAAACCGTTGGGAGAATGGCTTAGAGTCCAAATCACATTTTGACAAAACACATGGAAGTTTTGGTGACATGATATGAACAATCACAAATTCAAACCTCAAGTGTGTGATTAAAAGTAACTCTTAGAATTCACTTGGTCCAGACACATAGGCAGCAGAGGGTGGCCTTGTTGTACATCAAAGGGAGGAGAGGCCCCTCATCTGGGGAAGGCTCGATGCCTCAGTGTAGGGGAATACCAAGACAGGGAAGCAGGAGAGGGTTGATTGGGGAATAGGGGGAGGGGAGATGGGTTATGAGACTTTCAAGGGGTGGGGACCAGGAAAGGGGACAACATTTGAAATGTAAATAAAGAATATATCTAACAAAAATAATAATAATAAAAGGATCGACTTGGTCTCTTCCACTTGTTGAAAGATAATGTTTATTACCATTTTTTGAGACAAGGTCTGACTCTGCAGACTTAGCTGGCTTGGAAGCTGGTGTGTAGGTCAGGCTAGCATTGATTGCAGGGATTCTCCTGCCTCTATTTCTGCAGTGGTGGCCATGTGCCACCACACCCAGAGAGTGAACATTTTTTAAAACTTGAAAAAATCATATCCAGTGTAACTTTACTAACAGAAAAGCAAATCTGGAGATAGTATATTTATCGGGCACATATAAAAATACCTATGACTTCAGACAATGAAAGCAATACTATTAACAGTAAAGAACAGTTACAGGGTAAATAGGAAATTAATTTAGCTTTATTCTTTGGGTGATTTTGTTGTTGTTGTTGTTGTTGTTGTTGTTGTTGTTGTTCCTTTTTGACATTATCCCACATAGTCTCATCAAACACACCTCTCCATCAGATATAAAGTGCTAATAAGAACAGCTTTGGGTGTGTGTACTGCTCTGAGGCTCTGAATATGTATACTTCCCAGGTTGTAGTATTCTGCCTTAGTGCTGGAAGCCTAGAACTCTGGTTCTGACAACACAGTGAATTTCTTCACAGGCTACAGACCTTTGATTAAAATCCTCTCATTGGTACCTGAGTAAGGTGGTACAAGTCTTTTACCTCAGCACTCAAGGAAGCAGAGACAAATGGTTATCTGTGACTTGAAGGACAGCCTGGTCCATGTAGTGAGTTCCAGGAGAGACTTTGTCTCCAAAAAACCAAAATCCAAACCAACCCAAAACTCCTTTGATACTTGTTACAGACTACATTACTACTGTAATGAAATGGCCTGTCAAAGGTCAAACAAATGAATAATCAAACAAAAACACCAGCCAAGAGGCAACCCTAAATATTTGCTATAGGTTTCGCTTTTCAGACAACATTAACTGATTTGCAGCAAGGGTGGTACACAGAAAGAATGGATGTCTATGCTGTACATTACTGCATGTCTGTCATTTCATAAATTTCAATAAAGTGTATGCAAGAAGCAAGTGAGGTTTTGCATACAAGTTAGTTAAACAGGCCCCAAACCCACATCATTCAAAGCAATTCATATATGCATAAAATAATTATGCATATATGCAAAGGAGTAGATTGGTCAAAAATTCATTAAGACTTGTATGAGAATCATGATAGTATAATTTAATATTTAATGTCATTTGTTTAAGGAAATGAAGTCAAATGAAGTCAAATTTTAAGAATTTTGGAGATGACATTTTATTTAAAAAGAATTTGCAACTAGTGATTCTTCATTACTCTTCTGAAGTTGTGAATAAATGAAGAGTTAGGTCTTAGACCAAATATCAGTCATCCTTATTAGTATATCCCACTAGTTTGCATAATTCATTTGGAATTGTCTAGATTTATAGGCTAAGTTATTTCCCTTTAATATATACATATGTTTCTTTATATTAAATATATATAATAAGTAGCACCTGAAGCTTGCTTAGAATAAATATAAATTGGCAGCACTCATTGATTTTTACTATCAATACCATTTTAATTAAAGTTATAAAATGAGTTTATATTTAGGAAAACATGACAATTGCATTTTAGAACATATTCACTCGGCAAAAATAGTATTTTCAGGGGTTTGCCACCTCTGACTATCCAGAAAAAGAGAAAAAAAAACGATTACAAAATTTTGGACATGAAAAGCCAGATCTCTTATAAGGAACTCTAAATAGTAATAATAAAATTTATTTTTTCTCTCTTACAGTGGAACACCCTGACAAAATGGCTAATGACCAAGGTATGGTGGCATAGTCTATTATTGTTTTCTTCTTTCTAACAGTTGTAGCTTCTGAAAATGTCAATCATCACTTTGTATCCCTCCTTTCACCTGGGCCATACACCTGATGGGGCAGACGCTGGCATGATTAATCTTGTTAATGAAGTTCTGCTTGGCTGAGGCTGTGGGTCTGATAGGGAAGATGTAAATTTTCTTGAGAGGAAATTGTTTTGTCTCTATTCTGAAGGACCAATTAAAATGTCAAGCTTCTTTGTATGAAATAAATTTTTAGTCTCTGTCTGCACTTCTGAATAATTCACATTAAGTATAATTAAGCTCAGCATAATTTTCAAGCTGCTCTTGCACCCTTTCCTGAGCTGTGGATTAAAGTTCTGTCGTGCTACATAAATCATGTATGCTTCTCCTCTGCAGTGCGATTCCTATAATAAATAAAAACAAAGTGGAGTTAACTTTTTAGGGTATTATCACTGTTTATTTTGAAGCCCAGAGTCTTTCAGCTCATGAAACAGGGATCAGGTGATGGTAGAATTTAAACATTTTAAAACCAATCTTTCTCTCTCGCTCTCGCTCTCCCCCCCCCACTCCCCATTACAAAAGCTGATTGAAAACCAGGAATGACTTCACGCTATGAAAAATGGAGATAAACACAAATTATCCTTCAAAAATAGGGAAGAAGTTCCCATTACCATAATTTGTAGACTGGTTGATAAATTAGTATTACATTATCTTTACACCAAAGACAGTTGGTAGAATTCTAAGCAAGAAAGGAAGAGTTGATGAGTTTCATTGGGTGAGGGTGGGGTTCCATATTTTGCTGGGAGTTTAGGAGTCTTTGAAACTGGTTATGTCCCTGTTGTGCTTTCAAGGTCTACAGTAATTTGTCCCCTTTTTTGCATATCAGAGTGGGCCATCAACATAACCAACCCTTTGAGGCACCCAAGCAACAAGTAGTGAGATTAAAGGAAAGTGTTCTTCCTGAGGCAACTCAGCTTAACAGATGGTAATCATCTGTGTCTTACTCTTACTAATAGCAGAAGACACCCAACCTGAGTAGTGTTTTCCCCCTATAGATCTTAGTTTTTGTTTTCTTTTTCTGGGTTCTTGTGGAACATTTCTATTTAATAAAATGTGACTATAATTTCATATGGGATAATAGAAGGGATACTCTAGAAATGTCTACTCAAAGTCAAGATTTCCATAAGTGAGTGTCGCTACTCCTCATTGTTTTCATTGGGGGTGGATTTTTATGAGCCATATCTACTAGATATGGACAGCTTTAATTATATTCATGGTGATAATGTCATTTAGCATATTTTTCCCTAAGTAAATGAAGTACTAGAGCTGGCAAAGTATAAACCCAGAACAATTAGTTAGAGGCTCTCTAATTATTTCAGTTATGAGATAATAAAAATTTCCTCACATAATGTTCCTCTCTGAAGCAAATTTGGAACTCACATAGAACCCATAGACCAAGAGCTCTTAAATTTTATTTGTATTTGGACCATATATATATATATATATATATATATATATATATATAATATATATATATGTTCATATATATTTATACATATATTTCATATATGTTTTTCAAATACATATTTCATATATATTCACATATATGAAACAAGGAAATTAATAGAAATTAATTAAATAATTTAATTAGGCCACTTACATGGATTCCATCCAAAATCCAAAATCTTTGTAGATTCTCACTTACTTTTTTTGTTAATTAGATTTTAGTTAGCTTTTTTGCTTCATATTATTGCATTTTTTTATTTATTGTGCTGGAGATCCTAGGCTCTCATAGATGCTAAGGACATGCCTAACCACTGAAGTATGCACCTAATTTTTTGCTTCCTATTATGATAAACACTCCAATACATAAATTTATTATTTTGTTATTTAAATAAATAAATGATCCTCCACCTGTCACACCAGATTGCCTCTACTTGTCATTGAGTCTTGTTCAGATTTTCCCAAACTCAGTGAAATCAAGACAGTTGCTAAAAATAAGGGGACCCCAAGTTTTATTGTCCCAGTTGAGTCCAGGCAATAAGATATACTTAGTCACGTGATTTTTTACCCATTAAATATTACTTAGAAATATTCTTCCACATATGCAATTTGGTGTCCTTTTCAAACACAGTCAAGTTGAAAAGCTCAACATTTTATGTCACTTTCATTCAAATCAGTGATTAAACTGAAAGGACTTGTGAAGCTAAGTTAGTGATGGTGATATCTTCAGATTCTTACAAAGACAGCACATAAAATGCATTGGTGACCAAAAGCTTGTTAAAATAACATCAGTCACTTGTGTTCATGACTAAACACTTGAGAAATATTACAGATCACAGAATATTAAGCCTGATGGAAGTAATGATAGAAGGGGGGTTGAAATGCTCCCATTCTTGAAAAGGAGCAAATGAGTTGAGTAGTTTTCATCTTACTCACTGATAGACTTCTATTCCTCTGTTCCTTCTGTTCCTTCTGTTAAATTTGTAAGAAGAACTGGATTTTTGATGAGATAAAATGCTAAGCCAGTCAACATTCTTGCATGGAGTTTGGAGGGGCTTACCCCTTCTCCCAACTGAGGAGCTATTAGAGGGGGAAGAGTCAGTACTATTTAAGAGTGTGACTCCTGGTAGGGGAGCCACACTGTAGTGGATGGTACCATATCCAAGAGTATATAGGCAGCACAAATTGTAAGTTAGTGCACTATTTAAAAAGAAAAAAGACTAGACGTTGAGCAGTAGACGTTGGTCTGGAGCAGTTTGGGAGAGAAGAAGGAGGTAAGTAAAATAAAGTACATATGGAATTATCAAAAAAGACCTCCCTATTAGTTTAAATCAGGGTTACCTTGGCAATATGAGCCCTAAATAGAGAAGCAGGAAATTGAATTGTAAAATAAAACATAAGAAAAGTTTTGATTATTGTTAAAAATACTTTGGCAGTTTCTTATATTCGAAGTATTGCCTAAGACCTGTTGTGGAGAATGTAAGGAAAAAAAAAAGAGTTTTTAGGATAAGAATGAGTTTCCTTGGGGGGAGGGAAGTGGCTTTCTTCAAAGTAATAGCAAGAGTTAGACATAATAGTAAGAGTTGTATGACGATTATAAACAGGGTAGAATTCTCAACCCTTGTGTATCAGCAGATTTCATCCAGTGCTTTCTTCAGTTCAGTCTTGATCTGCTTTTTAATTCCCTCCTGTATATCTTCTTCCCTTGATTCACTCCCTAGTTTTTTCCAGGGATTTTTCTATGTTCATGTGACCAATGTGTTTGAGAGTGACCCTGGGGTTTTAGTGAGTTAAGTTTCATGGACAGAGAAAGGGAGCTAGTGAAAGAGGCTCCATAAAGTGTGTGCCAGGAATAGACAAGAGCCATATCATATCTCTACGTGGGTGTGCAGAATGCTTAATTAAACTCCATGAAGCCTTTCCAACAGGAACACTTTTAAGAATGGATGGTTGGTTCATTTCATTCTCGTAACACTGCTGAGACTGATACTATTATTATCTCCACTTGAGCAATAAATAATCCGAAGCTTTGAACGATGCTAAATAATTTGCCTGTAGAAACACAGTTACTGAATAGCAAGGCCAAGTTGCAACCCCCAAAAAATGATGTGTCATAAGCCCTGTTTTAAAACCAAAATCCAAAGAGTGCATACTTTCCTCCTGTTTGCATGAAGGATCCATAAATGTGGATCTGCAAAGCCAAAGCATCCAGTTTATTGTGCTGGTGTTTTTCTAATGATCCTTCCTTTTTACATATCCATGAGTAGTCTTAGGAACAAAGAAAATGATTATCCAACTAATAATCTTGTTAATGAAACACTGGGATTATCCTACTTCTATTATCTAGGTTATCTTGGGCTGCCAATACCAAATGTTGGTAATTAAAACAGCAAAAATATGTGTCCCTTAGAGTTGAGGTAGAAGTCCCTGGTGATGGTCTAGAGCACTTGAGTCCCAACAGTGCTCATCTTCCCACTTTCTAATTGGTGTTTCCTCGTTGTGTCTTCACGTGGCAGAAGACACCCTCCTAAGGTCTTTTCTTAAAACTGACATCAATAGTATTGGGTCAGTTCTGTTCACATATGACATTACTGAACCACATGAAACAAATTTCTATATGAATGTGAGTACTAGGCTTTGTATTAAGAAATACTATTATCTCCATTTGGATACTAAGCAATCTGAAGCTTATTTACATGTTGGAAAATAACTCTGAGGTTGTTGTGAGTTAAGTTTCTTGTAGAGAGGAAGGAAAGCAATGGCACAGACCATGTGAAGTATGTGTAGAGGAGAGAAGCCATACTGCAGCTGTGTGTGTGTGTGTGTGTGTGTGTGTGTGTGTGTAAAATGCTACATACTTACAAAGCCTAGTACTCACATTGAAAGAGGAATTTAATTCACTCCACTAATTATCTTTCTAGTTTATAGACTAAGAAAATAAATCTTTTGCACCAATCCACAGGGATCATTTCTGACAATGGTGGAAGCCAAATGCTTCTCTCTGGCTCCACAGTGTCCAGCATATTGCTGCTAAAAGCATGGAAACTTTACTTTCTGAAATAAGATTAAACCTTTGATCTTCCCATGAATGCTTTTAAGTATTTCACTTCCTATTTCCAAGAGTGGACCCAAATCCATGCTGCCTATGTATAAAATTTTGCACGGGCTGGACCTAGAACGCCCCTATACATATGTAGCAGATATGTAGCTTGTTCTTCATGTGGGTCTCCTCACAATTAAAGTAGGGGATGTCTCTGACTCTGTCGCTTGATTTGGATTCATTTCCCATTGCTGGGATGACTTGCTTGGCTTCAGTGGGAGAGGATGCACCGAGCTCAGCTGCAACTGGATGTTTCAGGATCAGTCATAGATGCAAGACTGAAGCAGACTCTCCCAGATCCTCTTTGCCTGTATGAGTCTCTGGCCTTCTATTATTCTCAAGGATAATAGACAAGATGGCAACATGTCTGCAAGATGCATGGGGAAACAGAACTGTGAACAAGCTAGGCAACTAAGATACACTCAGAGTCTTGAGATCAGGTTTCAAAAGAACAGTGCTTGTTTGCTTTGCTGATAGTTGGTTGAAGACTGCTTTTAAAATAAGAGAAATTATCTACATGATAAAAATTTAAGATAAAAATTGGTCTGTTTATGATTTCACGCATATGTCCATGCCTAACCAGTATGATGACAGAATGGTACAGTACAGTAGATGCCAGTGTAGACTGGCAAGATCAGAGTGACTTCCAGTGGATAGAAACTTACCTAGGTGGATTACAAGGAAAGTGCTCAATCCTAGGACTTTCAAGTGTCTCTGATTCTCCGTGGCCTGGAAGATGATTAGCCTGAGACACTCAGTCTAGAGAAATAAGATTTGGAAGCTAGTTTTCAGGTTCAGATAAAGAAGGACCATCTGAAGTAAGTTTCAGTTTAAGGAAAAGCAGACGAGCTCCTCAGAATCTTAATAGTTATTGATAAGTCTGCTGGGTTCGCCCATCACTCGTAGTCACTCACTGTGTGCTCTGAGATTGGAATGGAAATGGAGCCCTTAAATTCCAGCACAACCCTGACACTGGAACCTCCTAGTGTGACTGTGGGAATAAGAATTATCTTCTCTCAGCATCTCCATCTGGAAAACGGTGTATTGCAAATTATTAAGATTACCATGTTTTTGTAGTGATAATAGAATAGTTTAAAAAAAACTTGAGAATAACAATTTCGCATAACAAAAAATTAGGAATAGTTTTCCTATATGTTTTTACATGTGTTAACTGATTTTGTTCTCATGACAATTATATAGTTAGATAAAACTCATATAAGGAGGACCTAAGTCTTAATTAAGTGTTCACAGGGTATAACTAGTCAGATAAGAATACATGCACATGTCCAATTTTCTGAGGAACCGCCAAACTGATTTCCAGAGTGGTTTTACCATTTTGCAATCCCACCAACAGTGGAGGAGTGTTCCTCTTTCTCCACATCCTTGCCAGCACTTGTTGGCTCTTGAGTTTTTAATCTTAGCCATTCTGACTGGTGTGAGGTGGAATCTCAGGGTTGTTTTGATTTGCATTTCCCTAATAACTAATGATGTTGAACATCTCTTAAGGTGTTTCTCGGCCATCCGAATTTCTTCTGGTGAAAATTCTTTGTTTAGCTCTGTACCCCATTTTTTGATAGGGTTATTTGGTTCTTTGTGGTCTAACTTCTTGAGTTCTTTGTACATATTGGATATTAGCCCTCTGTCGGATGTGGGGTTGGTGAAGATCTTTTCCCACTTTGTTGGTTGTCGTTTTGTCCTTCTGACAGTGTCCTTTGCCTTACAGAAACTTTGTAATTTTATGAGGTCCCATTTGTCAATTCTTGATCTTAGTGCGTAAGCTATTGGTGTTCTGTTCAGGAACTTCCCCCTTGTGCCTATGTCCTCCAGGGTCTTCCCAAGTTTCTTTTCTAATAGGACACTGGCATACCACTCCTGGGCATATACCCAGAGGATTCCTCTGCATACAATAAAGACATATGCTCCACTATGTTTATAGCAGCCTTGTTTATAATAGCCAGAAATTGGAAGGAGCCCAAATATCCCTCAAAGGAGGAATGGATACAGAAAATGTGGTATATTTATACAATGGAATACTACTCGGCAATTAAAAATAATGAATTCATGCAATTTGTAGGTAAATGGTTAGACCTGGAAAATATCATCCTGAGTTAACCCAATCACAAAAGAATACACATGAAATGCAATCACTGATAAGTGGATATTAATGAGCCCAGAAGCCCTAAATACTCAAGGCACAATTAGCAAGTCAAATGATTCCCAAGAAGAAGAAAGGAGAGGACCCTGGGCCTGTAAAGATTGGATCCAGTTTTGTAGAGAAACCGTGGGGGAAGGGGGAATGATTGGGGAATAGTTGGGGGGGAGAGGAATTATGGGACATAGGGAGGGGGGGAACTGGGAAAGGGGAAAGCCTTTGGAATGTAAACATAGAATATAGAAAATAAAAATTAAAAAAAAAGAATACATGCACAAATTGCCTAGGACTCTTTGCTTAACATCACTGTGTAATTTATAGAAATGCAATCAATACATTGAATCTAACTTTGCTACCAAGAACATCAAATCTAGTGACAATACTGTAATTCCATCTCCTGTAAAAGACTCAGTTTCCCTCAAGAGGAGTGAGTATTCTTGCAACTTTCTTGACACCACACTTGACATTTTGTACTTTCGCTGTTTTAATCTCATGTATAAACAGAGTTTTAATTGTTTTAAATTTCAGGCAACTAGGATTCTCAGTGTAGCCAAGCTTTGAATTTATTTAATATAATACGGGCTTGGTAGCATTCAGATTACAACAGCCAGGCTTCTGTTTGAAAAATTGAAACCTTTCACACCTTCTGATGGGAGCAGTCTAATTGAAAATTAAAGCCTCTTTCTACCTTATTATTGTGAATAGCTTCGATCCAGTTTATTATTCAACCACTTGCTACACCCACTTAAGAATGCTATTCTCACCTGTGTTTTTCCCAGGTTCAAAATTTGGCAATTCTGTAAATTATGAGTGGTGAAGAGGAGAAGGTGGAAAATGAGTAATGTGCTTTTAATAGAGCGTTAAGTGCCTGTCATGTTCCCAGCAAGCAATCAAGTAGCTGCCTAAGTCGGCCTCTCAGGAGTTTTTATGTTCTAATAGGGAACTTTGAAAGAATGAAACATACTCAGCACCCATAGGGATTTGTTTGTTCCATGTAGATTTTTAACCTTCTCATACTGTTAGACAGGTATTTTTGGTTACAGTATCTCAAGCAATAATTCCCGCATAGGTTCTTCTAATGATACCTACTATGCCACTAACTCCCTTGGTTCTTCTTGAGAGGCAGGCCTATTCCTGGCTCTGACTACCTGCTTATGTCAGTTCTGCATTATGTATCTTTGGGACTATTTGCTTTATTCCCAAAAGAATCTTTTTATCTATTTTTATCTTTAAATTATAATTATATTCCTTCCTTTTCTTTCTTCCATACTGCAGAAACTAGTGCCCCCACTTGCCTTCAATTCCTAAGCTCTTTTTTTCATTGTTTTTTTATTGCATGCAAATGTTTATATGTATATACATGCACATTCCTAAATAGAACCTGTTCCATCTGTATAATGTTCCCTGCATGTGTGTTTTCAGGGCAGAAGTTGGCATTGTTATCCTTGTTCAGCTCATGATAGGGAAGTCATGAGTGTGAAACTTTGAGTATTGTTTGATGTTACTAAGAGACACAGTATCACAGAAAACTTTTTCCTTGGCTCTGACAATCTTTCTCTCCCCTCTTTAGCAGTGTTCGCTTAGCTTTGGGTTCAGGAGTATTTTCTAGATATATGACTGGGACTGGCCTCCAAAGATCTCCATTTTGATTGGCTATAGTTTTCTACAGTGGTTATTGTGTATTATAAAGAGAATTTTTATTCATGAGGGATGAAGACTATATTTATCGGTGTGTTTAAGATCATATGTTTATAAATTCATTGACGGTGTCAGAGAGTAGACTCGGTCATTTTTCATTAAGTTGTTGACCCTCCAACCAAGAATTGTATTTTCTAATCTGATGACCATACTATTCCTCCATATGCACTAAAGTCAGATGATAAAATCAAACAGCCACAAGGTATTTACTATATCTGGTTTTGTTCTTACAACCTGGGCAGTATTTTCTATTTCTCAGAAAAGTTAATGCAAGTTCCTCTTCCTTCTAGATTTACCCCCCAATTCTGTTATATTCCAGTATTTTTCATTGCCTTTTAGTCTTTTATTCTTGTTGATCTCTAGAATACCCAGCTTATATTGCCCATTTCTAATAATTTACTATTGTTATTCCTAGCTTAGTAGATTATAAATTCTCCTTATGCAGAAGATTATCTAGATTCATATTGTCATGGCTATCAGTTATTTTAGTAATAAATATCATAGTTATTAAATGTATTTTGAGTTGAATAATGACACGAAAGTCTAGGTAAGTCATCTAGAAAATAAAAGATTTCCTATCTAACAAAAAATGTAGGTTGGAAAACCGATCAATAGAAGATATTCTGTATTGTTGATGGTCTCAGATAGAAGATGAATAAAATTTAAACATATATTTCCAGCTAAAAACCAGAAATTCAACAGGTACCTAGGAAAACAATCAATGTAAAGTGAAAATAAGATATTGTAGTTAACGTTGAAAGATTCTAAGCCTTTCTTTAATGTCTGTCCTTCCTTATTTTTGGTTAGCACAAAAAAAATCTTATTAGCTTGAATTTCACTAGCTTTTTGCAATGCTAAATGAAAAAAACCAAAACTAATGGGAACCAATGAATTATTGAAATTGTGGAAATATACTATGAGAAGAACTGGACTCACTAGTGGTAATAGAGCTGGCTTGATGCTAGAAATGGAAACAAAAGTTATGTGGAACCATTTCAAGCAGTCTGCATTACCGTAACTTTCACTCCCAGACCAAAGCAAAAACATGTCCATCACATGCTCCCATTAAAATGGATATTTCAGCATTTCAGATAGAAAGCCATAGACAGCTCAAGTAAAGAAGAATGTTTCTTAAAACCTAGAGTGGACTCTAATGTATTAATAGAACCTTAATGGAAAACTATTAGTAGAATTCTGTTCAAGGAAATCTTAAGAAGAGATAGTTAGAAATTCAGAAGATGGGAAAATTACAGAAACTTTAAAATAGGATTCAGGGATGACTATACAGAACAGTGTATTGTGGCAGAAAGATGAACTTGTGAAAAGGCTTTTCTCATTTTTCTCTACTCTAATGTAGCAGTTCTAAATTGTTCCTTCCTTTCAACGCTTCAAAGATCCACTGTACTAGCCACTGACAATCTGCACGCTCCTTGGGTCCACTGCTTTATAAACCTTGCACACATTTGGCCAGTCAGGCTGAGCACTTCTTGCTTGAGAGGAGGAGAATAAGAGGAAGAAACGATTATCTGATGTAGGAAGTAGCCTTGGTCTCACTCGGGTTTTTTGTCTTCAAAGCCTACTTTTTTCCTCTTCTAGTGTCATGTTATGCATTCCTTCCATTGTTTCTGTTTGGTTGTCTTTGTATTTTCCTCTGGGACACAGGATAATCAAAACTTGCCTAAGACTCATAATTTTCCTGCCTCACATCGTATATTGGAATCACAGGTATGCACTATACTATGCTAGGCTTTGTTATGGCCTTTCTAATGTGACAGCATCGCTTTCTGCAGTGCTATGTATGACTGCCAATATTATTTCCTTTCCCTTGCAAAGCCTCCCTTGTTTGATATGTTCTACTAAGAATACAGGTGATGTATCTAACACCACAGATTCCTAAATGCTCCTACAGCCACAGGATTAATTCTTGGGTCTGATCTAGTTCATTTGCCTCCTTCTTCATTTGTTCTTGTAATTATTAATGCACCATGGAAAAACCGTGCTCAGAGTGAGGCAGACATAGCTCCTTAAGAATGCGCTCCTGAGTAAATTCATCTTTCTCCGTCATAATCTACTCATATATGAAACGGTCTGTTTTACAAATCCAGAGCTAACATTATTCCCACCCTTCTTACTGAAACAGCTTCTTTAAATCTCTTCATACTTAATTAGCATAATCTTTCTCAAATAGATAGGATGTGTGCAAAATTCCCTAATTGGTTCTCTTGTCTCCCCCAAAGGAAACTCTAAGGAAATTTTTAGATAGAATATATAAGGACTATTTTTTTCTATAACTTTCAAAACTCAGTTAGTTGATCAATCTCTCTGTCTCTTTGTCTCTGTCTCTCTGTTTTTCTCTCTTCTCCCTCCCCTTCCCCTTCCCCCTCCCTCCTCCCTCCCCTCCCTCCCCCCCTCCCTCTCCCTCTCCTTTGCTACCCTCTTTCCTCAAGTTCTGTGCCTTGTGAAAAACATCCCACTGATTTTTCTGGTCTTAAGTAGCTAATAATCCCCTTTTCCCATTTTGAGAGCTGATAGCTTACTTAAAAATGAGGTCTTATTTTAACTTTGTGAATGACCAAGGGGTTACAATCACTCAGTTAAGCTGTTCCCTTTGCAGTAATGTATATCCTCTACAATAGCCATTGTAGTCTCTAATGCTTCCAACAGTAGATGCACTTGTTGAATTTTCCCAGTGAGAACTCTCTCTCTCTCTCTCTCTCTCTCTCTCTCTCTCTCTCTCTCTCTCTCTCTCTCTTACACACACACACACACACACACACACACACACACACATTCACTTTTGATAGTGAGTCCGGGGAAAACAAAAGTGCAGAAATTCCAATTCTAGGTCTAAAATGGTGAACGAATGAATTTTCCTGGAAGAACCTGCAAAAATATGGGTGAAGTACTTACAAGAGCAGAAAAGACCCAAAGGCAGTGATATATCAAAGCCCACCAGGCAAGGGGGACGTAGCACAAAAGCTGAGAACCTGGAGCACACATTTCAGCCTGCCAGTACCTTGACAGGTTGCAGAGTGTGGTTTCCCGGCAGCTCAGCTGGTCTTCATTTCACGTAGGCATTTTGGCTGCTCTCTGCTAATTCAAGTTGAGGATTGGGTGGCGGGGTTCCTTGCCTTAGCATCTCCTTTGTAATTTGGCCATCTTAGAGTGATTCTAACAGTCTATTCTGCTTATATAGTCTTGGGAAGGGAAGAGCCTATGAATCTGAACAATTTCAGGGACTTGCTGAAGCTATTTTAAGTTCTTTACTACCTGTTTTAAGTAGCTTTACTCCTGGATGCAGTGCTTCCATCTCAAAGGAAACCACTACACAACACTCCACCCCTTCATTTGACTCCTCATTCTTTCTACCCCTCTTTCTTGATGCTCTCTGAGCCTTGCCACAGTACCAACCCCTTGTTCTCAGGTGTTTCATCAGTGGGTATGAGTTGAGGCTGACCACAGTAGTCATCTATGGGCAGAAGCTCACATACAGGTTGAAAAGGCAGATTATGAGCATATCATATCCATTTGAAAAATAACACTTACAACTTTCCTGTTGAGTCGCCGTCATTCCCAGCCACGGGTTTGTGTCTAAGTTTGCAATATTAAAGGCAAATTTCCCCTGTGAAGTTGACCTTATGCCCAATGAGACATTCAAGGACTTCTTAAAGAATAAAGAAAAAGGGTGTTTTCAGAGTCATTAACATTGTCAAAACATAGAGTGCCAAAGGTCAATTGCCTCTCTATGAGCTTTGGCTAAGGAAGTCTTAGAGGCCTCCAAAAGATAAAGCTATTATCACAGTTGTTAGTTTAAATTCACAACTGAATGAATGGACCCTATTGCTGAAAGTACCATACATGTTCCTTTCAGGACATGGAGAAATAAAGCTAGGAGTAGGACTAGCCTGAAGTGCCTCTTCAGTGTCAGCTAGATCCTGGGTCTTAAACAAGACTCTAGGTCTGAAAAAAAAAAATTTACTTGTTATTGTCTTATTATCTATATAATAAAAACCTTTTCCAAAGGATGAGCAGGACAAGGTAACATCCCAAACTGCTGTACTATAATAAATAGTGGGCTTCTAAAGAAAAACTTACTCCACTGTCATCCTTTCTGAGCAAATTTAATGTGATTCCTGCAGATCACAACAAAAAAAAAATACTAGACTCAAAACATAAACAAGGTCTAATACAGTAAGGAAAAGTTGGTCAATTTTTTTTTCAATTGCTTCCTCCACAGATCAGTCTTTGGTATAATAGCAGCATGGTTTGGAGGCACTAGCTTAATGAGCTCACCACAGTCCTCTGCCATTCCTTCTAAGCCATTCTATGTCCATGCTTTAGAGCTCTACCTTAGGGCTTCTTCTGTGGATTTCTCCTCTCTTGATGACCACAATGAGTCTGTCGCAAATTTATTATTCCTACCCAGAGCCAGGGCTGGGTGAGCAGGAGGGATGTATGGTCCTGTATTCCACTGCTGCCTGCACCTCCTGGTTCCCTGGGAATGAAAAGTCCTGGTTTGGAACTGTTTCATAATTTAAAGTTGTTACTTTTCTGTATGCCCCACCTGGCTGCTGAGAGTATATCTCTGGTTCAACCAACTATCTCTACTCCTCACCTGCAATCTTTCTAGAGGGAACTGTGCCCACAAGAAGTCTAGGGGCGTAATTACCCATCCCTGGTAGAAGTTTGAAAGTCTTCTGTTGTGGATGCCTTCTCTGATGTTTTTCTCATACTTTAAATTTTAGAGTCTTCCATACCTCTTTAGCATAGATTGAGCTTTCTGTCATTTGTATTAATTATGAAATATGACTCTACACCAATCTCTCCACATTTGTCTTCAAGATATGCAGACAGGCCTTTCCTTTCTTTTCTGGTTTGGTTTGGGGTTGTTTGTTTGTTTGTTTTTATGTTTTGTTTTGAGTTACCTTGTCCTTCTCACCCTTTGGAAAAGGTTTTATCATATAGATAATAAGACACTAACAAGTAAATCTCCTCTAGGTTGCTCTCTTAAGTCACAGATACTCTTTACATGGTAATTGAGTCCCTTGCATCTGCCAAAGCATTTCTTAGTTTACAAAGATCTGGTCCCACCTGCTGTGGAAACTGGGAAGGTCCATGCATTTCTTGAGGTTTCTGATGAATCAGCCTTTTCTTTAACTCCTTTCTGAATGAACATAGTTCTTTCTGACCCAGTGCAGTGAGACTAACACATGGCTTCCTTCTCTCATTAGTACCTGTCCCTCCTCTGTACGTAGGGCAGAGATTGCCAAGTCTACCTACTGGCTCTGAAAAAACAATCTATCAGTGGCTGATATTTTTTTCTCATGCTGTCTTTGTTTATGGATGCTCTGCTTAAGCAGGAAGGGTGGAAATCCATTTTTAGCTGTATATGTTTTGTCTTGGGGAGCTTCTGTACAGTTCTGAATGTTTGAATATCAAAGGAAACTATTTCACAGCATAAGTAAAACTTCTATGGACTGCATGGGTGGAGTGTGAGAAGATATATGGGGGAGGAAACTCCAACAGACTCATTATTTATATCCACTGGCAGGATGTGCAGGCTTTAATGTCTTCATCCAGCAATTTTCCCTTAAAGAAGAATGAATCCCCATCTCTACTCAGTGTGACTTAGACTTTCACCCAAACACAAGCCCATTTCAAATCCATATTTGGGATAATCTCATACAGCTCTCTGAGGAGGCTCTCAGAGTCATTCTATGGACTTTGAGAGCAGTTTCTGTTTTATGAACTACATAGGGCTATGGTTCATCTTCCACAGTCTGTTAAATGAGCTCCTGGAAGATTCTGTCACTCAGGAAAGCCCTTATATATTGTAAAACAGAATGATGCTTTAGAATTTGGTAAAGACAGGGCTGCATCTAAAAGTGATTTCTGAGACCCTTCCGGTGGCCATTATATCAGATTGCTAGAGACAGAGAGGCATTAACCCAGTGAAATAAATGGCTTCAGACAGTACCACCAAACTCCATGCCAGTAGCATTGAGTCGGCCTCTGTTCTGTTAACTACTGAACTGTTCTAACTTGATGTTATTAATAATTACAACTGATGAAGTGCTGGGATTTTGAAATGTGGCTGGTTATGATATCAGTTATTAGGATCAGATAGCAAGCTTTCATCAGGAACCAGTAAGATAGATGGACTTGTGAGGTTTGTAAAATTAAGAAATGATGAGTTTTGTTTACTTGTTATCTTTTAAGGACAAAGTTACCTGCTTGACTGGAGTCAAAAGATATATTTGTTTGACTGGATTCTTTGGTTAATTTTAAATTATGGCTCAATTTCTTTGGTTTAGTGTCAAAAGTGAGGCGAAAGAAATGATAGAATGTTTATATATACATGCACGAATATTTATATTATATAGGATATTATGGCTTATAAGTTATAAATTATTTCTGTATATATGTTTGATGTGTGATGTAAGATGTTTATATTAAACTGTTCTGATGACTAACATCTGACATCTCCATATGTAAGTGTTCAGATAATTCTGACAGGGCTGGTTTAATTTAGTGCTCATGGGGGGGGGAAATGCATTAATTGTAAACTTACCTTTGGCTGTTTCTGAGGAAACGATACCCCATGTATGGTTTCAAACTATGCATTTGCCTCAGGATCTCAATACCCAGAATGAAATTGAGCCGTCTACCTAAAACAAGCATTTAGGATAAAGGGATGTCCATATAAATTTCTCAAGTATGGATGGCATGACTAACAAACACCACAGAATTTCCCATTTATTTTCCTTCACATTTATGCTTAAAATTCTAACCCTAAGTTTTAGTTCGAGTTGTCTTCTTCTTAGCAAGAGTCAACTCCATTCACAGTAAAGGGTGTAGAGACAATATTTAGAATAGAAAACAATGAACTTTTAGGATTAAAATGGACGGAGAGGGATGCACACACTGTTCTCACTCTAGGCAACTCAGAGTCACTTACCAAACCCTCTCCACTTTGCAAATTATTGCTCTGAGAGTGTGTACTGGAGGCACACTAGACTAAAGC
Organism: Apodemus agrarius; assembly: GCA_964023405.1. Taxonomy (NCBI): domain Eukaryota; kingdom Metazoa; phylum Chordata; class Mammalia; order Rodentia; family Muridae; genus Apodemus; species Apodemus agrarius. The sequence goes on along the minus strand of OZ030021.1, from coordinate 61,997,714 downwards.
TTTTGCAGAAGGGAGTGCACTAGGGTTTACTCAGCACCATTCTCACATGTGCTGAGAACGTTAGCTGCTGCTGAATCTGGAGCTGTTATGTTTTCCTTCACTCGATAAAAAAATTTTTTTGTCTGTTCACACACAGTGCATTGGACCTTAGGAAAGAATGAGCAGCTGCTTTCTATTAATATGTATTGGAGAACTCTTGGGTGTTAGTTATTGTTCTGTTTCCTGGTCTTTGATGCCCTGATATCTTTGCTCAAAGTCAGCAGTATTATCACCTGCATGATAAATTGATCCCTCACACACATATCTCGCCTAAGACAAATCATCTGTTTTAAATATATCTCAATGTGATCTGTGTGTTGGGCAGTAAAATTGTATTCAGGTGGCATTAATGGATCTTCTTTATCCACTGTTGTACAAGACATAAAATCGATGCAATTTTCGTCATTACCCCCCAGAATTATTCTCAGAAAACCAATTCTAAGATCAAGAAGATAACTCCGTGCTCTGCATTCTTGGGAGGGCTGTGCAGTAAATATTTGTCAGAAGAACCGTCTGCCCATTTGATTTAGATTATGGTCCATATGTATTTCTCTGGGGATGGATAGTGTAGACCTTCTGAATGCCCTTTCAGGGAAGATGGATTCGAGATGAGATTACAGCTACTGCATCCGACTTCCTAAATGTCCTCTGCACACTAATGTCCCGCTCTCCTTCCTGGATCTGGGAAAAAAGGAGACTCTAGCACCCAAACACAACACGATTCATCATCACTAGGTGCCAAAAGTGTTGGACATAGAAAACACTATCTGCTGCAAAGGATATCAAATAAACATTAATATAGCTTAATTTTACACAACACACACACACACACACACACACACACACACACACACACACAGAGAGAGAGAGAGAGAGAGAGAGAGAGAGAGAGAGAGAGAGAGAGAGAGAGAGAGAGACGGGCATATGCACCATGCTAAGACTAAAAATAAAAGAATATTTTAATTGGTCTCTGAGAACAAAATCATAATGAAAAACTGAAAAGATACAATAAATTCAAATGCATAGTCTCTCCTCCAGGATTGAGAGCTCATCACAGGTACCACTGGCATCAGCATCAAGGACAAACGAATTTGCATAGTCCCTAAAGACAGCCTTTCTCAACTTCAGTCCTGGGAGCAAATGACAGGGAAGTCACAGACAGTTGAGCTTATTTTCAAATTCACTCTGAAAGATTCACAAACTTTCAGTGTTTGAAGATTTAGTTTATTATATCAACATAATTTGAGGATTCCAAATTTTCAATTATTAAGATCTTAATGCAACACTACTAAAGTATCACATTGTTTTCATGGGTATTCCTTTTAAATAATACTGAATAAATGAAAAACATTTTTAGGAAAATCTGACAGTGTTGTATAGAAATAGACTGATGAAGTTGTGCTTAAATCATTAAACCCAGAGTGAATTACAAACCATGAATAGGATTATGTAAGCTTTATAGATAATGAATCGATGCTAGCTGTCATCACTGGACACAATGTTAATGAATCATTTTATATACTCCCCCCTTCCTGAGAGTTGAGGGCTATGCCTTTTGTGTAGCAAGCATTCAATAAATGTTGAATAAATTATAACTATTTAATTCTCCTTTAATGAAACTGAGACCTTCGGGATAGGGCAGTAATTTGAATATTTACATTGACTGTCGTTCACTTCAACCATGTTCAAAATTCCAATCAGTCCTCTATTTCTGTAAGTCAATGCTTAAGAAATCAACCAAGTTAACTGAACACATTAAATACATTCCACAGCAGTAAGTCCTCAAACATGTGTTGGCCTGCCTGGTATCAGCAATCTTTACTAACATGTCCCTTAGCTCTCTAGCATTTTCTCATTTAGTAACTTCTTGGCACTGGCCTAACAGTGGTGCCGGCATATTTTGTTGTCGTTGCTATCAATATTAGTAGTAATTATTTATGACTTACCCATCAGGAAAGCATCCCTGGAGTTTAAAAGGAATCATACAGAGAAAGGAAACAGCACAAAATTAAAGCTTGTCTTCAGATCAAGTTATCTTAGAGTAGTCATCAATATCCTGGAAAGGAGTTGTGTGCTTTCCTGATGAATATATAAATTACCATACTGCAACATATAAATTACCATAAATCTAGCCTTCCTCATTGATTATATTGCATTTCCTAAAAGGCACTTTCTATTGGAGTCAATAAGAATTACTTAATTTTATTTTGTGGTATCAATCTGGTCAAAAACAAAAACAAAAAAGCTAGTCAACACATGAGATCTTATAGATAAAATGCCAATGTCTTTAAGACACATTCTATCTAGAAGCACTTCCATGATGCCTTTATCCTGTATAAGGATCTAGTCTATGTCATAACAGAGGTATTTTTTTCTTATAGTATTCTCAAAGTCAATCCAAAAGGTTCCAGACCCATATGGCTTCCTGTCTGAGTAATGCATGGGCATGCTTGTGGATTTGCTTTTATACCCTCCCACAAACTAGCAAGGAGTTAGAAACTTCATTAAAAAGACATTTGTCAGGAGGCTAAAGGAAAAGGAAAATCCTCCCCAGGCTATCTACCTAATTTCTAGCCAATATAGGATTACTCTCTTCAGGAGTCATTTATTGCCGTTACTGGCCTAAGTGATTAGGTGGTTAGGATGTCTTTTGGTTGACTGCTTTGCAATCTAGCTGCTTTCAGTTGCTGCAAAAGTATTCTTAATATTCACACAAAACCTCCTGTTTCATTTCGTTTCATTCCTCATTGATTGCACAGTGTGCTATGGGCAGAGCTTCTCTGAGTTCCTTGACACTTTAGATGTGTTGGTTACATAAGCCATATATCTGGGGGAAGGGTAAGACTGTCCACTGATGTACTTTGCCTACCAAAATGTGCACAACCTATTCTCATTTAAACTGTTACAAGCATAGCTCCCAATGTCCCTACCATATCCATAAAGAAACCTCACCCTAATTTCTACTTCCTCTCAAACTCACAGTCAGACACAGCAGAGTTTAAATATGCCATTTTATGTGAAAAGCGTGATTTGCTGTGATTGAATTAATGTCTTTCCTTGCTTATTGGAAGCCTGGTGTCCATGCTAACCTCAGCTAAGAATTGATATCCGAAGAATTTTAAAAAATTGTGCTCAGGGAATCAGTGAACAGAATACTAAGTTGCTTCTTCACAGAGATTTTGCAAATAAAATAATGATATGCTTTGGCAACACTAGTGAGAATTTTAGGCATGCAAAGGAATGCCACAAGGCTGACTTGAAAGTCAGAAGTAGAAGAAAACATGGGATCTACTAATGGAATCGAAGTAAACCACCCGCTTCCTGGCCAACCACTTACCACTGTCCTAAATGGAAAAACTTGAGAAACAAATCCTGTATGCTGGGACATGTTGCATATACAGTCAAGTCTTTAATGTTTTTCTATGAGTGATCCACCTAGATATCCCAAAGGCCAATCATTAGAGTTCTCTACATTTATGCATAGAATAAAGTACCATCTGTTATACAGCATGATTGTTAAATTTTTATTATCATATAAGTATTTTTAATCAATTTGTAACTTGGTTCTTTTAAACCCTATGTTTGCATCCACTTAATACCTATGGTAGGCACAGGTCCCAATAGGACTATAATAAAGGTGTCTCTTCCCTTTTTCTGTATGGTAGCAACAGAGATGTATATTATTTGCCTGGGCATCTTTATGACATTCTTTGGTCTCTGTTTAGTGAGTATTTATTCTCAAGCACCTTACTTGGCAGATGACATTACCAGCAAGTACTTCAAGCCAAATTGCAAATGAAACAAGTCTTGGCCTGGGGACTCATCAAAGGGGACTTGCTAAAATTCTGTGACAGGCAGGAGACAATACAAGCTGGCTGAACCTAGGAGCCATGACTTAGATCATCTTTGTTCTGATGTCTCTAAGAGAAAAAGATTTAGTGTGGCTCTGCCACGTCTTTTGTGTTGTGTTTGTTTCTGGATACTTTATTATACCTATTGAGAGAGATTGTGAGAGAGATTGTGTGTGTGTGTGTGTGTGTGTGTGTGTGTGTGTGAGAGAGAGAGAGAGAGAGAGAGAGAGAGAGAGAGAGAGAGAGAGAGATTGCTTCACAGAAAGGAGTTGATTTTAACTGGATTAAGTATAACAGATTTTTCTTCCACACTAGAAAAATGAAATTCATAAGAAGCAACCTAAATAATTCTTCTCTGTAGTGTATGTTTAGAATTATTTTCTTTGTCTTTTTATTTTGCTTTGTTGGTAGTTCCCTGGGCTACATCCACTAACATTCTAATGTGCCAATCTACACAGGTCGTCATGGAGATGGAGGTTATTGGCCAGTTGATACTAACTTGATTGATAGAAGTACTCTCAACGGTAAGTATATAAATTGAGTTCTATTGGATTAGATATACTAATTACATGGTTAATTCTACAGTATCCAAAACAAATTTTCTGTTGACAAGGGCAAGAACTGTGGACTTAGGGTTTCACTGTGGTTATAGAAAAATGGTATTATTAGCAAACTTCACACATTCTACCAGAAAATGATGGCAATTAGAGGTGACAGATGCATGGAAAAATAATTAGGAAAGCTCCAGCACTGGGCAATTTATAAACGATGCAGGTCTTCCCTAGTTTGCTTTCTAATATGCTGAAAAAATATTGACCAAAACAACTTTTCGAGGAAATATTTTATTTCCGTTTAGAGCTTATAGTCAATCATGGAGGTATTTCAGGCCAGGAGCTCTAGGAAGGAACCTGGAGTCAGGAACGGAAGCAGAGACCATGGAGGAACATTTGTTACTGATTTCCTCTCTGTGGATTGCTTTGCTTGCTTTCTTATATAGCCCGAGACCATTTGCCCAGGAATGGCCCTACCCACTGTGTGCTAGGACATCAATCATTAATCAAGAAAATCATCCACAGAATTGCTGTTAGCACAGTCTAAGGAAGGAATTTTCTCAATTGAGGTTCATTTTTCTAAGATGATCCTAATTTTGTCAAGTGGACAGAAAGCTAACCAATGCAAGATTTATTAAATACTTAGATTTTGAAAAGTGGTAGTGTATTCCCAATGTTCACAACATTTTTCTTGGAGATGATGAAGGATTAAATTTGGAACCAACTATGTTTGATAATGTTGCTGGGACTTTTCACTCAAAAATTACATTTACTCTAATACTTTATTATTAGTTGCCCTTTTCTTCCTCTAGTAAAGCTTCTCCATATGACTATGGGCTTTTAGGGTGACCACATGGAGAAAATCCCAGGTAATAAACATGGAATAGACTGAAAGCCACACTCCACAAGCTTCTCTCAGTTTGTTGAAGTAGAGTCTTTGAGAGGATAAATTAACTGTAACCAAAGGACAAATCTATCATGCTTATCATAGGAAGAGATGGTATTCTTGTATGGTTTGACTTACTAAGAACAAATCAAACTATTCAAAATACGATAACATGTGTTATTATACATCAAAATATAGCAAACTCTGAGATGCTTCAATTTTATCACACAATTGAAACCTCCTGGTTGTCTCTGCCTCATATATACATTTAATATACATTTAATATACATTTACATTTAAACATACTAGAAATTACAGAGTCATCCTAAATTACCAATTTTGATATATCAGTTTTATGAAGTTGTTGGAATAGGAATTCATTCTCCACTATAATTATAACTACAAGTAATATGTTTTGAAGTAGATAATGCCAGAAAAATTAAAGAAGCAATCTGGATGGATAATGGCAAAAGAGTAATGATCCCCTGCTGTCTTCTAGTATTGCTAGGTAATGGATGTAAATGGTGCATAAGTGTAAACCACAGGCAAAATTGTGTTCTCTCTGTGTCCTGAAGGGAGACAGTCTTGAATAGTTTTAGATTTATCAAGTAAAAATTGTAATTTGTTCACAATTGCCTAAAAATCTGACATAAGTAAGTTCTTTGCAAGAGATTACTGTTTCAATGAGTTTATGCTTCTTAATGTATATGCATATGCAATGACAATTTTTTCAAAATTACCCTAAGCTGCTTGTAATTTTGCTCTTTAAATATGTCACTCCCAAGTGTGAATCAAGCTGAAAAGTTTTGCCTAAGTGCTTAAAGTTGTCTTTCAAAATAAAATGAAATTTTGGTTAAAAAGAAGCACCAAACTAAATCTGACATGAGCCTGCCAGTCAGTAATCTTTCCTGTTTACAGGAGTCAGTATTCCGCTGAAGAATAGGACAGTGATTTGAAATTCATGCCAGTATAAGCTTCTTTTCTTAAGGTTTAAGATTCCTAGTAAGAATAGAAAATTACAATTAAATTTGACCTAGCAAACATCACCTCACAGAGAAAATTTATGAAGGCAAACAAGATAATGATGTCCACTGTTTTCCAGCCAGTTCATATCAACTGTGTTGACATCATCCTTCTCAGCTTTTTCTATCAATTCATGACATTTTGGAAATATTATGCTAAGTGAATGAAACTGGTGATGTACTCACAGTATGTCTAGACTAACTACCTGAGAGCCAAATTATTACTCTGACTGACTGCAGCAAACTGAAAACCCCAAGACACTTGGATGGTGAAAGGAAAACCTAATCTCTTTCCTCTTCTATTTTGCTAGCAGAAGAATTATGGTAAATATGTGATCTTACACAAGCCTTGGCTATTGTAAGCACTCCCATAAAGGCATGTGAAACCTGGGATTCCCAGTTAAAAAACCTAGTTAAGGTTTGGGGAAAAGGTATGTTTTTTTTCCAATTAAATATGCAAGTAAATTCCCTGAGAGGCAAGTCTGCAGTCACACCTTACCCTTAAAAGATGTCTGCATTGACAAAAAAAATATCTTCCAATGTTTTGTTCTGAAACCTCTTGCATAATGAAATTGCATACATCTCCCTTAGACTGACAGAATTATCGGTGTTTTCTGGCTCTCTCTACATTTGGTGGGTTCATCCTTCAAAGCTTAGTAATAGAATAATAGCTTATTGTCAGGATGCAATTGGCAGTTGCAAATAAATTTAGGCCCTGGTAATCATTTATGTTCTTTGTTTTTCATTCTACCCTTTTAAAAATTTACTTTTGAATCAAAGAGAGAGAGAGAGAGAATGTCAGAATGCTGTAATTCATGAATTCTATTTTAGTTGAAAGCCCTTAATGAAATTGTAGAAGCTGAAGAGGCTTCCTAAATATTTTCTTGTGTCAGGAAGAATCAAAGCTAAATATTTGGTGTCATTGTACTATTTCAATTTTATGATGCATTTAATTTTTAGACTAGACTCCACATCCTCCCTTGACACAGAACATGCGTCTACTTCTCAAAGCATAGTCTGTGCCTTACATTCGTGTGAAAGGATACCACCATGAAAGTTACCTCAGCTCAATCCTGCTTTATTCACCAGGAAATACCAAATCGTTGCTAATAGTTCTGCTTGGGATTTGCAAAATAAGTTCAGCCACTTTGATCAAAAGATCTATAGATCCTATAAAGCTTTATTTCATGACCTTAAGTTTGAAACAATGTTAAACTTCACATGTTTCCCTTTGAGTCCTCTTAAATAAAAATGTGAAATTGTCAATTAATTTCTAAATACTCAGAATTGTTGGATAATCTTTTACTTTCTTTTAAAGTGGTGTATATAGGATGAGAAATGAAAGATCATTGCTTGGATCTATGAAATACATTTCAAGAAACTATTTTTCTCAGCATGGAAGCAATCACATTTCAACTCCTCAAAATAATGTGATATAAAGTCCTATATGTTTCTGTGAAATGACTATTCTTATATTGGCAAATAATTCGTAGAAATTTAATGACCTTATCAGATATTTTTAGGCCAATGGGAAGATGCAACAGTGCCTTCCAGATTTAAAAGGATTAATACACACATAAACTTAGGGACTCTAGCATCACACACAGGTTCTTCAACTAGACCAAATCCCAGAACTGAGAAACAGAAGTGCACACAAAATCTCACCTTTAACAAGAAGCTACTTGCAATTTATGCCTGCTGGCAGAGGGAATATCAGTTTTCTCCAATGGAGTGTCACTGAGAATATTAACCATACTCCAGGGCAGGCACGGTACTTGGGAGTAGCTGACCAACACAAAAGAGACTCAATGAAAGTTTTTCCCAATATTATAGTTGTAGCTGGTTGATCAGGATAAAACTCTTCTATAAATTCACCTTTGAAAAAGTTTTGCTCCTGGGTTTCAGCAACTGTGTGTATTCTAACTTCTTTTGCTGGGCAGTGGTGGTGCATGCCTTTAATCCCAGCACTTGGGAGGCAGAGGCAAGTGGATTTCTGAGTTCAAGGCAGGCCTGGTCTGCATAGTGAGTTCCAGGACAGCCAGGATTACACAGAGAAACCCTATCTCAAAAAATGAAAAAAAAGAAGAAAGGAATGAGGGAAGGAAGGAAGGAAGAAAGGAAGGAAGGGAGGGAGGGAGGGAGGGAGGGAGGGAGGGAGGGAAGAAGAAAGAGAGAGAGAGAGAGAGAGAGAGAGAGAGAGAGAGAGAGAGAGAGGAAGGAAGGAAGGAAGGAAGGAAGGAAGGAAGGAAAGAAGAAAGGAAGAAAACATGCCATGTTGGCTGCTTTTAGGGTAGTCAACAGGGTACACTAGTACAATCATTCTCTAAATTAAAAGATATCTATGAACTGAAAGGGAAGCTCAAAACCATTATTGGCCCTTCCCATTGGCCCATCTTTTAATCAAAAACATCCACCCTTCCCATTGGCCTGTCTCTCATTAAAACCATTAATGGCCCTTCCTATTGGGCCATCTCTCCATCCATCAGCTAACACCAAAATACATTCTACTTCTATTGATTCTCCTACTGTACATATTTTATAAAAGTGGAATGAAACTCTATCCAACCTTTTGTTGATTTCCCTTAACATCTGTGTTATAGCATGACTCCATTCTTTTGTGTGGCTGTACCATATTTCATTAAAGGAATTTTGAAATGCCATTTTTTAAAGTTATTCAACATTTATCTATTTGGCTTATTATGAATAGTGCCATTAATAAAAATTTTCTGGGCAAGTTTGCATATTTCCTTTCACTTGAATCATTTTGTTTTTGTTCTTGGGCTATAACAGTAAGAACTCTTTCCTTTCTTATAGTTTGATGAGCAGTCGTGACAGCCTCCCCCTAAACCTGAACTCTGTATACTTGGTTTACCCCCAGAACCACCCATTGGACAGATGCACCCCCCGCATGGCAGTGTAACTCCTCAGAAGAACAGCAACCTGCTTGTGATAACTGTGGTCACCGTTGGTGTTCTCACTGTGTTGGTCGTGGTGATTGTTGCAGTGATTTGCACCCGGCGTTCTTCAGCCCAGCAGAGGAAGTGAGTAGTGACTGACTCCCAAGAAAAAGATTTTCCTATGCTGTATTTCTCTCTCTCTCTCTCTCTCTCTCTCTCTCTCTCTCTCTCTCTCTCTCTCTCTCTCTCTCTCCTGTTTGCCTCTCTCTCTCTCTCTCTCTGTCTCTCTCTCTGTTCTTCTGTTCTTTCATAACTTTCACGTGTCCCTTACTGCTTGACCCCGGTTAAACCAATTTCTGTCGGTTGTAAGTATATAATTAAGTTACAGCTAGACATTCAGATTTTACAACACAACCCTGGAGACTGTTTTGTATTTTTGTTTGATTTTACTTCTCAGCAGCAAATTCTCATGTAAATTGCATCCAGACAGAGACTTCACTAAGCCCCTTCTTTACCTTCTCTGCCATTGCTTTGAGACAGTTGGAGATATTGTTCTTCCACAGTACTTATTTATCACATTTGACAGGGAGGCCTACAGGCAGGTAATCAATGCTTGTTGAATGGATGACTAAATATAGCATATCAAACTCAATGTCATTGCAAACAAAGGGATGCTTAGCTCTTAGGCACTAGTAAAGAAAGAAGAGTCCAGTAGTTTGAAAAGGTTGCTATTTCCTGTATATGTTTAAATGTCAGAAAATAACATAATGGCTCCAAAATATTTTCATATTTTATGGTTGTTGATTTTACTGTATTGAGAAGATTACATCATGTACAATGTTAAAAATGAATATATGGTCACAACTCAACCTTTCCACCAATGCCTCAGGTCCAGCACAATGTTAGCCTGTGTTTCCAGATTTGAGAAGTCACCAGGGTCATTGACTTTGAACGTTTGACTTTCTGGTTTTGTCAAATCCAGTCTGATACCTCTTTTCAGCAACCCTCATGCTCTATCTGGATGGATTGTCATTTGCTCCCCTTCCTTTTGGTCTGTTCATGGCTTCAGGTGTGTGCTGAGGCTGGGCTAGATGTGGCTGACTTGTCAACTCTTCTCTACATTCATTGTCAACAAAGATTCTCCAGCAAGTCATTTTCCTCTTCTCTCATGCCTGGTCTCTCTCCTGCTCTTACACACCTTATAGCTCTAGTGACAATGTCTTTTGTGTCCCCTGGCACTGTATTTAGAAACAGAACAGGTGAAGAAAACATCCTGTAGAGACTACCAGAGAGGCATAGATTCAGCATTCAATTTATATCCAGCTGCAGTTACAGGTAACTTGTAATTACTGGTGAGCCAGTACACTGTCTGAAAGAGAAAGCTGATGATCTTAACAAGCTCATTTTCAGGTGTGAACACTGCGAGGAGACAGTGTTAGAACTAATTGAGTGAATGTCTTAGACTCTTATAACAGAATACCAGAAGGCAAGTAATTTAACAAGGTCACATATAGGTTTATTTTGGATTCAAAGTTATGGCAGTCCAAGAGCATAGCACTGGATGTGTTAATTTATAGGGAGGGTCACCTGCTATGACTATATGCAAGGTGGCAAAGGAGGACATGAAGACAAATCTGGGAGGGAGGTGGCAAGACGAGACAGGCAGCAAAAGACGAGAAGTAGCTTTGAAAGCTGCATAAACCCACTTTTCTGACAGGGAAACTAAGACCACAAAATATGACCTGCTCTGAAATAAAAATATTCATCATTTTAGCAATCTCCATGTGAGTCACACTAACACCTTAGGGACAAGCCTCAATTTGAGTTTCCCTGAAGACAAACATGTACAAATCTTGTCAGTAAGACCTTGAGTTCTGAGAAGGCTAGATGCCCAGTATAGGGAAATACCAGGACAGGGAAGCGGGAGTGGGTAGATTGGTAAGGAGGAGGAGGAAGGGATAGGATAGGGGGGTTTGGAGGAGAAACCAGGAAAGGGAATAACATTTGAAATATAAAAAAAAGGAAATATCTAATAAAAAAGATAGATTGGCTGATGCCTTCTAATCGATTAAAAAAAAAAGACCTTGAAAAATCTCATGGTATGTTATTTCTAAGAAGGCTTGTCCATGTGTGGCAACGTGTGAATCATCAACAGCATCAGGCTTCAGAGAGAGAACCAAGAATTCACATGAAGCAGAAAGAAGGTGTTGAATGACCAGTTGTTGTTACAGTGTTGAGACATTCATGCAGTGCTCTCAATGTAGCTATATTATCTGTAGAGGGTTTGAGTTTCGGTGACTTGCTCCCGCAGTATTTAGTGGTTATCCTACTGACTGGGTATGGACTGTCTCTCTACAGAGTAAATGTCTGTTCTATAAGGGTGAAAAACTAAAATTTATTCAGGTTATTGAGAATGTCTCACATCATCAGGAAAGCCTTTGGAATAATAAGAGCTTGAAACTTTTATCTGGAAAAGATCGTGTTCGCTAAACATAAGTAGTTAATGAAGATGGAGAATGAGGGGATAAATAACGATTTGTGAATGACTGAGGACCCAGGGAAACTGAACTTTGGTTTCTCCTCATCTCACAGAGTCTCTCATACTTGATATAATCCACACTTTCCCTCATCTCAGCAATGAAAGATTCACTGACCTTTGCCTTGTTGTCTGATGACATTCTTCCCAGAGTCTTAGCAGATGGCTCAGCACGAAAGTACCTGCTGCCAAGGCTGACATCCCTGATATAATGTCTAGAGTCCACATGGGTGAGGGGGCTCACTCCCAAAAGATTCTTCTGACCTCAACATGCCTCTATAGCACACAAGCATGTGTACATGCAAGATAACTTAATGCAATTTAAAACTTATATACAGATTGAGCAGATTGTAATTACATATGTATGTATATACAAGTATATATTACATATAATAGATATGTAATTACATATATAGCAATAGAGGCGGGGGGAGAAGGAATGGGATGGGGGTTCCAGAGGGGAGACCTGGAAAGGGGATAACATTTGAAATGTAAATAAAGAAAATATCCAATGAAAACAAACAAACAAATAAAGTAAAAGAATCCATGAATTTGGAGAGAGCAAAGGAGTGATATGTGGGAGGGCTTGAAGGTAAGAAAGGAAAAGGGACCAAACAGGTAAGAAATTTTAATTTCAAAAAATTATATACACTATACTGTATATATAATTTTGAGGTACATATCCATTATGTAATTATAATGTAATACACATTGTATTACTCAGATGTATGTTAAGAGAAAGGGTAGAGAATTTTTTCTTGCAATTATTCCTAGGTTTTATTCAATTTGTTTTTCAGTGAGGACTTTCCCCAATGCTATGTCTGCCATGGAAACATTAGAACCAATTAATACAGATGAAAGCAAAAATCAATTCCAATCTGAAACAGAGAAACACCTCTTTACTGAGCTCTCTGAAATTGGGAGTGAAATGCAGTTAGTGCTGCAGAGCAGGAAGTACAGCCAGGGCCTCTCTGCTCTCTCTGGCTGAGGCACTCGAAGAGTGAGGCTTTCTATGTATTTTACTGGTAATGCAAATTATTACAACCCAGTAAGCTCAATGTCGTATCAACTCTCAGGCATTTCTTATTACAATCAATATTTGTATATTTGTTTCATCACATTCCATTGATACATATTATATATTTAACAATAATCTGGCTATCTGACTCATAGGCCAGTGGGTAAGACGTTAGTTTTCTCACATAAAACAGTGGAGCAGTGTTTCCGTCTGATTTCTATTTCTGCTGCTTACAATATCTCCTATCCAGTTGTATCATATTCGAGCAGATCCTTCATCCCTTGCCACTAGTGTCTTTACCCTTGGTAAGAATCAACGCAAGTATTTCCATTATCCAGTCCAGTCTAAACACATAAATTCAAAGTGTGATAATTGTAAATTGCAAAATCACACTGCAGCCCAGAACTTTCAAGTAATATAAAACAGGTAATTTTGTATACTTTTGGTAATTAAAGTTTCCTTACCTGGAAGAGAATTCCATGTATTTTTTCAGTTAGTGCGATTGCAATAAAATATTGTAATATAGAAGAATTGGGTTTTATTGAAATCAAAGTTGGTGAGTGTTTTCCTGTACTTTTTTTTAATAAGGTAAGAATATTTTCCTTGTGAACATAGAAGCTGAGTTCAGTTATATTCTGTACATAATTAATAAAGATTAAAAGGTTAGTATTGAACCTATCATGGAGATCCAGATCTCACAGTTATTACAATCGCAAGGCAGTTATCAGAATAGACAGCAATCTTGTCTTAATACTTTAAATTAAAATATCTATTAAAAAACCCTTCTGCTTGATATAATCAGTTGTCAGCTCAGCCTTATGTTTAATTTAATGTGTGTAGGAAGTTTTAAAGTATAGCATAAATTCAAATCTTGACAAAAATGATTATTTTAAATACGGCAGGTCAACTGTTTAAATTCTCAAATAATGTTAATTACCTTTTAACTTCTAATGAGACGTTGGTTTCTTTAACATTTTCATTGCTTTTGTGTCTTCACAAGGTATCAACTTCTTAGCATTTTATGGTCAATTTACTTGGCCTTTAAAAACAGAGGTATAGTCAAACATTCACTCCTTCTGAGTTTCTATTACAACATTAATAGCTACTATTCAAGTATAAATAGTCAACATAGGGGGTAGAGAAAACATGGGACTACTGGCACTGCCCATCCCCCATCCTTCCTTTCCTGTACAGCCTTGGTTGTGTCTTTGCTCCCTAGAGAGTCCCTTCTTTCCTGATGTCCTCTCTACATAGGTGGGCAAGAGTCCTTGCTACACCATCCACTGGCCCCTGAGCATGCTGGTGTCTAGGGAATGAAGGAATATGTGACAGCCTATTAGTCTGCCTCTGGTGAGGGCAGGATTCTTAGCACATAGTAGGGACCAAAAGATTTATTACACAAAAAGTATCTATGAGAGCACAGCAATGCACAGAACACTTCATTGAGTAGAGTCATAAGTAAAATATTCCATCCATGTGGCTTTTAACCCACTCACGCCCCCAACATGATCTTGAAAGAGGAAGATGGTTTTCTTTGAGTGAAAAGCATGGGGCAGGCAGTCGTCCAGTGAGGAGCACGTGAAGGAGCTTCTAAATAATAATAATGGAGGGGTCTTCTCTGTGTGTTCTTATCATCGCATGGATGATGTCTGTGTGATTTGGCTTCATGCAAATAGTGGGTGTGTCAAACGTTAACATTTGAACTAGAATATCTCTGCAATTACCCACTGACTTGATGCTATCCCTCAAAATATTTCTGCTGGAGGCAAGGCCTCCAGTGACTTTCTTTGTAGCCTACTGTCTACCATATTCTGGTACAATTTTCTTACTGTGACAAAGCAGAAATTGCCAAAGCCATGCTGCTTTCCAGCATGTATCATGCATCAATATTTCACCCATGTTTGTATTCATATTACTTAATATGTTTGTTGACATGTTTGGTGTTCTACAAATTCTTGTTAAATAAGTGACTTATTGTAAAACTGCTGAAAAAGAACACCAAAGGTTTGCCCTGCGTTGCCGAAGGAATTGTATTAGGCAAGAGAAATAGTCTGAAAGCTCAGTGAGACACTAGATACCCAAGAGTTGAGGTACTAATCAAAGAGAGAAAATTGAGCCCTAGAAGCCCCTCATGCTCAAAATGCTTTACTTGATGGCACTAAGATGCTAAAGCAGAGGCACCGGAGAATTATGGGCTTTGCCTTTGAGGGTACCTGTAGCAAGAAGACATGGGTCCTATCCTAAATGTATGTTTTGAATGTATGGCTGGTTTTGTGTGTCAACTTGACACAGGCTGGAGTTATCATAGGAAAAGGAGCCTCAGTTGGGGATCCTCCATGAGATCCAGCTGTGGGGCATTTTCTCAATTAGTGATCAAGGTGGGGAGGGCCCCTTGTGGGTGGTACCATCTCTGGGCTGGTATTCTTGGGCTCTATAAGAGAGCAGGCTGAGCAAGCCAGGGGAAGCAAGCCAGTAAGGAACATCCCTCCATGGCCTCTGCATCAGCTCCTGCTTCCTGGCCTGCTTCAATTCCAGTCCTGACCTCCTTTGGTAATGAAAAGCTGTGTGAAAGTGTAAGCTCAATAAAACCTTTCTTCCCCAACTTGCTTCTTGGTCATGACATTCGTGCAGGAATAGAAACCCTAACTAAGACAGTACTGTAACTGTGGGAATGGATATTTTTGCATTGTGAGGAAGAGTTAAATGTGTGGTATTTCACTACTTAAGAGAAACATCAGATTTAAAATATAAGCAAACAAAACTGAGTAAATCAACTGGTAGTATTTACAAGTGTTATATTTGCCTGATAAAGCACAGACTGCCCCACACCTCAATATGGCTTCTGTTTCAGTAGTCCTGAGAAGTTCTCAGACAGTGCCTCTGGCTCTGCTCTCTCCCCAGACTTTGGGAAGCCATCACTAAGTCTACCTGCATATATGTTGAAAAGATTCTACTGCAGAAAGCAGGGAGCTGACTGTTGTGATCACTTCAGCTGTTACACTGTGGAGATGGCAGATGGGCAAGAGGTTGGGATGACAGCTGCCCTTTGTAGAGTTTGAAGACAAATTTCAGAAACTTTAGCTTGGAGCACCTGCTGGGTTTATTGCACACCTGCAATAGTGCAGGCAGAAAGGCTGGAGAGAAAGAAGCACTGCTGAGCAGGAGGCCTCCAGAAAAAATAAAAAGACATTGTGGAAAGGAGTTAAGCTAAAGTGATTACTGAGAAACCACCACCACCACCAACACACACACACACACACACACACACACACACACACACACACACATATGTTTTCCAGAAGAAGGGTCTCAATTGTACATCCTGTGCCCTGCTGCTCACGATATATCCCTAAAACTCAATTTACCTTTTTGCTTTAGTCTCCTGAATTCTGGGATTAAAGACGACCTACCTTATATTGTTTTCTACAAAAACAGAATCTTTTTTAAATATTTAATCTTAATTTCAACATTTGTGTGTGTTTGTGTGTGTATGTGTGTGTGTGTGTCTGTGTGCGATGTGTAGTTGCTCAGGGATGTGTAAGAGGGAATGGATGCCTTGGAATGTAGTTACAGGCCGCTTTCCTCCTCCCTGACTATGGCAGTAAGAATAAAAAAAGGGTCTCAGGGAAGCCCAGGAAGTGTTTTGAACAACTGAGTAATCCCTCTGCTCCTACTATAAAGTTTTGATCAGTACTTTTTATGGGCTATTCAAGTATTGAGTTACCATTAGGAAACACACGATGTCATCCTGAGTGTGAGAACTGGTGCTCTTCTAAAGACAACCATGGAGATGCTTAAGGTATTTAACAATTTGGTCCTAGAGAAAGAGCGATAACAGGATGAACCTTCTAGCTTTAACAATGAGAAGAAAAAAAAACTTTTAACGGTACTAGTGGTAGACATTGTATAGTTCTGTGAGGGTTGCTGATCTGTTGAGGAGGACAGGTGAAGTGTAGGACCATGGATTTATGTAAAAGAGGTCAGTGATTATTGCCTCAGACACTAGAAAACTACCTCGGAGACAATATGAGGCTACTATCAAAATTCCAACCAGACAGTTGTTGAGAAGATAGTAGAGCTTTAAGCTTACATTATTTCTCTATGAAACAACAAAGCAGCTATTAAGTCTGGAGTTCTTAGTCTCCTGTCCTCATCAGCCCTACTTCCAAAAGACAGAAAAGAGTGCTGCGAAATTTCAATAAATTGTACTACCAAACATTAATTGGAAAAATATTTGCAAAGCTTCTAAGTTGGTAATTGGAAAAGCAAAGTCATTCCCAGTGGTTTTGCAGAGGTTATAGCTTTTTCACTATGATTAGCTTGTTTGGGGCCTGAGGAATGCCAAAGTGTTTGCTGCAAGGACATGAGGACTTGAGATGGAGCCCTAACATCCACATAAACACAGTTGTTTTAGATCAAGCCCTGGGAATGAGGAGACAGATCCCTGGGGCTTGTTGGCAAATCAGCCTAGCCTAAATGTTGGTTTCCTGGACCTCGATGCAAAAACAAGGTGACTGGTTTTTGATGAATAACACCAAAGGTTGACTTTTGTACTCTATGCACACACTTGCACACTTGAATACTTGTACACACACACACACACACACACACACACACAGTTAGTTTGTCTTGGCCACTTAACAAACATTTCTACTGAATTCTATCCCTGCAGTACACATGCAAAGGAACCCCACCACATCTCAATAAATCTTTATTGCAAAACAGATTGGGGTAGATTTAGCCTGTAAGCCATGGTTTTGTGGCTCCCTGCTAAAGAGCCTGGTTAGTGTAAGCACCACGCTACTTGCTTTATACACTGAGTATTTGGGTCTCAGGAACCTCAAGGTGTGATCATCACAGAAGAAAAGGTATTAAATTTAGGGTAGCTAAAATTGTATGGAGCAAATAAGAGAAGTTTGAAATACGTTTCCAGAGAAGGGATCTTTCTTTCTCTTCTAATTTCCAAAGACAACTCTCATTGTGTTTGCCACCCAGACGCTCAGTGGCTCCAAGGCAAACTGTTTTATTCACCCAAGAATGTCCTCATGCGGCCTTTTGTTTTCAAATAGCAAACGTCCCAGTTGCGCATTAAATCATACAGCTGAGGCATAGACTTTCCTCTAAGCTCCAGTCGTAGCTGTTGGCACAAATTCTGGCCTTTTTATTTCTATCTGCCCTTTCAAAGCTCGTCGTTCATTTATCTCTGAAGCAGATGTTGCAGTCAGGTACCTTCTGCCTACCTCCAAAGATTGGCATATGGCTCCCTCCAACCCATTGTCACCCTGTGCATGAATCTCCAGCTGCTGAAGCTGGAGAAAGGCTTCTGGCAGACAGCGGGGACCCTGGGGATTCAGCTCGGCATCTCCTAGAAATGCGCTGAGGCTCTGGGGGAGAAAAGCAAAGACAGCCAGGACAAGTCTGCCAATTTGGGGGTTTCATTTGATTCCTCTAGGGAGTCCTTTTGTTTCTTTGCTCGGCTTGCAACCTGAACCGAGTGAGGAAAGATAGGACACGCCACGGGACTGAACCACTCAACATCTGCTCTCTCACTTCGTTCCACAGGAAACGGGCCACGCACAGTGTGAGCAAGAGGAAGGGCAGTCAGAAGGACCTCCGGCCTCCCGATCTTTGGATACATCATGAAGAAATGGAAATGAAAAATATCGAGAAGCCTGCGGGAACTGACCCTGCAGGAAGAGACTCCCCCATCCAGAGCTGCCAAGACCTCACACCAGTCAGTCACAGCCAGTCAGAAACCCAGATGGGAAGCAAAAGTGGCTCCCATTCAGGTAATGACACTCGCTCTGGGATGAGAAGAGCCCACTGGGGGACTCCATAATCTTTCTTTGATGAAGGTAGCTTCCTGATACTTGGCATACAATTTTGTGTCATCTATCAATTAAAACTAGCTGATGAAAATTTGGTGACACATCTGTGCCCTCTATCATCCTGTTGCCTGCCTTCCCTAATTTGAACAATCTGGAAGGATTTTATAGTTTAGCAGCAAGGCAGTCGAGAAATAATGATGTGAGAAGCCTAATTGAAATGATCTCATTTTCTGATCTTGTACAAAAGTGCTGTTAAGGCAATACAGTTTGAGGCTAGCCATACAGTTTTATACTCCTGAATCTCTGTGAACCATTACAACATGATTCTCAATTTGCTATCAATTTATTATTTGAAAGAATAGCATTAGGAGCACCCAAAAAATGAAAACATCATTATTTTGACATTCATTACCAGGGAGATCAACTGCTATCTCTAGTCACACTATTTTGTGGTCCCTCACTGGACACAGTCGTTTGAAAGCTGTTGGTATACCAAGGCAAATGAAGGAAGTGCCAATTGTTCAATAGACTGCAGAATAATAATCGAAGTCCAGGGATCACTAAGAATTCAGTAGAGTGGTTCTAAAATACGCTGTTTTCTGGAGGTTATTAAGTGTTTTTACTGGAAGTGCAGTAGCATGCAAGCTGATCACCAGAACGTGCTGAATCTACTTGTGAAATAAGCACCCACTTGTCTTAAACTAAAATAATATCTTAGCAAAGTTAATATGCAACTTAGTTCTCTTGATTTACTTATTTCAAGAACCCTAAAACAAGGATTTTAGTCACTGATTTTTCAAGCAGGGGTTGGATATTCCTTTCCTAGCCTTTGAATGGCATCTCTACCAGACTTAAGGACAGCCTAGTCATATCGAAAACAATAATCTAGAATTTAATGGTTCTCTTATATTATTGCTGAACAGACATTTTAATATGGATACTAGAGTTCTTTCAAACTTCTAGTGCTTCAAGCATATTGAAATGATAAGACGAGGTAGGAGGTTCTTGGTCTGTCTCAGAATCACCTTTATGCATTTCCCTATCTATTAGCCATGTTTCCATTGGTATAGAGAAAATACCAGAATAATTGAACTATCAAGAGGAAAGTCTCTTCTGACTTACAGGGCCAGAGCTTTCGGTCTATGGGAGTTGGCCTTGTTGCTTAGGGCCCACAATAGCACCATTGATCACAGTGAGATCATAAGGCAGAGGATTTGGGCTCACCTAATGCCAGACAGGAAGATGAGAAAAAACAACTCATGAAGACAGAGTGATTTCCCAAAACTCCCTCTAACTTGGTTACTTTCTCAACCATTCAACTTCTTTCCAAATATTCTCAAATACCAGTAGCCCCATTAGCTGACAGTCAAATCTCTAATATATGGATTCTGGAATAACTGTCAAAAACCAACTTACAGAGCCCAGCCTTTCCTTTCTTTGGGAGCATATGAGAGAAAAGGAGTACCATAAAAATAAGAAGAGCCAAAAGGACTTCCATAATTCTTCACTTCTTTTCTCTATGAGGCCCCTAAGTAGCATCCGTATGCTACATCTCTCCTGATGTGCAAATATGTATTCCACATACTTGTGGAATTCATCCATTGCTCAAGTATAGGTTATTAGAAATCAGTTCATGGGATCTCCTTATAAAAATCACAGGTTCTTTGCTGTATAAAAGTACTTAGGCAGTTCCAGGAAGAGAAATCAAGCCTCAGTAACATTTTCTATGCCCACTTGGCCCACAGGAAGTTCCTATATCCTTGCCAAGACCAGCCATAAGAGATCTTATACTTCTGTGGGCCTGCCTCTTCTGTTACCTCTCCCTCTGTTTAGACTGACAGGAGAGGCCAGTGAGGCCACTGCTGGAAAAGGCTTCCTTCCACCTGCAGAAAGAAAGGAAAGAATATTCTCAAAGGAACTTCTGCTCCTTTCAGAGAATTCATCTTGCAGTTTATTTCTGGACTGGGCACCAGAGGCAGCAGAATGCCTTTTCCTCCAATGGAGGCTGTAGACTTCCTGGATGCTGTTACCCTTTTTCTTTCTGTACTGAGATGACCCTTCTAGCAATGAAGCTAGCTTTATGTCTCTCAATAAAGTGCTAAGGGAACTTCTATCCCAGTGCTGGCTGTTTGCTTTGGAACAAGAGGACACTTGTATCTATTTACCCTTGACATGTGGACAGCAATGCTTAAAGAGAAAGGAACTCTTGGCTGCCTTCTTTTCTTGGCTGCCTTCTTGGCTTATACTTTTTAATGCTTTGTTCAGACTGAATCTCATGTATACAAAGCTTTACCCCACATCTCAATGTATCCAAGGGTCCTATTTCATCTCCTTCCCGTGTGCTTGGGAGAAAAGGGCGTGGCATGTGCCACCAAGCCCTCAGTTTATCACAAAGCTTCTGAGGAGGCAATCACTTCGAAAAGAAAGGTGACTCTGTTAAGCACCATGCCTGCCATTTTCATGCATGACCCTTACAGAATCTCTGCAATATACTTTAAGATAAGTGTTATTCTTCTCATAAAATAAATGAAGCAGCTTAAACAAGCTTTGGGTTTTATAGTTAGCACAGTAGGTTATCTAGTACATTATGTCATGGAGTCATATAGTTGTATATTCAGGACTGTAGTTTACATAGTCAATAGTGTAGGTTATATTGCCAGTACTTTAGGTTATAGAGTCAGTAGTATATAGTATAGGTTGCAGTCAGTACTGTAGGTTTTATGGTAGTCCTTTAGTTCTCAAGGTCAGTATTATAGTTTATATTGTAGGTTTAATGGTATGGCAGGCTAGTGCAGTTAGTATAGTTAATCCATAGTTAATCTATTAGTGCATAGCACTATGGTTTCATAGTCAGTACTGTACGTTACAGAGTCTGTACCATAGTTTTCATGGACATTACTGTAACTTACATAGTCGGTACTTTAGGTTGCATAGTGCTATAGATTACACAGTCATTGCTATTGTTCAGTAGTTCTCAACTTACTTAAAGCTGCAACCCTTGAGGTGATGACCCCCGACCATAAAAATTACTCCATTGACACTTCATAACAGTTTGACAATTTTGCTAAGTTATGAATCGTAATGTTGTGAATATCTGATACACAGAATATCTGATCGGGACCCCGAAAGGAGTCATGACCCACAAGTTGAGAATCAATGCAGTGGGTCATATGGCCATTGCTCTATGTTACATAGTCACTGCTGTAATTCCTATGGCCAGCAGTGTGTACACTACATGTTCAGTGTTGTGGGTACACATTACTATAGTTTATATAGTTTGGTTAAACCGTATTCAGATAGTTAATACAGGTCATCTATTCCAGAAAATCCTCTAACCCTCAAATACATGCTTTAATGACCAAATTTCAATAAAATTATTTATCAGTTTTACAGAAGGTGTTAACTTCTTTTCCATGCATAAAATTAATTCTGAATAAACTAAAAAAAATCACATACAATGTTTGAATTTCAGTGACAGAAAGGGAAGTGAATTGTGCATTAGCTGAATTAGTATGAAATATGCTTCATCAAATAAAATGTTTCATTTGCTTTTCATAATTTCTTCTATCCTTTATACCCCTTGTACTTAGTTGGCTTAAACCAAGCCTCCTTTTCCTCAACCACACAAGTAGAACATCCTAGTGATGTAATTTATAGTAAGTAATATGGTAGCTGTCAGCATGCAGTGATGACTCTCTTCTGCACTGAATGGGTTTCAAACTTCTCTTCACATAAAAAAATCACAAAAGAGAAAGAAACACAAGCATTTGAATGTATTTTATCTCCATGTCTAAACATATAATTTGCATCTAGAAATGAAACCCAGCACAACTCCAGCCCAGAAATCCTGAGGATTGGTTCCTAATTTTCATATCTCACTCATAGAAAAGTACATTTAACACATTATAAGTCACAATTGCTTATTTGACTTATAAAAGGGTACTAAGCTGACTGAAAGTTTTATGTAAATTTTCCAACCCTATGTGGATAAATGATGAATAATGTCAAATATTCTCATTAGAAACTCCTTATTTGTTGCTACATGCTCTGGCCTGGATAAGAGGCCTGCTCGAAAGCCCTTTTGCATTCTCTACACTCAGTAGATGGTGCTCTTGGGAATTGGTGGGAAGTTGGAAAATGTGGCCTAGAGATCAGATGTCTTTGTTCATTAGAGAAATGTTTTCCAGGGCTATATTGGACTCTGAGGTAAGTGGATTTCCTTCACCACCCATTTTTAGAAATGATGTACTACCTCTTCAGTATCTAAAAGCAACAGGGAATTTAATAATGAACTCAAACTTCCAAAGCTTAAGACTGTTAACTTTTCTGTTTGTAAGTTGATTATCAGGAGTATCTGTGACAGTGTCAGAAAGCTACACACGACAAAATAGCAAAACCATCTTTTTGTCAAAAAATTGTAGTG
This sequence comes from Apodemus agrarius, assembly GCA_964023405.1. Classification (NCBI taxonomy): domain Eukaryota; kingdom Metazoa; phylum Chordata; class Mammalia; order Rodentia; family Muridae; genus Apodemus; species Apodemus agrarius. The sequence continues at coordinate 61,974,663 of OZ030021.1, read as the reverse complement.
GAAAAGAATTTGGTACAGTTCTCAATAGGTAAATGCAATCCTACATAGCTCATTCCTAGAATTAAAAAGTAGCTGCTGAATCAGAAATATAAAATCACAGGCAACTAACACTATTAAAGGGTTTCTCTGAAAACTATAGAAAGATTTCCTTAGCTGGATCTACAATTACATTTTCCTTCACTATTGATTGATTGATTGATTATTTATTATATATATTTGAAAATTAATACATATAATAGATACTATTCTGATTTTCATTTCTACTTACTAAACATTATTTTGAAAAACAAACATCAGGAAACAATTGTATTTATTTTATATATTTCCTATTTATATTGTGCTTCCAATTTTTGAAGCACCTTGTCTTATTTATATTGATTTACAGAAAATGGGCTGCCATTCCACTAGGCTTAAAGTGCTAAAGAGAACGTCCTTTCATTTTGTATTGTGAGAAAATAACCTGACTTCCCCATTATTCTTGAAACACATTTACTGCTGATGCTTTGTGGGTAACATCTGCATCACCAGCTCATCTGAGACTTGAAAGTTTTGTCACTTACGTCTTACAGCATCTGAGAGCTTTAAGATATGGAAAGCCCACTGTCAGTCACAGTGTCACACCACTTGCTTGGCCGAGGCTGCTGTCTTCTCACTACCTTCAAAATTGCTGTTATTGTCTCTAGGTTTCAGAAGTACATCAGCAATGCATCTGGCATAGATTTTGCTGAACTGACGATGAACTTTCATAAATTTTTAAATTATAGATGTATTCATGTCTGTTGCTAAATTTGGGGCATTTTTACCTTTAAATATTTGTCAGTTTGGATAGGAAAACTCCTTTTTCATCTATCTTTTGTTGAATTTTTAGATATTACATTTCTATGGAAGATAGGTACTTTCTTTTCCAATATTTCCCAGTATGAATGATGTTTTAGGTGTAGGTAGGCCTCATTCCCCCAACCAAATGCTTGGCACTTTTGTTGAAAGTTATGTGTAACTGTGTGGTTTTATTTCTGAGTTATGTATTCTATTTGACATATTTGCTTTTCTACTAATACCACGTACTAGATAGTTTTAGCTGCTATGGCTCTGAGGTATGCTTTGCGGTCAGGTTTGATGATACCACCGACTTTGTTCTTTCTTCTGTTTTTATGTTGCTATGATATCATGCTACTTAAATCTAAGAGAATTTCTGGTGCATAGTATCCCTTAAGTGTAAAATCAAATCACTTATATATAGAATTTTTTAACTTATAGAAAATTATATTTACTTGGAAATTTTTACTATTGATTTTATCATTTTTAATTTATTTACTTTTAGGTCAAGACACCGAGGAAGCAGGGGGCTCCATGTCTACTCTGGAGAGGTCCCTTGCTGCACGCCGGGCCACCAGGACCAAGCTCATGATACCCATGGAGGCCCAGGCCAATAATCCTGGTCAGTATAATTTAGCAGTAAAATGTAGAAAATATTGAAATGCTTTCAATTTGCACTATTTTTATAAATACCAAATCATCAGAAATAATTACCTTTTTATGGGATTATTACAAACAAATAAGAATAATTGGAAGTTGTTGCAAGCGATATCAGTCATGGTCATTAGTATGTAATTATATCTTTATATCATCAGTGTTAGCAATATGATGGCTACAATTCAAGAAGTTATTTGTAATAATATGAATTTCTGTTTTAAAAAGTTAAAAATGTCCATTGATATAGATCTGATTCTATCAACATCATCATCATCACAGCTAAATTTTTCCTACTTTAGTAAGTCCAATTTTCATGCTAACACAACTGAGCTCTATTAAATCAAGTGTTATCAGACATTCACTTACTGGCCCTCCTTGGTGGAGGTTTCTGTCTCCCTCCTACATTCACTGAAGAAATTAGCGTCTGGGGATCACTTCCTTTCCAATTACCTCCATGATCAATCTTGGTAATTACACTGTTCGTGTAGATAATCCATCTGATTCCCTGAACTGTTAGTTCTTTATGGTACCTGCAATGATCTTGGCTCCTTCCCACATCAATTCATCAATTCCATGTCACACTAAACCAATGCTTGGTGTCAGATTCCATCATCCCTCTTTCTATCTCCATATTAATAGTTTTTTGCTAACTTATTTTATTGACCCCAGCCAAGAGTTCCTCTGTGTATATGGGACTGCCAATTGCTTAACTCTCCCACAATCCCTCTGTACCCCATCTCCCATAGACCTCATTGTTCCCTTTTTTTGTTTCATTTTCTACCTCATCTGCTTTGCGTCTCCATCCCACCAGTAATCACTTGAAAAGAAAAAAAAATTCAGCCATAGTTAAGTTAGTAACACCGCCAATTAGTATCCCAGCCCCTATCAATAGAATGTGTCTGGAGACCAGCTGCCTTCTGGGTACTTTTGACCACAAGGCTACGCTTACTACTTATTTTATTCAATAAAATGAATGACACACTTTTTCAGAGTTCAATATATTCTTCATTGATAATATTTCCTTGACGTTAGGAGGACGGTTCAGAGCATTTGCCTAACAGGCAATAGAGCTTGGGCTTCAATCACCAACACCAAACTCTGAGAGAGGTAGTAATTATAACCACCATTTTCTTTGGTCTTATATCACCAAGGAAAAAAGTGTTGAGAAAATGATACTCTTTTTTTTTTAAGATTTATTTATTATATGTAAGTACACTGTAGCTGTCTTCAGACACACCAGAAGAGGCAGGCAGATCTTGTTAGAGATGGTTGTGAGCCACCATGTGGTTTCTGGGATTTGAACTCAGGATCTTCGGAAGAGCAGTCGGTGCTCTTAACCACTGAGCCATCTCACCAGCCCCAAGAATATGATACTCTTGTTGTAACAAATCCAGCTGTTGTGTTTATGCTACCATATGAGGATCATGTTGCTAAACCCATTGCTCATGTAAGAACATAACTATGTTTATCTCTTTCCCATTCTCCCACATCAAATTTCCTCCTTAGTTTCCTTTGCTGTAGGCCTGTAAACATTTACAATCTGTCATAACCCCTATTTTAAATCAATCATCTGGGGTAAATTTTACACCTACTAAAACCCCAGTACTTATTTGGATAAAACATATAAAACCATTCTCTTTTTCTTCTTTTTTTCTTCTTTCTTCTTTTTCTTCTTGCCTTGATTCTGCTTTCATGATTCCTTGTTGAAACCACAGTAGCTGTATTGTTTTCTTTTGTTATGATCAAACACCATGACAAGAAGCAACTAGCAGAAGGAAAAGTATATTTGGGCTTATCATTCCAAGGGGAGAGTCCATAGGGGCCAGGAGGTATAGCTTCAGGTGCTAAGAGGAGGAAGCTGATAGATCACATCTCTGTTGACCCACAAAAAGCAGAATGAGAAAACTGGAAGCAGAAAAAGTATATGAGCCATCAAACCCCTCCCTAGTTACAAGCTTCTTCCAATAATCACAAAGTCCTTCAGCTTCTTGAATAGTCCCACCAACTAGTGACCAAGTGTTCAAATACCTAAGACTTTGAAGAATATCATTTAAAGTACCACCATGGCCAGTGTTGTCAGTATATCTATGCCATCTTAACAAATAATCAACTTTCAGCTAAATGTGGCTTGAAATCCTTGGTATGGTATTAGGAAGAAAGAGAGAGACAGGTAGAACACACACACACACACACACACACACACACACACACACACACGCCACACCCACAAGGAGAGGAGGGGAGAGAGAGATGCTTTCCTTCTTGATTTGTAATATGTTGACCACATCTACCTTCCTTCCACTTGCACATTCGGTGTTCCTGCTCGCCATCCTTCTCCTTCCAGACCTGTAAGACTCAGAGTGAGCTAGGGCTCCTTCTTAGGTCAGCTGCCTCTATCTATGACAGTAACTACTGATTTAACATCCATGCCCATAATGCAATGTCAACGCTGATGATCCTAAATTGCATCTCCATTGTCATCTCTTCCAAGAATCCACATGAACTTTCTTATCTACTGTATGCTCAGCTTCTCCAGCTATCAAATTGGTACCTTAGCTTTGATCAAATCTGTGACTTCAGCTTTCCATAATTCCCTTTTCCATCTGCAGAATGGTTTGTGGAGCAGTTTTATTTTCTCATTTCCAGAAATGCCCTCCATCGCTGTCCATCATTTACTCTCACCAGAAAAAACTAGTTTCATGTTTCTCTTTTGTTTTATAGTTTTACATTTGTATTTATTCTTATTATATCAATCTCTATGAGTACATTACAGAGCCCATAAAGGAGCATCAGATACCTCAAATCTGGACTTAGAGGTGTTTGTAGGATACCAGGACTATTGTCTGGATGCTCTGTCCCAAACTTTTGTCCTCATGATTTTGAAGCAGATGGCTCTCCATCACCAACATGTAGCTCTAGCTCCTTTTGTTCATTTATCCTGATTTTCTCACATCCCACATTCAATATTTTACTGCACCCTATATGCACTTCCTGGTTTCATTGTATTTGTCGATTTCACATTTTCTTCACTTTTTTGGTTTTGTTAACTAAGCTGCTTCTCTCAATTTATAGTCTATTGCAATATGCTTAAAATTCCTCTCTCCCCTTTACTTGTTTATCTTCTGAGTTGAGACTTATGCAACAGTCTCTACTGTATATAGATATTATGCAACATAATATCTATATTAAATCATCATACTCTTGAATACATATAAAACAACAATTCAGCAATATTCCACAAAGATCCATGTGGTCAAACCTCTTATTGACCTCTGACTTCACCTCTGTACATATATATATCTATAATCAACAACAACATGAACTCCTCCTTTATGTACATTAGGCAGCAATGTATACCATCTCAGTATAGGTGAAGGTACATACTGACAAAATGTGCTATTCTCCTTGCAGGAATCATCTCTCTCACTGTCTCTGTGTTTTTGTTTCTTTCTGAGTGTGTTTCTTTCACTACCCTTTTTTCCATATTCCAATAAACTTTCCTCTTTCTTTCTCTTTTTTTGGAAGGCAAATTGTTTATACCCTTAGTCTTTTTTATTTTTCATAACTTTTATTAGTTTTTTTACTTGGCAATATAACATTTGTACATTACAGATTCAGGTTAATTATTTTTTAATTCAATATATTCTTTACTTTTATTTCAAATGATTTCCCCTTTCCTGGATACCCCCTCCCATAAGCCCTCTTCCCTCCCCTGTTCCCAAATCCACCCTTTCCCACTTCCCTGTCCTGGTATTCCCCTACACTGCTGCACTGAGCCTTTCCAGGACCAGGGGCCACTCCGTCCTTCTTCTTGAGCATCATTTGATATGTGAATTGTGTCTTGGGTATTACAATCTTCTAGGCTTTTATCTGCTTATCAGCGAGTGCATACCATGACTGTTCTTTTGAGACTGGGTTACCTCACTTAGGATGATGTTCTCCAGCTCCATCCATTCATCTAAGAATTTCATGAATTCATTGTTTCTAATGGCTGAATAGTCCTCCATTGTGTATATATACCACATTTTCTGTATCCATTCCTCCGTTGAGGGACATCTGGGTTCTTTCCAGCTTCTGGCTCTTATAAATAGGGCTGCTATGAACATAGTGGAGCATGTATCCTTATTACATGCTGGGGAATCCTCTGGGTATATGCCCAGGAGTAGTATAGCAGGGAGGGCTTATATCCAAGATATACAAAGAACTCAAGAAGGTACACTCCAGAAAGCCAAATAACCCCCTTAAAAATGGGTTACAGAGCTAAACAAAGAATTTTTACCTGAGGAATATCGAATGGCCAAGAAACATCTAAAGAAATGTTCAACATCCTTTGTCATCAGGGAAATACAAAACAAAACAACCCTGAGATTTCACCTCACACCAGTCAGAATGGCTAAGATCAAAAACTCGGGAGAAAACTGGTGCTGGTGAGGATGTGGAGAAAGAGGAACACTCCACAGCTGGTGGGATTGCAAGCTGGTACTAGCACTCTGGAAATCAGTCTGGCGGTTCCTCAGAAAACTGGGAACTTTCCTCTTTCACATGCGCACATGTGTGTGTGTGCACACACATATATATATATATACCAAAGATTTGTATCACCTTTAAAATGCATATAAAATGATTAGCTTCCTGCCTGGTTTTGATGCACTGATAAGAGAACTAAGGATCAGAAAGATTAAGTAACTGCTATACAGCTAAGTAATTACAGTCAGAGTTAGGTCGGAATTAGGATATCACTGTTCCAGTTGTTACTGTTCTCCCAGCTGTAATACTTCATAAGTCTAGCATCTTCATTCTTACATAATTTCCACTACAGAGAGTAATAGTCTGTGTAGCTGCCATTTTCTAGAGATCTAATTGATATTCTGTTAATAAGGAACTTCTATTTGAAGCCCTTACTTCTAAAAACATAACTTTGTGCTTCAGAATGTTTAGAAACCATTATATCCATACAGACCTGCCTTATTCATCAGGTTCTCATGTGCCATTGATTTTTAATTCACAGTAAAGTGGCAAACAAACAAAATAACCTAACAGTATTGTAAACTCACCAATGCATCAGATCAATGATGGTTCCTAACTGTTAGACCGTCAGCTCTTACCAAGGAAGACAGTTTGCCAGTTCCTATTCATGCATTCCTCTCCTCTATCCTTAAAAAACTCAGCAGCGAGCTATACCCAACAAAGTTTTATGAGCTTTCAAACACCAGAGCAGACAAAGATGATGTGATAAATGCCTTGCAAGTTACTTAACTAGAAATGATGGCTCACTTTTTCATATTTGAATAGCAGTGTTTATAACACTTTGTGGCATTTATTACATGGACTGCTACCTTATATGCTTAGGTATTCAAGTCAAAATTCTCTCTTCTGTAATACTTTGTGCATTATTTTATGATAGGTATGCAACATAGCTAATTTATCTTCATATTCACATGCTGTATATCTTCGTACCTTATAAAAACAGGTACTCACAAAATATTTTGTCAAATAAGTCAATGAATATATACATAAATTAAAAGAATGTCCCACTTGTGTTTGTAAGATTTGTGTTTGAGGGCTCATTTGTCTCAAGAATAGAGAGAACATCTGACAAATTTTCCAGTAAACTAAAACCAGTTAATATTGTTTCTGTCTATGAGTAAATGAGTTTTAAAATGAAGATAAATCAAATGAAATTAGTAAATATTGAGAATACTTAATTGCTGTTCACATAATAAAAGCTTGATAATTATTATTTCATTCAGTCCTTAACAGTAGTATCATGGGGTGATAATGTCCTGTCATCACATAGAGGAAATAGCCTTGGCTTGCTTGAGAGCCTTTCTCCAGTTCATGACTGTACAAAACTCTGACTCTCTAGAGTTCAGTCCTTCTTCTCAGATAATGATGGCTTTCATGCTTGGCACTGTACACCTCTTTTTAAAATGCACCCACCTTTTTAAAAAACCTTTCTGTGTTTTCAATTGTTTGGAAAGTATCATAGCAGATGTATACATGGTGCCAATCCTCTGCTCATTTTGTCCAATGGTATCTGTTTCATATTCTCACCTAGAGTTTTGAGTTTCTTCCTGCCTAGTACAACTAATATTGGTTTTTAGTATTTTAATTTATGTTAATTAGATCCTGACAGAGACCTAAAACTGACTTCCCTATTATTTTAATTTTCTAATAATTCCTGTACCAAGTTTCAATTTGCTAAGTGGTATATACTTTAATATCCTGGTACAATTATTCCATTCTGGGGTATATTCTACCTTTGTAAATAAGTATAAATCAGATAATTTTGGATAAATTCACAATATACTTACCAGAAACCATATTTAGCTGTAGACTATCTTTGTTACTATGAACAAGTACAATAAAATATACTCATATTATACAAGATTATGAAGCCATAAAATGAATAAATGAAGTGATAAGACTATAAGGAACATTTTCCTTATTTATTATTAGATATTTTCTTTATTTACATTTCAAATGTTATCCCCTTCCCTGGTTCCCCTTCCAAAAACCCTCTATCCCATTCCCCCTTCCCCCTGTTCAACAACCCAACCACTCCTGCTTCTCTGTCCTGGCATTCCCCTATACTGGGACATTGAGCCTTCTCTATATCAAGGGCCTCTCCTCCCTCTGATGTCCAACAAGGCCATCCTCTACATCCTATGCAGCTGGAGCCATGGGTCCCTCCATGTGTAATTTTTGGTTGGTAGTTAAGTTCCTGGGAGCTCTGGGGGTACTGGTTGGTTCATATTGTTGTTCCTCCTATGGGACTGCAAGCTCCTTCAGCTCCTTGGGTCCTTTCTCTAGCTCCTCCATTGGGGACTTTGTGCTCAGTCCAGTGGTTGGCTGAGAGCATCCACCTCTGTATTTGTCAGGTACTGGCAGAGCCTCTCAGGAGACAGCTTTATCAGGCTCCTGTCAGCAAGTGCTTGTTGGCATCCACAATAATGTCTGGCTTTGGTGACTGTATAAGGGATGAATCCCCAGAACATTTCAAAGATATAATGTTTTTGAAGACATAAACAGACTAGTAATAGAGTTGTATGGTTCATTTTTATATCGTTTAAAAGCAAATCAATTGATGTATGGTCTTAGGCATCCCAAGGGCAGTCAGTATTGAAGAGAGTTTATGAGTGACTGTAAAGCATAAAGATGCACAGACTAAGGCTGATGTTCTCTCTCTTACTCTGGATGACAAGTACTAGATACTTTACTTTAGAGAGTCATGAACCACTATGATTAGCATTCAGGGTTTTCTACATGTGGCATATACTGCAATAAGAAACCATGACACAGCAGGATATATATTTTATAAATGTCACATTGAATCATTACTCATTGCTTGTAAATTATGCCTTGGTGAAAGTGTACCCAATAGAAAGATAATTACTTCAAAATGTGACCATAGTCAGTTTTAGGATAAATTCATAAGCATCTGATAAATAAAATAGTCTATATACATCTATTGTGGCCGACAAAGATATTAGGTAACCTTATAATGCTAAAATTTGTAAGTTGCACCTCAGCAGAGTTTTGAATTCATGCACTACAGTACATTAATTCTCTGATAGCCCTTCTGCATTTATTTAGCTTTATTGAGGTCTAAACTGTTACCAAGTTCTATATAAACCTGAACTATAGAATTATTTTAATTTCTAGATATATGTCAATATGGTTACTGTGCTGCTTAGGAAATCTTATTTTTCTGAGGTTACTTTTGTTTTTTCATTCATATTTCTTACCATGGTGAGTAGTTATAGATTGTTATTATAAAACATCACTACAAAGAGTGACCTATAGCAAAAAGAGTTGATTAGATTGGTTTGCTTGGAGAGGGAGAGAGAGGGAGAAAGAAAGAAAGAGAGAGCGAGAGCGAGAGCGAGAGCGAGAGAGAGAGAGAGAGAGAGAGAGAGAGAGAGAGAGAGAGTCTGCTGGAACAGGCAGCTAAGAGGAAACTTAAAGTATGGCAAGACTATGAACTTTCACCCCTAAGACTTCCTCCAACAAGGCTCTACTTCTTAAATGTTCTCCCATAACTCCCCCAAAGAGACCTGAAATTGGAAACCAAATATCTAATCTTCAGAGGAGAATGTATCATTCAAACCATCATACCACTGTGGTAAAATAATTGCTTCTTAGAAAAATATAAAATAATCTGATGTTGTGTTTAAGATATGTAAAAGAGAGTTGCATTTTATTTAATGGTTGAACAAACTCTATGGGTTGAAATTACTAGGTGACACTGTTCCAGATGACCTTCTGCACAATTCTCAGCAAAGTCTACTGCTGACAGTGTGGAAACTCAGTCAACAGTCCAAATAGTCTGGCTCCCCAGTATTCTGTTTGCATCCATTGGGTGTAGGCTAAAGGTGACAATTTTTACAGTAGCTAAAGTAGCTTTTAAATGTCTCCTTTTTTTTACGGCAATGAAAGTAGTAACAGTGCCAAATCAAGTCATGTGCTGGGTTTTCCAGTGGACAGTCTGTTACTATAGAATGGGAAGATAAAGGGCGGATCAGTGTAGACTTTTCTGTATAATACTAGTGTGAGTGAGGGCTTGTGAGACTGTGGAAAGGAAGAAGTTAAGTTTGTGATGCTGCTTAATGGAGGTCTCAGATGAGCTGGGATTATCCTTTAGAGTTGTCCCAAACGGTGCTCATCTGGAGATGGCCTTCTGAACCTTAATGTGATTAGTCATTGACGCATGCTGGGCCGAAGAAGTGGAGAAGAGGTACATACACAGCTTCCATTGTTGGTGGGAGCTCTAGAACTGTATGCATAATTGGATGTAAGTGTACACATGGCCATTTCCAACTCACTTTCCTCTCTAAACTTTGGAATAGAGAGGACTATAGGAAGAGTGTGATTTGGAGCACATGGCCTGCAGCATTCTATCAGTAATACAATTCTAATTCTGTTAAGATAAAGTAGTTTGTTGGAGAAAATCCTCTTTTTTCATTTTTTTCTACTTCTAATATAAGTATCTGATAAAAGAACACAATACAAAGCAACATTTAATATGGAGAGGATAGCTCAGAAATATAGTGTAGGGTATGGTAAAAAGAATCAGGCAAGGGAGTGTGTACAGTTGTGTTTTATGATACCTTCTGGGCTTTTTATTGAATCTTAGCTTTCTAGAACCTTCACCAAGAGACTCCCATCATCATTCGTCTATAGAATTCACTAACAGTAAATTGAAGAAAGTGTTGAAAAGTAAAATATAGCTTCAAGAAAAAATAAGATGTTTCCAAATTGGAGTTCTATTGGGTCTAGCTACACTATCACTAAAGGTCTCAATCTACACAGTTAGACATAGAGAAGGAGTTATCTAGAGCAAGATAAATAACCCAGGTTCTGGAACATTTAAAACAAATGATGAAGCAGTTTTTTTTCTGTATAATTGTTATAGCTATTATATTTTTCCATATTAATTATCATCTTATATATATTCATATATTCATAACTATTAAACATTTGTAGATTATATAGTCATACTTCATCAAAAAAGACCTCAGATGAAATTGCTAATAGAAGACCATCAAGGTTGTGGCAGATGGTAGAGGGTTCTATTACATTCAAATACTGAATATCCTACGATGTTAAGGAATCTCTGCACATGCTATGGCAGGCAGTAACTAGTGGCCCCACAGCATACCTTATCTTGTGTAACGTGTCTCATGTGTACTAGGAGTGGGCCAGCCACAACAAGCAAGACAAATGGTCTTCCCTTAGCTCAGAAATGAAACCTCCACAACTTGAATACAGAATTCGTTATGGCATCCTACTTCTAGTGTTTCTCATCCAGGGGGAAAACAACTTTTCCTTCTGCCCTCAAAATTGTACAGTCATAAGCCCTTCAAGTACAAACATCAATGTTAACAGTGCTCGTTACCATGACAATTGAACTTGATTCTTGACATGGAACCTAGCATATCCTAAAGGATTTGTTTGTTGCCATATTATCATATAAAATAAATTACCACACAATTATCCATATAAAATAATGCTATTGTTTCTGAGTATCAGGAAGCAAGAACACCTATTTAAATGGTTCTGATTCAAAATCCTTACACTATCTGACAAAGTTCCTCACACCTTTTGGACTGAGTCCCAATCTTGCACCTCTGCATCACCGTTTCCTCCATAATTTGGCCGCCATTACCTAAAGACATGGCACATGCCTTACACAGACAGTGCTGTCTGGGATGACCCAGAAAAAGTAGATGAATGTGCAAGAATGGAAGAGAGATGAAAATACTTTTAGCCTAGTCTTGGAAAATGCCAACCCCCACAATCCTCATAGTCACCAGACCAACCCTGGATAATGCACAGTGGAAGCTGAAAGAAGGTATCACAGATCAGGGATGTCAGGTACCACCTTAGGTATGGCCTGTCAGAACCACTAACAGGTGGCAATCCTAAGTGCTGAACTCAGATAGTTGAACTCAAGTATTTGGCCTTTTGCCAGCAGGTTTATTCTAACTACAAATCAGGCACTGGAGAGTAGGCAGGCAAGTGCCATTTGTGATACGTTTTTATCAATGAATATCTGAACATCAGAGATAGGTTAAAATACTTACTATTGAGGACAATCGACACTAAATGTTCAAATCTTCCATATTATATATAGGTCATTGCAGACATGTTATCATCAAAAGGAGCAGCATGAGAAATAGTTTCACTCGAACATATTATTTTTACCATTTTATTTTCCCCCTGTTCTCCTTAAACAAATCTCTCAATTCAGTCATGTATCATGTTGAGAAATATCTAGAGAAGATTTAGTTCTTAAAACGTACAGTATTAAATTCAAGTCTTCACAGTAGAGCTCCTGTAGGTTGTACTTAGTGATAACATTTTTAAGATGGTTGTAAAAGTTCCCAAATGCCACAGTGCCTGTTCATGGAGCTATGTATTTGCTGAGGAAATTTCTACTTGAAAACTCCCTGTGCATCAGTGTCAGACATAAATTCAATTGCCAGCAAGCTGTGTCAGAAGAGACTTCTTGTCGTATTTGGCCACAGAGTGGAGATTTATTGAAACTGAAAGATAGTAGTGATCCTTGAGCTGTTGTACATAAACAGTGTAGTAAATGCTAAAAACAGTGTGTGTCTGTGTGTGAGAGAAAGTATATACATTTGAGTGTACAAGTGCAAATATGCTTCTGTCTCTGAAAGTTAATATTTTATGGTAAAATAATAAAAGAAGCATCAATAAATAATATTTGATTCTACTTATTTTAAGTTAATATGATGTACAAAGACACACACGCACACACACACACACACACACACACACACACACACACACACACCCCAAACCAGACACACTGAGGACTTAACCCAGGTATTTCTGCATGCTAGACAAGCACATTACCATTTAATAAAAACCAATGTAAGGCTAGATTTTTCAAAAACCTACTTTAATAATGCTTCTTAAGTGTTTTAGCCTCCCTTATAACCCATCATCCATGAGAGGGAGTGGAAAGAAGACATTAAAAGGACAAAGGGAGATGTAGACCTGTTAGAAATAGCAGGTTTGGGTGATTCCAGTCTTTGCTGTCAGGATATCAGCAGTTCAGTTCACATGAAACAGCAGTGGTAACTCAACCTGATCACAAACATCATTCATGAGTCAGCAATGGCAGTTCAGTCCAGAAGAAACTGAGAGGGCCTGCCAATTGTCCCAAGTGTGTAGAAGTCACAAGAAGTCTGTGGAATATTATGAGAAGTTATTTGATTAGTTTTTTCCTATGAAATTACAACAAATGATGATCAAAAAACAAAGCAAGGTGAATCAATGCCACAGCATTGTCCACTGTTGGGTTATACTTATACAATTTCGAAACATTATATGTCTTTTCAAGTGTCTGCTCCAATAAAAAAATCACATGTCCTTTTTACAGGCAGCTTCCAGAAAAATACCACATGTCTGTTCTCAACAAAACATCCTCTCATAAGACATTTTCAAGAAAAACATCACAGGACACTGAGTATCCAAAGAAACCAAAAATTCTGCTCTATCCCAGTCCTCTCTTTTTATTTTGAAACAAGGTTCCACTAAGTTACTTGGGGTGGCTTTGATCTCATTCCATAGTCCAGGCTGTCCTCAAATTTAATATTCTCCAATCTCAGCTTCCTGAGTAGTTGTCATTTATGAATGTGGAACTCCAGGTCCCTGCTAGGGTGATGATTTTGTACCAATTGTCTTACAACTCAATGTCAACAACTTCGGGTGTCTTCAAGGATAAATCATAGGAGCTAATGTGACAGACACACAGTGAAAATTTATAGTGCAAAGGATGTAAGTTCAGTTCCCAGTACTTACACATTATGTGATTCACAAAGGCCTATGACTACAGTTCAAGGGGGAATTTGACACTCTGGCTTCTGTCTGTTGAGACAGAACAGCACTCATATACATATACCTACACAATGATATTCATACTGGAACAATAAGCAGTTTTGACAAGTAAAAATACAATAAATGTATCATTTGTCAAAACTTTTCGGCCGGGTGGTGGTGGCGCACGCCTTTAATCCCAGCACTTGGGAGGCAGAGGCAGGTGGATTTCTGAGTTCAAGGCCAGCCTGGTCTACAGAGTGAGTTCCAGGACAGCCAGAGCTACACAGAGAAACCCTGTCTCGAAAAACCAAAAAAACAAAAAAAACAAAAAAAAAACAAACAAAACTTTTCATGTTTGTAAAACCTTTCTACCATGATCAGCCTAAATGAAAAGCAAACTTCTTCAGCCTTATAGGACTGGGGGATTGGGACATTATCACAGTCTCTCATTGGTTGTCTCATTTTCCCTCTGAAGAGTCTATAGCTACACAGTATTTGTTCCTATACCATAGATCTTTATAAATCTCTTCTTCCAAATAGAACATTAGATATTGACTCATTATTATTTATAGAATTATAATAATCATAAAGCATTGTTCAGAAGAGTTGTACAGTTTGAGGGAGGGGACATGCTTATATGTAAGGAGATGATTATTGCAACAATAACATATGAATAAAAATGTCAATGCAAATTAACTATTAGCCACCAGTCAGCTTTAATGGCTGATCAATGACTATTTGATCAATCTATCAGATTTTAAGAACCACATTGACTGCTTCAGATACTAAGATTTCGAGTCATGACCAGAGCTTTCATACTTCATTTTGTTTGTTTGTTTTTTAATAGTTGATTGTATTTTGTCAAACAGCTACTAGTACAGATGCAGATTTGCATTTAATTGTTGAAAGTACTATTTATTTTATGAGTAAGCCCTTTTTTCATTGGATATATTCTATATTTACAATTCATTTCTCTTTTTTTGGTTCCCCACCCCCTAAAGGTCCCACATGCCCTTTTCCCTCCCCCTACACCCTCTTCCACACCTTCCTTTATGTTTTGTTGACAAATGCCTTCATTCTGTTTTTACTGCTGTTATTATTAGTAGTATTACTATGGTAACTAGTCACTCAAAGACATGAAATAATACAGCTAATGACTTTGAAATTCTTCAATAAGTTCAAATGTCAAAAATATAAATAATATTCTAGAAAGTTTTTTATGACACACCTGAAGAAATGAGGTTTTCCCCATCACTGTACCTTCAGAAACACGAAGACTAACAAAATTATAACTTTTCTTTGTTAATATCTGAGTACTCCTCGGGACTTTCATCTGGCTTTAATCTTATTCTTTCTTGAAAGTTTTTGTCGTTTTAAAAGCCTGTCTTTTTCTGTAACTGTCAGCCTGTGTGTCTTCCACAATCACAAATTTATGTAGTAGGATTATGGGGACATTCCCATTTATCATTCGCAAACACCCTTTAAAGCCTTTTCTAAAATAATTTAGAAACATGGTGCATTTAGCCTCTACATTATGTAAAAGAAAAATTCAATGTTTATTTATTTTTGCTTTATGTGCATTGGTGTTTTATCTGCACATATGCCTGTGTGAGAGTATCATATCCCTTGGAACTGGAGTTACAGGCAGATGTGCGCTGCCATGTGGGTGCTGAAGACTGAATGCTGGTTCTCTAAAAGAGCAACCATTGCTCCTAACTACTGAGCCATCTCTCCAGCCCCTCCTCTCTACATTTTACATTTAACATTTCACATACTTTGGTACAACTTAAATTCTGCATAAAATTGCCATTGATTCACTCCTCGCAATCTTCTATCTCAAAACGCATGCAGAGGCTAACCTTTTTGCAAGGCTTTTTATTACTAAGCTTGATCCCAACTGAGTACCTAAAATTATCTATCCCCACAGAATTATGTGCAAACATCACTAATTTCTGTGACTATTTCAGCAATATTTTTATTGATTATCTGAGAATTTCACATCATGTATCCAGATCATTATCACTTCCCAGTACTCCCAAGTCTGCTCCACCACCTTTCTGACATTCCCTGCTTCACAAAAGAGGAAGAAGAAGGAGGAGAAGGAAGAAGAAGAAGAAAAAAAGAAAAAGAAGAAGAAGAAGAGGAGGAGGAGGAGGAGGAGGAGGAAGAAGGAGAAGAAGAAGAAGAAGAAGAAGAAGAAGAAGAAGAAGAAGAAGAAGAAGAAGAAGAAGAAGAAGAAGAAGAAGAAGAAGAAACTCACTAGATTGTGGTCAAGCTCCCAGAAGATAGCCTTTAAAGAAAACTTAGTTCTTCCCCCATCTGCACCTCTTTTTGATAATCCATTTTTGAAGTATATATTAGCTATAAATTCCAATTTTATTTAATACTTGCATCTCTCCTGAGTCTTAGTTCTAAGTTTTAATTGTTACAGTTGTTTTTGCTGGGGTTTTTGTTTTGCTTTGTTTTGTTTTGTTTGTTTGGCATTAGCATTAGGATTAGGCTTTCCATGTTGCTATAAGAAAGTTTAAGTTTTATTGGAATTTCATTACTAATGACATAGAAGAGCCTACTTCACTTACCTGTTATACACACACCCCCACACACACTCGTCTCTAAGTATGCATAATACTTGTGATATAAATTGTATTTCAATGTTTTCTTTATATTGACCTAAACCCTGAACTATGACTAATCTACATATAATTGCATATATGTGGATGAACATTCTTAGATATATTTTTCAGTCACTCAATCTAATGCACACTCTGAGTGAATTCTTGCCCAGGGCCTTTTCTACAGTCTGTCCCTCACATCTAGATGGAGTCTTACTTTCCTTTGGTTGAAAATCAGTTGTGGAAACTTCCTGACTATAAGAAATTGTTATTTATACAAGTTATTTATGTTTGTACCTTTTAGAAGACGCATGAATGTTAACTGAACCAAGAATAAGGAAGCAAATAAAAATAGACCTGAACAGTTTTCTGTCTCGTGGCACAGTAGTATACTAAAAACCATTCCTAATGTAGTGACATTATTAATAAAGTGAAGAATGTAATTTTAATAAAAGAAAAGGCTTCCCTTTGGGAAATGTGCAAACATAGGCACATAAATCCAGAGATGGCATTACAAGGTGACTAAATAATCCTTTGGAAAAACGAAGCTAACTTTAATATCAGAGCCTGGAACATATTACCTGTTAGATCTTAAGCCCTAGACAAATGGTGGAGGTACCTATTTAATGGATCAAAGCTGACCCTGGCTGTCAGGTTCTTCCTACTTCCCTCAGCCCTAGCTGTTACGGAGTCCTCCTGTCTGTTTTCCCTTACCCCTGCTCTAAACTTCTCCCTTCCATGGACTGAGTAGTGCTGCTCTTCCCCAGTTATCTGTCCCTATATAATCCAGCTATTTTGGTTATCTGACCAGAGAGAAACTTCCATTTACTCTTTACTCACCTGGCTTTTAGGCTCTCCCTCTCCCATCTTCTCACAGGGCTAAGCTTAGGGCTTATTCACTGTGAACTTTCCCAGATGTCTTTACACCTGGTCATGCTCTCCCTTTCCAAGAAACCTTCTCTGCCACCTTATCTACAAGCAGTCGGGCCCTTCCTATTTATTTCCTGTTTCATTTACTACCCAAACTAACCATTCCAATAGCTGGCTTAAATAAAGTCTATGTTTTGGTAACAAATGATTGCCAAATACTCACTGTTTTGTAAAGTAATTATTCAATGATAAAATATTAAGATTTACTATAAAGGTAATAAATATGATAAAATAATATAGCTGAATAACCTTTGAACAATGAAATTGAACAACACTGTCTTAACATCAAGGCATATTGGCACAAGTGTTTTTCAGTGGGTTTCAGTCAGAATAACCACCATTGGTATTCTTAGGTAATATTCAGTTACCTTTATATAGTGTGGACTCATCTGGACAACTTTGAGTGTTACAAGGCTTTTGCCTAAAGATGAACCCTGGTTATGGATACAGAGAGAGTGCCCTTGTGATTGTGTTTGCATTGTGCCTCTTGAGAGCAATGCATTCATTTCCAGGATGAAATCACATTTCCCAACACCCTGTAAGTATACTCTCCAGGACACATTCACATTTTCACAGCCTAACATCTGTTGTTTCTTGTTTCTCCTTGGATGAAAGGCAGAAACAAAAAAGCCTAAATACAAATACTAGTATATTGAGGTGCCTCTACTCTAATTTAATTACTTTCCCAGAACAATGGAAAGTTTCAAGCTGGAAGAAGATGTGTCATAACGGGGTGTTTTAAAAGTAAACTTTCTGTTCTACTACAAGAAGGAAGTTTCCAGGAAGTATTAGGAGAATATCAGTGATACCATGGAGAATATTAAACCTTTAAAAACATATTCATTTCCTTTAATGTTTACTAGGAGGATACATGGACTTTTCTTTTTTTTTTAACTAACTAATGTTTTTCTTTTGCAGCTGTTGTGAGTGCCATCCCTGTACCAACACTAGAAAGTGCCCAGTATCCAGGAATCCTCCCATCTCCCACATGTGGATACCCGCATCCACAGTTCACTCTCCGGCCAGTACCATTCCCAACATTGTCTGTGGACCGAGGTTTTGGAGCAGGAAGAACTCAGTGTAATGCATTTTCTTTCTGTTTTATTTTGACAAATATTAGTAACATCAAGAACACCTTCGTGTATCATTTTGGTCTTGTGCTTTGGAAAGACTCATTGCGTGTGACCCCAATAGAGGAATTTTCTTGCTCAACACATTTAACATTTGGATCCTAGCAATAGGCTATTAAAGCTATTCCCTAGGACCCTTTCCACAGCAGACACCACAGACAAATGTGTCTGGAGAGCAATAAAAAACATATGGCTCTGGGAGACAATGGAGTAGTAGATGTTTCAAAACAATACCCTGCTAACCAGGAAGTTATAAATCAAGGGTTGTCTTCCAATCCATTTGATCTAGTATCTGTCAGCTAAATTAAAAAGATCTCTACCTAGTCCCACTGAACAAATACATGATGAATCCTTAGCATTTTTTTTAATTGCTTAAGCAGGACTTTTTCGGGTTTTGGAGAGGGGAGTGATTGCTGGAACAAAATGTCATTTATTAGAAAGAGAGGAAGAATGTGGGAAGAGCAAAGCTTCCATATCCATGCGGTGATTTCTCCCATGCCATTTGACTCCCCTCCCCTTCTTGGAGCACAGCATCTTTAAATCGATTTTATGGCTTTCATCTCTTAGTTAAGAACAGGTGACTCAGCAGCTCATGTGCAAGAGGAGGTTTTGTAATAGATATGATAGCACAGCAATAAAATATCTCCGTGAGGTAAGCTATATTTTCCCCAACTCAACAGGGGCAGCTCTAAGAAATCATAAATCGTCCAAATGTAGCAAGGTTAGAATTAAAAGGCATCAAAAATCTGCCAGGCGAGAATTAGATTCATTTCCCTTTTCTCGCTGCACATCACATCTACCAAATAGAGTTGTGTGCTAAATCTCGGGGGGTCGTGGGGGATGACTCCAAAATCACTGGAACAGGAGGAAGGCGGGAGGCATGCAGGAAGTCCAACAGCTAGAAAGTTCTAAATCTCACAACCACTCATGGGAGTTTACTTTAAAAAACATCCGAGCCCACAAGTCCCTTCTTTGTTGCTGAATTGAACTCCCTCCATTTGATGATATTCTACTGCACTCTTTTTATTCTGTCCATATCTTAGGACTTTAAAGGGACATTGAAGAGGCATCTGTGGCATAACTTTGCCCTGGTTCTTCTGGCATGGCTGGCATCAACCAAAGCTCAGTGCTTTTCTTATTAGAAAGAATTTCTTCTTTGCAACTATTCCCTTTGTTTCCAATTTTTATAAGCATGCTCTACAAATGTATTCCTCTCACTTGCCCCAAGGTTTCCCCCCTTTTTTCTCTTGAGTTAGTGCAGTTTGTGACATTGTCTATTATTGTATCTTGGGATAAATTATTCAAAAGTTTAATTTTAATGAAAAAGAAATATGCTGGTATTGAGAAAAAAATTTGTCTATGATTATAAGAAGCTTCCTCTTCTCAACTCTATTTTGGTAATGAGAAAGTGTGAACTCAGGGCCTATATGGAAATCTTCTGTGCCTTCCACCGGTTTTTCTATAAACACCAAATAATGAAGTACATCAAGTTAGTTAATCATTCAAAACATTTATACTCTTTAACAGTTTGTTTTGTCCTTGAGCAATAGAATTGAGCAAGTAGAGGCAATCCTACAGCATAATAGAAAATAAAATACTATACGCCAGAACAATCCTGTGCTTATGTAAACAATGTTTTCATGGCAAACTCCTCCTGTATAATTTTTTGAACTTCATCCAAATTACCAGTCAGTGAAAAGTCTATCCCTGGCCATGAGTTATACCTTGCTTTAAAAAGTGTATGTTCATTCGTTCAGCAAGTAGTTTTCAACAAAATATATGTACTGCAAAAGAAGTAACATCTAATTTGCCTCAAGCAATTGCCTGGAAAAGAAAAAGAATGGATAAATGTTCCCTTTTCTTGAAAACAAAATATTCTCTAAGTCGCTGTCAATGATCATTAACATCTAGCTCTTTGACATTGGTTTCTCCATGCCTTGCAGAAAACTAAACACCCCTATTCTCCCTCAAGCAGAAAACACTCCATGGCTCTGGGTTGAACTGTCTTATTAGTGTCCTTGAGGATCAGAGAAGGGCACACAGGAAAAGATAAAGTTAATATGGCCAAGTGTGGAGGCTCCACTTCTTCATAGATAGCTCAAAAACCTGGAAATTCTTAAGTTAGCAAATTCTATAGCCCAATCCCCAAAGCCTATTGATTCTGAAGCATAAACAAAGCAGGATTTCTGTAAGGAAAAGGGAGACCCAGTAATAACATTTGCATTCCATACATTTCTAGAATGATGGACAAATAATCCCATCAGTATAACTGCGGAACCACTCACAATAATCTTCAGTTTATTAAAAGCTACTGCCCCAGGAGTTCAGTCCTGTACTTTGACAATCCCCCAAACAGGCAGCCGTGGATGGAGCTTTCTTTCTGCACATCATCACACTGCAGTTTCTCATTTTTCACATCTATTAAACAAGTCTATAAAAGAGGACTATAAGAGCTCTCCATTTTGTCATTGCCACAGTGAGGACGCTTCATAGATTAGCCCATGCTGTTTTTCTGTTCCAGTTCCCCCACAAACTGGAAGTTAGCTACCAAATGGAATTCGTACCAGATACAATCAGGAGCACAGTGGAAAAGTTCATTCATTTTTTTTTTCCTAGGGGTGTCTTTTAAACATCCCAGACTCTGAGGAACTAGGTTACTGAGGAAGAGTTCATAATGTTGTTCTTCCAAAATTAATGTGTAAAATAGTTTCCAAGAGGAGGTGTACATGCCTCAGCGTCTGCTTCGTGCTGTTGGTGGGCTGTAATTCCATCAACCACTGCCGTTTCCAGATAGAAGAAAAATCCTCATTTCCATTTTTGCAGTATTTCTGCCAGTTACTCTGTAGTGAGTGTTTTGAATGTTGACATTAATTATTATAAAGTACCTTGAGATTTGACTCTGCTGTGTAATTGTATGCTATTTGTACAATGAATTCTGACTATTTCATCATTTGAAAATGAGTGCCTTGCCGACACCCATTTGCTTCTCCCTCTGCTCTGAATTGCAACGAAGCTGTATCCCAGGGGTGACGGGAGCTTTTCTTTGCTTTCGGCGCTCTTCACAGAGACTAATGCGAAGCCACTGAGACAATTTGTTTCATGTTGAAGCCCTGGAGCTGGCGTCTGAACTGGCAAAATGGGCCGCTCCACGATACAGCGTTGCCCTGTCGGAGTAACTTGCTAAGCTGTTTATTTGAGGATTTTGCTGCTTTAAATATCATCCAACTCTGAAAGCATTTTCTTAAAATCTAAGAATTATGAATCACCCATGAAAACTCTCTTTCACTGTATTTTTTAACAACTTGTCTCATGGATTCTATTCTATTCTTTCCTATACATGGACCTTCCTCCTCACATGTCAGGCTTCGCATTGTGCTCATGTGAGTTGGTAAGGATGAATGAGACAAAGTCTATGGACCACTTAGTTAGTCATGGTGATCCCAGTATGAATAATGCTAGAAAGGTGGAAGGTTAGAGATGCAGGACCAGGAATAAAGAGAATTTGAGTTCTCATTGATCGAGGTAAAAACAAATGGCCTGAGAAAAAGGTGACTAAGAATGCCCTCAATGGGTAGAGGGGGGCATGACGTTCCAAGGGATGTTAGATCGAAGGGAAGGTTTTTATTGTACATCTGAAGGAGAGCACAGCCAGAAGCATCCAGAGCATGGAGAGAAAGTAGAAGATTGAACACGGTCAGCAGCGGAATGGACAGAGCCATTAGAGGAGGACTAGAGGGAGAGGGCAGGGCAGGAGGACGGAGATACAAGGACAAGAGAGCACCTGACTGGAAAGGCAGGGTTGTCTAGGACTGAGAACTTGAAGAAGGGAAGCCCGTGAGCTGGGAAGGTTCTAGACATGAGAGCAGTCGAGGAGCCACAGATACTGAGTGAACCCGGAGGCCAGAGAGTACTTTGATATGTGAGTAGGAAGTCAAGTTAGACAATTGTCCCGAGTTTCCTTAAGATTTCAAACCCATGACTTTCAGTAAAATCTGTATGTTCATATGACACTCAAAGGTTTTGTCAAGATAAAAGGCAGAATTTCACATTCCTAAAGAAAATGTATGCAACTTGCATTAAACTCGAGAATACAAAAATATTTTATTATGAACATTTCATGTCCAAAATAGAAGGGAAAGAAAAGAATTAAAGGAAGGAAACGTAAATAAAGAGAATGCTTTAAAAATCCTCCCATTGTTTCTTCAATCCTGAGGGGGTTCTAGGAACAAATATGGGTTAGTTACAGTACATACTCCATAGAGATATTACCTAAAAAAAAATTATAAGAAGAGAAATATGACATTTCTTTTCCTGTCCTCATAAGTTAGTGTTAGGGTATGGTCCCATTACTCAAAACCATTCTGGGAATCATCTCTGGGGACATTTCTGAAAGAGCCTGTAGTATTCTAGTTATTTCCTGCAATCTAGCACTTAAATGAATATCTTTTGTGTGAAAAAATCAGTGCCAGCAAGAATACCATCCTTAAAGTGATCCTCCTTTAAAGACCAGGAGTAAGGGAGCAACTCGGCCAACACTCTGAAGCTAAGGGGGGAGACATGCTCAGCTTTAGAAATAGCTAAATTATTAAATCTTTGTTTAGAAAATTGGCCTTTGGTCACTTTCTTCTTCAGATTGAAAGTCCCAAACCAAGTTAAAAACCTAATATTTTCTCCTTCAGGGGAATACAAGAACAGGGAAGAGGGAAGGGGTAGAAGAGGGAGCAGGGGGAGGGAAAAGGGCATGTGGAACCTTTGGTGGGTGGGGAACCAGAAAAAGGGAAATGAATTGTAAATATAGAATATATCCAATAAAAAAAAAAGAAAAAACATTAAACTTTCAAATATCCCAGGACACAATCTGATCCTGTGCAAAGACATTCCTCTCCCCTTTTGATCGTGGGAACAATGTAGTTTCTTGTAAGACCTACATGGGAGGTTTGGCAGTTGGCTGTCTTACTGAAGGGTCCCTGTTTGAAAGCTGATAAAGTCTCATCAGACTTTGAGTTCTGATTGCTATTATTTTCTCAGCATCTTCTACCTCCACCTTGAAAGGAGGAAGCCCACGGGCTGCTCTCCCGTCTAGAGGACCCCCTGACCCGATCTGAAGCAAAAAGGATGAATAAAAATACCTCTGGAAAACATGTCACCTCTGCATATTTTTCATTGGACACCTTGATCTTTTTATCTTTCAAGTCTGCTCCTTCGGCATTACCAGACTGCTTCTCTCTCTCTTCTGCCCTTTGCCAACCTTAGTGAGATTCTCAGAGTTCTCTCAAATTCATCTCCTAAACTTATTGTTTTGAAGTAATTTCACCTTAAAATTATCCTTCCAAAGTGGGATGTTAGGAAAGCAATATCATATCTTCCCATTTTTGCCAAAACAATTCTCCCTAAGAAATAAATTACTAGAGATACTCATATAGAGTCAACACCTCTTACTCCTAGTAGGCAACCGTCTTTTGCTGCAGTTTAACTTGGATCTTTTGCCTTTGAATATGAATGAACATTAAGGTTGATGCACCCTGTTTGCAGCGACAGAAAATGCCTTGAAAATATTTTAGTCTCACTCAACTGTGTTCCCAGGGGGAAAAGGTGCATTTTAATATGCAAAACTGTCCAGACACCCCAAGGCTGTCACAAATGACTATAGAAAGCCTCTTTAACTCAGTAATCTGCCTGAAAATCACAAGGCTTGCTATCAAAGAGGAAAAAAAATCATAACTCTGAGTTCAGGCAACTTGCTTCAGTGAAATCATGTCTCATATAACTTTTAGCCCAAAGTGCTTCTATTTTGTTATGGGAGATAATGATAGTGGTTATTATTTGTATCATTTTTTTAGCAATGCCTCTGAGCACCCTGTAACTCTGATTTGTTTGACAGTTGACATGGCATGTTTAAATCGCAGCAAAATTGGCATATTGGCTGGTAGATAATAATGCAGCTGTAACTGGTTGAATTCCGCTGATATTATGACTTAGAAAGGGAAAGATAACTCTCTTCTCTCACTTCATCACTTATGATTACAGGGTCCAGACAGTTCAGGCAATATAGTTAGTAGGAATATATTGTGTTAGTGTCCCTGAGAGGCACGCCATGTCCTAATGGACCTGTCTCTACTGTTGAAATTGGTTGTGCTAATTTTGTTCCATATATGCACGAGAGCTGACGAATGAGAATGCCCAGGAAACAGTGAAGCGAGTGCCAGATCTCATCACTTCTCCCTGGACGGATTGTGAAAAGGTGAGGGAAATCAGCATCATCTCGACTGACACCAGGTTGTCTTATTTCTGCTACAGCTGTGAGTGAAGGACCCACCACGCAACAGCCACCCATGCTGCCCCCGGCTCAGCCCGAACATCCCAGCAGCGAAGAAGCACCCAGCAGAACCATCCCCACAGCCTGTGTGCGGCCGACCCACCCACTCCGCAGCTTTGCCAACCCTTTGCTACCTCCACCAATGAGTGCAATAGAACCCAAAGTCCCTTACACACCGCTTCTGTCTCAGCCAGGTAAGGACCCACGCCACTTAATCAGCGACCACTCGACTTGAGTGCAGGAGAGACATGGAGAAGGTCTAGATGTCACGTCTGTGTTTAATGTGGATTTCCTGCCCATTGTGCTCATGTTTGCTACTGACGGTCACCAAGTAGTCTGGGAACTGAGACTTATTGAAGCAACTTCTTTCCCTCAATGGTTCTTCACCTACTACTTTTACCACCAAAATACACAGGTTCTAATATTGTCGAAATTTAATGGTGCCTCTCAGTTTGTGTTCAACTTATTTAATGACAAAAAACAGATATAAAAAGTGTTATGTCAAATGTCCCGAAAATATAAAAAGAAAGTAATGAAGTATCCAAAAGAATTATGAGTTTAGTACTATAACCCCTGTCATCTTCATTCACGTTTTTAATAAGAAAAACAAAGCAGCTTAATATTGTATATCAAATATGACTAATTATATAATATCATGAAACTAAACTGCAGTGACACTCTGTTATTTTCTTGGCCTGTGTCAGTCAGGAATGTCATCATTCTCTCACTAAAAATAACAGAGGGTTTACTTGGACCCTGCTTTTGAAGGTTCCAGTTCATGACTGATTGAGCCTATAGTCAGGCAGCAGCCCATCAGTCTTGGTAGGACTACATGACAGAACAAACCACCAATCTCACTGCCTGGAAGCCAAAGATGGGAAGGGAGGAAATGACTAGGGTCTTCTAGCTCCCTTTGAATGCATGGACCCCATAACCTAAAGACCTCCCACTACACACATCTCTTAGGGTTCTACTATCTCAAAATATCACCACACTGGGTTTCAAGCCTTCATGCAGGAACTTTGGAGGCATTTAAATCCAAAATATGGCAGAAGAGATGATTTCTTTCTTTTTTAAGTGATAATATTTCCTTGAGCAAAAAGCCAAAACAATTACTTTTACTGGGAAGGCCCTAGTCATGTCCTCCGTCCACATCTTTGACTTTAAATCACTGAGACGGGTGGTTTCTTCTGCCATGCATTCCTACCAAATGATCTTCGAATGCTCTTTTAAATGAAAGGAAAAAAAATAATGTAGAAGTGGAACTTGATTTGGGATCTAGGTTATGGCAACCAAGCTGAAGTCTGATACTCTAGGATAACAAATGTACCAAAAGGAATGTTTAGTTTTAGAAGGACTGATGGTAGAACAGAGAACTGGCATTTTTAATTTGGGTATTATAATCTTTAAATAAAATGTTATCAAACAGACTCTAGCACAGTGGAGCCTAAATGATTGTACGGTGTCCTTAGGAATAGAATCAGGCTTGTACAGTCCCAGACTATATGCCAACAAATAACTACATGCCAATAAATAGTAACCATATCTAAGTGGGTAACAGCTGGTGGAATGCCATACGAACAAAGCCACATCACTTCTGTCTCTATTGTCCACGATGAGCCTTTTGTTGTTTGACTATTGCTTCCATTTTGTTTGACTTCTTTGTCAGAAGCCACTTCTTCTTTCTTCTTTTCTGATCCTTCTGGCTTGAGTTCTTGGTTTGATTTGATTTTTTCATAATTCTCCTTTAAATGCCATCTTCCCTTTATGATTTGTGAGATGTACTCTACCCTCTCTTCGGAATTATTAAACGCCTTTCCCTTTTATGTTTCTCCTTCATTGTCTGCCTGCGACTCCTGTGCATTTTATAACGCCTTACCTCATGATTTTCAAATAAGTCTCCCTACATTGCCTCTGACACATGGTAGGTAGCACGCTTCTTAAAAGGGCTGCTGTTTACTTATTCTAATAGAAAAGGAAAATTAGCAGACTGACAAATGTATTAGTGGTGACATTAACTACATGCTTCTTAGCCCAAAAGATGAAATACTTAGAGCTTTCACCAATTTTAATTCCAAGAAAATCATTACTTTAGTCAAACTGATTGATGAAGTAAAGTCATTCTGTTGTCAGCTTAGAAAAGAAAATACCTCAAATAATTTTGCTCTGGATTTCACAATAAAAGACTGTGTAATTAGTAATGAATTTGTCTTTACTTACTGCACATAATTACTTTAGAATATGGTAATGGGAGGCATTGCTCTAATTTTTAAAGAATATGCTTGGAAAGCTTTGCGATTAGTGTCAATGAAGGCACTCCTCTCCTAGATGGGATTTCTGCATGTGGTTTTTCATGAGCAGTGTTAAGGGTCCCAGCCTCAATTTGCCTCCCACTGAGACTGCAGAGCTGTGCTTGCAACAGCTTTATATATGAGGAATAGGGCAATACATATTATGGAGTAACAATCTCCCTGGGATCTCAGAGCGTTTTTGCAGCATTGCTGGGGTAGGTGGTAATTAGAGACACGCTCTGTTGTCATAATGACTGGAATTCTACCTACCTGAAAACACAGTTATTCTCTCATTTTCCCCCTTCCACATGCTGAGTTAGAGATTTAGCTTAATAGACCCCAAGGTCTTTATGATTTCTTTTGAAATTTCATCTTGTGATAAAGTGATCCTGTACCTTAGTTTCACATCCATGATGGTGAATAACAATATTGGCTTTACAAATTCCACAGAACAGTCACTGCCCCTTGAAAATCACAGATGCGGACATATCAGTGATTGGACCTAAGTCCCTTTTCAAGTTAAATAGAAAATGTTTGATGGAATGTTGGGCTTATTAAATGATAAATTTCATATAAATTTTACAGAGGGACGAAATAGGGCATGGATAGGGTGTGTGTGTGTGTTGGGGTTGGGGGTGTGGGTGTGTATGTGTGCATGTGCACACGCATGTGTGTGTGTGTGTGTGTGTGTGTGTGTGTGTTCATGCACTAATGTGTAGTTTCTTCCTAAAGCTCGTCTTAGCTATGAAAGGGACCAGCAGTACTTAGGCGGCCATGAGCTTTTCTGCCCTGATCTCTTTGTTCCCAGAATAATGACTAGGAGACTTAATTATTTATAAATAAACACCTAGCCAATAAAACTTTGGCCTATTCCTCAACTAGCTAATAACTTATATAACCCTCTGTCTGCCACGTAGTTGATTACCTCTCCTCAGTTTCATGTATCTGAGTTCCTCTGAGATCAAGGAATAATCTCCTGCCTCTGTCTAACTCTCAGAGTTCCAATATCTCTCTACAAGAACACCCAGCTTCTATTTCCCACCTCAGCTAATAGGCTATCAGCTTTTTACTGACATGTGATGCTTCCACACAGTACAGAAAAGATTCTTTCTACATATTTTAAATGAAGTTCTAACAGCAGCCTATTTGTCCTGTGGAACTATCATTTTATGGGCATAAACTGTGTAATTTCTCAAATACTGATGTTTACAGTGTTGTAGTCATAGTATGAACCTTCTAAGCACTTGAATCTTTGTTAAACACAAGGAATCTTATAATGCTTTCACTTACTTTTCTATAAAAAAAGCCCGGTGTATTCTGATCTCTTCAATCTCTGAGTGATCAATATGTCAGTGGACATGACAAAACCAAAAAACAATTCATTGTATAGCAAATTGAGTTTGATCCCCCCCTTCTGCACATTGTGGCATGGCTTTTACTTTGTCTGCAGAATGAGAACAAGGGATAGGTGTATATGGATGACAGTGGACAGAAAGGGTATATAATTTATATTTTATGGCTGCTTGGGAAATCATGTATTCCCTTTGTAACATGATTTTTTGGTCAGGTCCCATTTCAGTAAATATGCTATATCATAAAGCAGCCAATAACCTGTTTTATATAAATTTCTACAATGGATTTCAACACCAGACTCTCAAACCATCATTGAGGAAGTTCACTAAAGATGTCACCCTGGCTGGAGAGTTGGCTCAGCTGGTAAGAGCACTGATTGCACTTCCAAAGGTCCTGATTTCAAATCCTAGCAACCACATGGTGGCTCATGACCATCTGTAATGAGATCTCATGCCCTTTCCTGGTGTGTCTGAAGACAGCTATAGTGTACTTACATATAATAAATAAATAAATCCTTGGGCTGATGTGAGTGAGGCCAGAGAGAGAAGAAAGAATCTGAAGACAGCTACAGTGTACTTACATTAAATAAATAAATAAATAAATAAATAAATAAATAAATCTTAAAAAGAAAAAGGATATCACCCAAATGTTCCATTCTGATAGAATCATTCACAGGCAGAGGTTGTTGGAGATCAAATGTCTTTTAGTAAGTATCATAAAGCTTTGTTAGGGTTAGTCACAAAAGTCACACAAGTAAATAGTCAGGATGTGTGGATTTGATGTTATTGGATCCAACATTGCAATCAATTGTAGGCAGAACAATTACACCACATCCCAGTAGATACATTTCCTTTCATGTCAAGTCCCACCTGTGTTTTTAATAAGCATGTAGAGAGTTTCTTGCCCTCACTTATAACAGATTTTGTTTAATAAATGAAATTTGATCTGAAATAATCTAATCATTCTAAATTATACTTTATTAAAATGAAGGCAATTTTTCTTAAATAGATATTATTTGTCACCCTGTAACCTACTTGGCATTTATTATGGAAAATACTAATTTCCTGTAAACTGGTGTTCTGACATGTAAATAGGACAGAGGTCTGTTAACTATCTTAAAAATGGGAACATCATTCTCAGAGAAGATTTTATAAGTGATTATGTTTCTTATATCTCATTCATTGATGATAAAACTAAGAGTTGAAAAGATTAAAGATTTTCCCCAAGCACAAAAACGGAGTTTGAAAACAGACATCAAAAATTCAGAAAAATATAATAACCTTGATTAGAAATGTTTTTTCTTTTGTTTTTTAGTTAGTTTCACAGATATTCATAGGTTGATTTCTTTCCACTACAAAGACCCTTCAGGTTGATCCTAGATACTAAATATTCCTAAGGAAAAATTGTAGCAGATAAGATGATATTTAGATTAATTTTGGCATAATTGGTTTTATAATGTATTCAATTATTGTTGTGTGGGTGTTTCTATACAGTGTGTGTGCATACATGCACACTTATGTGTATATGTATGATGCTATATGTGTGGTCATGATATCAAACCACACATGTGAAAGTCAACAAACAACCTTCAGGAGATGGGTTATCTCCTTCACCTTTCTGTGGGATCCAGGGATCAAACTTGAGTTGCCAACCTTGCTTACAGAGCTCACTGAACAACCCTGTCTTGCCAGCTCTAGATACTTACTGCTCCCTAACTCCGTTACTAAAACAGTGATGATTTCATATCCATGTTGTTATTAGGCAGGAGAAACTGATAGCCAGAATTCTAACTCTAGGCAATACTGAGACCATGGCCATCTGTACTAACTTCACCAGTTCCTTGCCAGTCATCCCTCTGAAGTATGACAGAAAGCCAGGCCCTTGCATCTGTTGCTATCCTGATGACAAGAGCTTTAAAGTCCAGCATGGAAAACTGAGATGACCTAAAAGAAATGAAGAAGGAAAATAGAAATTAAGGCATGGTAATATTATGCATACTGCTGGAGAGAGAGCAGACAGAAGACCAAAACAGCAGTACACACATGACTAAAGCTATTCAGGATTACAAAAATTGCTTGGAGGGGTTTAAGGAAGTGATACCTGAGTCAAAGTTTTAATCCTTTCCATCAAGCTTTCTCAGTATAAAACAAAAGGGGGGGACGGAATATTTCATTGAGAATATTTAGATAATATATAAACCTGAAATTAAAGGTCAGTTTAATATAATTAAAGTCTAAAGTATCAAAATGTCTTGTAAGTAGTAGTAAGAGACAACTAAAGAGGTCTGTGTTCAAACCCTGGCTAACTCTGTGAATAAGATCATTTAAAACATGTAAGGTTGGGAAGCCTGTTCTTGAATTGTACTGAAGAGTTCATCGTCCCTGGGTGACAGAGAATGGTAGTAAAAGAAGGGCCAGCAGTTATTTTCAAAGTACACAATCATTTTGCATATCTTATAAACAAAATAGGTGATATACTTAACTTCTCTTGAGTACATTATATTGTTTTTGTTTTTGTTTTGTTTTTGTAAAATGTCTTGGAAATCAAAATGTTTTTTTTGTAAAAATCAGCTTAGGGAAAATGAATAAACTTAATGCTTTAAATATAAGCATTTATAATTCATATAGAGCGACACTAATCAAGTTTAACTGCAAAGCAACCGCAATCAACCATGAGGGGAGCAGAACACCCTTATAACATTTCCGGAATGCTGTCGAATTATTCTTGAGATCTTCATCCAAACTCTTAGAGGCAATAAATAATCAAAGGCCTGTTTAGTTTGTTGGAGTAAAATTATAAAAAAAAATGGCACCAGGATTTGAATACCATTCATCAATTTCAAGCCTAATGAAAGTATGACAACTTAAGAGTCAATAGAATGATATTTATTGGTGATAAAGGCAGATAAAATGAAGCAAATTCCAATTTGGGACAATTTGGTGGTCCTAAAATATAAAATGAGCTCAACAAGTTCCATCCTATGCTACAAGTAACTCAAATATACATACAGACTAGAAAGAACAGTGTGAAGCCACAGGTCCAGAAACTTCTACTGACTAAGTTATTTCTGTGAAAGTAAGCAGACATGCCACAGTCCCTGCGTGGTCCTACACAGAGGTTCAGGAGCTACTGTGTTCAGCAGTAGAAAGGGTCAGTCCATGGAAGCTGGTGAACTCCATGTGACACCTGAAGGAGTGACGTTTCTCCTCTGACATCTAATTTGCTATGTGTGAGATCAGATAATCTTCTTTAAGAATGGAATATAGGACCTTTTCGTTTGATTGGAGAAAGAGCAAAAATATGGGAACACTTTTAGTTTGATTAAGGATTTCAAACTCTAGTTCAGCAGTTCAAAGCTCATGGTGGCCTAAAATTCCTGTTCCAAGGAGTCCAATATCCTCTTCTGACCTATGTGAGCACCCGCACACATGACATTCTCTCTCTCTCTCTCTCTCTCTCTCTCTCTCTCTCTCTCTCTCTCTCTCTCCCTCTAAATCACAAATCTTAAAAGGTTCTAAACATCATTATCAGCAATATCAGCTGTGTAAGTAGTTGATGATTATTTTAGTTCAGCTGTTCATGTCAGATTCTAGAACTTTCTTTAAAGGTGTGGGAAAGCTTGAGAAATGTTTTCATACTAACCTCCTACTAATGGGCTGTTGAATACATGTTATGCAAAAACTAACACTGAAAATTAAAAAAGGGATTATGTGTTAAAATGAATTAACTATCAGCATGTTATGATGAGATATATAATATAATAAAAATTGTGTAAAAATTAATGACAGATCCAATGATAATTCATAAATATTTTCTAGTGGGCAAGGCCTTGTAGAGAATATATTACCACAATAGACATCTTGTGAATTTGTGAACATTGACTTTCTCTTTTTTTATTAGATATATTCTTTATTTACATTTCAAATGATTTTCTCTTTCCTGGTTTCCCCCTTCCAGAAAGTCCCTCTCCCTATCCCCTGTTCCCCAATTAACACCCTCCCTCTTCCCTGTTCTGGTATTCCCCTACACTGCTGCACTGAGCCTTTCCAGGATGAGGGGCCACTCCCTCCTTCTTCTTGTCCATCATTTTATATGTGAATTGTGTCTTGGGTATTCCCAGCTTCTGAGCTAATATCCACTTATCAGTGAGTGCATACTATGAGTGTTCTTTTGTGATTGGGTTACCTCATTTAGAATGATATTTCCCAACTCCACCCATTTGCCTAAGAATTTCATGAATTCATTGTTTTTAATAGCAGAATAGTATTCCATAGTGTAAATATACCACATTTTCTCTATCCATTCCTCTTTTGAGAGACATCTGGGTTCTTTACAGCTTCTATTATAAATAAGGCTACTATGAACATAGTGGAGCATGTGTCCTTATTATATGCTGGTGGAATCCTCGGGGTATATGCCCAGGAGTGGTATAATGGGGTCCTCCAAGAGTATCGTGCCCAGTTTTCTGAGGAAGCACCAGACTGATTTCCAGAGTGGTTGTACCAGCTTGCAATCCCACCAGCAGTGGAGGAGTCTTCCACTTTCTACACATCCTCTCCAGCATCTTTAACTTAGGCATCCTGGAGGATTGATGTCCTTGTTTCCAGAATCTCCATCACCAGAATACTTGGACTTTCAGAAGACAGTGTGTTTTATCTTGTGTAGCAAAGGATATTCTAACATTTCTATGTAGGTGCCTGTGAATTACTGTGATACACAAACCACTGATTTCAAATGAGAGGCATATTACAGCATGATTGTACATGCCGGCTTATGGAAATAAGGAGATTGGTTTCATTGTTTTTTCTAAATTGCTGCCTTAAATATCTTTTGTTCACACCCCTGATTCTTCTACTAGGTATGTTGTGTGCACCTTTCCATTTCCACAGTCAGAGAGTCATCACTTCCTAATAAGGTATGCATTTTGCAAACCACGATAATATGCCAACCTAGGATCCTTCGAAAATTGGGGATTGCAGGTTTTACCTTTAAGTTCCCCTCCTTATTACACTTAAAAGTTACAGTCTGTGTGGGTTTTATCCTTGAAATACTCTGGAGTTAGTTTCTCAACAGAAAAAGGCTGTGTTTGGAAAACAAGACCTACCCAATACCTTGCTTGGTGTGGAAAACACAGCAGGACAGTGAGGCCCATGTCCTGGGACTGGGAGACTTGTTCTATTCACCCTTATCTCTCATCCATCAGAGGCACAGTTTAAATAAAAGTACTGAATGGCAAACAAACAAACAGGTAACACCCAGCCCTCTGGCACCGAGGCCTAGTATTTCTACTGACTACCTAGGCTATTCAATATGACATTAAATTCTTTGTGCTCCAATTACCCACAATAACTAGATAAAATAAATTCTAACCTGGAAAGGTATTGCCGCACAACTTTAGGAAATCAAAATACATTAACATGAGATATACTTATAAGATGATAGTATTTAACTTAGAAATGTCTGATCCGATATCATGCAGACGCTCTTCTGTCACTTTATACTGGTATTTAATATTTAATAAATAGTTTATATGTATTTAAATATTTATATTTAATATAATTTAATAATATTAAAAGATTTATATTTTATATTTATATTAAATAACTATATTTTAAATAAATATCTAATAAAATAGTACTTAATAACGTGTCTGGTCAAACATGAATTTGTGAAATAACATATTCTCCTGTACATATTTGCAGGTTATAATGGCCATAGATAAATGATCACCACATGGAACCTGAAATGGTGACTAGGGTAGCTCAGAGCCTTCTAATCATTATTACCCGAATTTACAGTGATTTGTTGTCTCATCCATTAGAGCAGGACTCACTCTGAAATCATCAATCCATCCAACAGTCAGAAAGTTGGCCTCTGTTGCAACAGTGTAGGTTCCAGGAAGGCCTTACCTCTTGCGCTGTGGTTAAATCTGATGGGAACATGTCTGCCTACCTGGCTTTGTAAGCATTGCATCTCCTGAAATGATCATGTACAGAAACAAGATAATCTTTGTAATGTTAGTAGCATCTCCCAATCCCAGATCAAAACTCTCATTTTAGCTGCTCCTCTGTAGTGAAAATGCAAGGCGGAAAGGTTACAGAAGTGAAGAGTAGAAGTCAATGATTGAAAAGTAGAATAAAGGGGTTATTTCACACCCAACATGTATAAAATACGAGACACATCTTCCCTCTGATTCACAAACAACATAATTTATGAATATGATATTACAATATTTCTGAATGTGAATTGAGATGCAATTTGAACTCTATATTCATCGTGGATATTTCTTTCTGTAGCAGTGAGTCTAAAACTGCATGTGTTGGGGAATCACGTGAAAATCTTTTTCAAATCCAGGCTCTGATTTAGGGGAACTGGAGAAGACCCCAACATTTTCATGTACCAATGGGATTCTAGGTGATATGGCAACTGCCTCTCTGTAGTTTACACTTTGAAGCAGTTTTAGTTTAAAACAGAGTGAGTGTTCCTAAATAGAGGTAATAACTCACTTGAAATGAAATCTCTCTCTCTCTCTCTCTCTCTCTCTCTCTCTCTCTCTCTCTCTCTCTCTCTGTGCATCTGTGTATGTGTGTGTTTGTGATTGTATACACATGTGGTTTGTACCCACAGGTTCAGAGGTATATAAACTATGTTTATAGTTAATAAATATAGTCTTAGAATCTCACATGGTTCATTATATACAGCAGGATAGAGGTCACTTGCCCTTCTTTATACACCACACCCTATATGGGCTCAGCTGCAGAACAGCATTCCAAAGGTCTGCTTTTCTTGGTTGTGGTTTTGTACCTATTTTTGTGTTCATTTACATTTAATGGATGAGTGGTTTTAAATTATTTTATTTTCATTTTTAATTTTTCTTCTCTCATATATTACAGCCCAACTGCAGTTTTCCCTTCCTTAATTTTGTTTTTTAAGACTTGTTTGGAAATCTTATAACTAAGACACTTTTCCATAACCTAGGACCAAGAGCTGAGTACTTTCCCTTTGCTCAAAGATACTGGAACAAATCAAAATTTTCATTTTACATATAGACACCCCCAAAATTGTACATATTTTCAGTGACTTGTAAGAGCACTAATATGCTTAATATAAATATATATCTTGAAAAGTTCTACTCCCAACAATGGCTCTTATTTCATTGTCTAACTGAAGATGGAATAATCAAGATTTAAAATTTTCTATAGG